>OX453089.1:71780810-72161358 GCA_949708635.1 Hirtodrosophila cameraria | reverse complement strand
CAGCTAAGTAGCTAAGAAGTATTGCATACTTTCCAAAACCAGAAATAAAAGCTTTGCATATTTGCAGGAACCACAATTAATTAATGGTCAATAGAACGAGTTGGTGAGATAAATTCCAACAGTGCCCTTTGGAGCAAAATATAATAATGGATAATAATATATATATATACAATGGCAAATAATTTAGATGAATTTGTGTTTTAGTCTTGGCGCGGCTTAAATGAATATTAATGTTTAAAAAGTGCTTCCTCTTTAAAATTGATGCATCATTTCATAAATGTATGAAAGTGAACTTAAAAAGTGATTAATTCTTCAGGCTACTTATCTTTATGATGGTATTTAGCATATCAAAAATCTAAGAAAAACAACAGCAGTTCTTTAGGTCGACAACAAGAGAGACGTGTGCCGGATGATTAATACAATTTAAGGCGAAAGCTGTGATGATAGTAACATTTAACTCGTGCGTATTAGCCATAAAATCTAAGCTGCATGGCCAAAAAAAAGAGCAAAAGATTGCATTTTAAATAATGATATCTTTATTGCGTCAGCTAAGATGCTCAGATACAGGGGAACAGTTAGTTCTGGCCGGGTTTCAGGCAATGCATAAAAGCGCGTTGTTTTTACCACTTTTGGCATAGTCACTGAATAGTCTTACAGTAAACTAGTCTTTCAGTCAACTAGTCTTTCAGTCAACTAGTCTTCTAGTCAACTAGTCTTCCCGTCATCTAGACTTCCAATCTTTACATTCAACATGTTTGCAAAACCTCTACGCAATATCAGTAGCAGGAAGGTTCGCTCCGTGGAGAGTACACCAGAAATGTCCAATCTTTATGAGATAACCAATAAAGGATATGGCAAGGATGCGGTCAAAGTGATGCATGTCAGTCGCAAAGGACCACTGCATGCCATACAGGAGCTGGAGGTGGGCACACATCTCAAACTCTACAGCAATAAGGATTATCTGCAGGGTAATAATACAGATATCGTTGCAACCGATTCGCAAAAGAATACGGTTTATCTTTTGGCCAAGAAATATGGCATTGAGAGTCCTGAAAAGTTTGCTATCATACTGGCCAAGCATTTTCTTAATAAATATGCGCATGTGGAGGAGGCACATGTACATGTGGAGGCATATCCTTGGCAACGCATGTGTCAGAAGGATGGCAGTCAAGGACAGCTGCATAACCATGCTTTCATCTTTACGCCCACGGCACAGCATTATTGTGATGTAATATTGAGACGTACTGGTAAGTAAGAAGTTAGAATAATTAAAGTGTTTATTGCTAAGCAAGCTATATTTTACAGATCCCAAGCAAACAGTTATCAGCGGCATCAAAGGACTACGCGTCCTGAAGACAACACAATCATCGTTTGTCAACTTTGTGGATGATGAATTTCGTTCGTTGGCCGATCAATATGATCGCATCTTCAGCACTGTTGTCGAATCCAGCTGGGAGTATTCAGATACTGAATCGGTTAACTTTACACATGCCTTTGAAACGGTCAAGGAGATCGTTTTGAGAAACTTTGCCGGTGATCCAAATGTGGGCGTCTCTTCACCATCCGTGCAGCATACACTCTATCTCAGTGAAAAGCAGGTGCTTGATGTTCTGCCACAGGTCTCCGTCATCTCAATGACTATGCCCAATAAGCATTACTTCACGTTCGACACAAAACCGTTCCAGGAGATAGTTCCAGGTGATAATAACGACGTTTTCATACCAGTTGATAAGCCACATGGCACGATATATGCTGAGCTATCACGTAAGGATCTGAAAAGTCATCTGTAGTTGATTGATTTGTTATGAAATAATATATGAGAACTTAATTCTGCTACTGTTGTCTGTTATAAAAAACTTTTAATTGTAAATAAATAAATATAAATTAAACTACTATAATTCTGATTGTATCTGTTTGTTTGTTTTTCACATTTAATGTGGATCTTAAGATATATCTACCATGATCAATCTTTTGACCACAAATTGTCCAATTGTTGTAATTGGATAGACGAAATAACGCGAAAAGCGCACAAATAGATTATTACAGAATTATTTACAGCCATTTACTCATATATCACTCTTTATTGAAATTCCACCTAAAATAAAGATGATTTGAATTATTGAAGATTCTAATGAAACTAAAAACCAATGTATTTTGTGAACTCTGAGCTCTGACAAAGTAAGAATGCAGTTGGATCTTTTTAATTTCGAAAGCATTACAGTTTTATGAATATTTGTGTGGTGATATATTTGTGGGTCATTTGACAGTTATTGAGGTCAATCCCAGCAGCAATTCGCAGAAGCTGCTCACTCTGGGAAATCATAATAGCCAATGCCAATACCAATACCCATATACTCAATCTGCATAGTTACTTTGCAATGCAAAGAAGTAAAAGGCATTGAAATGAAACAATAAAAATACACTTTGTATGCGGGTATCTGAATATGTATACATATTTATATTCAAGCAGAAAATGCACACATATGTATGTGTGGGTATGTTTGAAATGAAGAAAAAGTATATATTGAAAAAGTTTTTCAATTTCAGTAAAGCTTTTATTTTATATGCAAAGATATCACACATACCCCAGAATACCCTCATACCCCCTTTCACCACTTACCGCTTACTTGCACCGTATGCAGGCAGTAACCAAAACTATTTTGTTCTGAAAACAGAGAAAGAGAGAGAGAGAAATCCTCACACACAAAATTAGAAATACGAAAAACCAAAAACTCAGCAACAAAACGCAAATTGTAAGCAATAAGCGAAAATGAAATGAAAAATCATGAATGGCCAAAAAGCAAAGGAAGAG
The DNA here is from genome assembly GCA_949708635.1 of Hirtodrosophila cameraria. Lineage (NCBI taxonomy): Eukaryota > Metazoa > Arthropoda > Insecta > Diptera > Drosophilidae > Hirtodrosophila > Hirtodrosophila cameraria. The sequence goes on along the minus strand of OX453089.1, from coordinate 72,158,546 downwards.
AAAATAGGAAAGGAGGCGAGCAGGGCAGTGGAAAGCAAGGCTAACAGCGAAATCAAACTGAAAAAACATTTTGCGAGTATTATTGACGGCTCTCAGCTGAAAACTGGAGTTCTGTTGGCCGTGAAATGAAAAGCGAAGGGCAGCACAAGCTGAAAATTACCACAAAAAAAAAAAAAAAAAAACTGTTGTATACATAGTATGTGTATATGGCTTGGTTTTTCTTTTTCCCATCCTTAAATCTGACCATACAACGCACTCAAAATCAAAATAAAAAGCAAAGTTGCGCAGACGAAGCGTGATATGAAGTTTTAAAGCAAGCTCTTTTCATTATTGGAACATAAACCTACAGGATTTTGGCTGAAGTTATTTTTAAACGGTGTATAGAAATTGACGAACAACGTTTCTATAGAAATTAAAAGTACGGTCTTAATGTACTTTGGTAAAGATATTTAAGTAAAGATATATGAAATTTTACATCCGAAAAAACCGCTCGATAACATAGATTTGTTTTTAACGGGTAAAAATGAATGGAATCTATCATGCTTACTCCGGTTTCCAGTTTCGGGAAAATTTTTGTGAAATATCCATACTAAACATCTTGTGAATTGCATCCTAGCTTAATGGGCAGGATAATTCAATCCTTGATCAAATGGAAGTGAATTTAATACGGAAAATCTTAGCATAAGTGAAATGTGGAATCCAAAAAGAACATGAAAGAACACCTTGAGGATACCGCAGATAAGTAATTGACATCTTAGAAAAGTATTTCAATACAATATATATAAGAACTGAGACACAACCTCTCAAAGGAACAGACAGAAAGACAAATACACGGGATTTATGCATTAGAAAGCTATTTTCAGAATTCTAGCGTAGAAATTAAAATTAATATTTAATACATGTTTAAATTGTGTAATTATATTATGTTATACTAGTTAAGGCTGATAAGCAAGTTATAACTAATCTCAGTGATAAGTGTGTCGTTACAAAAATAGAACTAAAACTATTTGCGTTCTAAGAATAAATGAGAAATTAAGAGTAAATATCTAGTTGTTAAGCAATCAGGTGCTAAGATTGTTAGTTTTATTTGTTTATCTATATGATGGCTCTAAAAAGAAAATAAGAAAATAACTAATCGTAACTGGTTAGTTAAATGTACAGTTTTAATAGGCTACTTAGTTACTTTAAAGTTTAAACAACAGATTAGTTTAATTTGTTATTTTCTTTGAGGTGACGTCGTGAGCTTAATCTAAGAACATACAAATATAAAGCGCGTGAGGTGTAATTAAACTTATTGGACAATAAAACAAGAATGATATGTTATCTTGGGCGTGCCGAAGATATATACCCTTGCAGAAAAGTTTTGCATAAGAAAACATTATTTTCAACAGATTGTTCCTATGGCAGCTATATGTTATAGTGGTCCGATCTGGCGGATTCAACTGTAAGTACTACCTGCAGAACGAAAAAGCATCTCTGCCAAGTTTCATCAAGATAGCTTTAGAACAAAGTCTTAAAAAAGGCATATAAAGAGACGAACACACGGACATGAAAAACAAGTAAGAATGTTGCACGTCGGATGCACCCGGCAGCAATATACTCTTTTTTAGCCTCTTTGTGGAGTCAGAAGTGGGCATGGCAATTGTATTTTTGTTCAAATCTTTCAAGTTTTGCCATCAATTTAAATTTGGTTGGGCCCGTTGTACAGATTTGTGAGAAACAAACATTGCTTGATTGCAAGGGCGGGGGTGGGCGTGGCAAAAAAATATTTATCCAATCTTGACACTTTATCTGCCTTTGGTATATACCAACATGTATACCAAGTTTGGTTGCTCTAGCTTCAAAACTGTGGAAAAAACCTGCGTTCATACAGTCGGAAAGACGGACAGACAGAGGGACATTTCACAAACCCAATATACTCTTTTATCTTTTTTTTTTCAAAAAAATTTAGAAAAAAGAGTATAATAAGTACCTACTCTTAATATTTTTGTTTGTTTAATTCATAAGTCAGATGATACGCGAACTGGACGCTATCCGGGCCAGCCTGGTGCCGAAAATATGCGTGAAATTGTTTGGGATGATTAGTTGGCAGCCCGTGCTCAAGAATGGGCCGACAATTGTCAATTTCGACACGATCCACATCGCACAATAAGTAAGTTGTATATAACGATGTTGTTACCCAGTTATATGATATGATATGATATGATATGCCGACACATACGACTTCCGTCACGGGTTTTTGAGTGTTAAGTATGTTTTCAATAAAGTTTATGGCAAGGTATAAATCTCTCGTATCTATCATTTGGTTATTTGTGATATTGCACGCAATGCTATGTTATACAGTAACCTGTTTGATGTCTCTAGCTCATATAATTTCTGAGATCGACGCGGTCATACAGACAGACGGACAGACGGACGGATAGGCGGACAGACAGACGGCTAGTTAGACTCGGGTGTTGCTGCAGATCAAGAATATATACTGTCTATAATGTCAGAAATGTCTCCTTCTGCCTTTTACATACTTTTGCAAAGCTTTATGACTCCCTTCTTCCCATTTTTTACTCCCTGTTCCCATTAAAAATGGGAAAAAGGGAGTTATAAAGTACTGCAAATGTGTGTAACAGACATAAGGAAGCATTTCCGACTACATAAACTATATATATTCTTGATCAGCATCAACAGCCGTGACGATCTAGCCATGTCCGTCTGTCTGTCTGTCTGTCCGTCTGTCCGTCTGTCCGTATGAACACACAGATCTCGGAGACTACAAAAGCTAGAGACACCAAACTTGGCATGTAGGTTCCTGTATACCATACGCAGATCAAGTTTATTTCAAATTTCGGATGCACTCCCCCGCACCCCCGCAAATCGCAAAAGACTCCCACAACCACAATTTTAAAGATAAAGCTTTAATTTTTGATACACATGTATGTTTAATCAATGTCTTTCGGATGTGTAAATTTCAACACGATCGGATAAATAGCACCAAAGTTATGGAAAAACTGAAAAACCGCTGAGCTGCTTGAAATGCAAGTTGGGAGCAGGGAGTCTCGTAGTCGGGCACACTCGACTAGAGTATTCTTACTTGTTTTTTTATAGGAACAGGGAGTAAAATAGGAAGCGAAGCCTTCTGCTGCCCAGAGGTAGCAATGAAAGCAATAAAAATTGAGTTGTTGATGTTTACCCGTTCCGATAGACCTCCGAGATGGTAATTTAGTCAGCTCAATATAAAGTTTTGCACCGCATAAATTAAACTTGGATTTTTTCAAAAGGCTTTACTAAAGTCTTTGTGGACTTTACACAGTTCACAGCGCCCAACAATCAATCGTTAAAAAGTGAAGTTTTGCTGGAAAAAAGCAATATTGTCTTCGGTCAACATCAGCTTTAACAAGAAGGGCAGTGACAATGTTAAAACACTTTCCAGTTTAAGCCAGTCAAATGTTTTGCACAAAAGTTTTGGCAAAAAAGAATTTTCAGTGGCAACGTTGTCGGCTATCAGCCACATGATGTAAGCAAGCCTTTGTGCTTGAGAAACGTTGTCCTTTGAAAAACGTTACACTTCCTGTATTTGAAAAATATAGCAAGCGTTGTTCCCTTTTAAAGATAAGTTGAATAGTTTTCACCACATTGTTTCAAAAGCACAACGTTTTAGGGCGCATTTTCCATCGAAATCGAAAACAGCTTATAATTCCGATTCCAAATGTTTTGATATAAATTGTAAGAGCGCGTAAGCTACATACATTTCCCAATTTTGTTTGATGATAATGAAAAAAATTCGACCAAAAGTAGGCAAGGCGTATTCGCTATACCCTCAACTTTGCACAGGCCAAACTAAGAGAAGGCAGATTAGAGAAGGCTTTAGTAATATAGCTCATCCCGAAGAAAGCCCAAAATGACACTGTTAAAAGGTTAGATTGTACTAGATAACATGACCATCTTTCATTTACAATCTGTCAGTGCTAGAGAAAAGTGGTGTTCAGTATAATTTTCAAGTGCGGTCAATTAAATAAGTAATTGAACAGTGAAAACAAAAAAAACAAAGCTGAACTTGCAAACGAGATACTCCCCAGAAACGACCAACTATCCGACGAAACTTTTGAACTTACTTGGTGTGCCAGGAACTCCAACTCATAATTAACAGCTGGAGTTGGGATCGATCGCAATCATGTTGCGGAATCTGAATCAAGCCAGGAAACTGATTAACAATCTGATTCAAGCGACGATCATCAAATGCACATTCAAAGCAAAGGAAGTTCTTATCCCACGAACTTGAGTGAACTTATAATGTTTTTCCTTATGTCGTTTAACTGCAACTTTAATGTGATCCTTTATTGTGATCTAATATACCAAAAGTTGTTATTATTAATAGTTCTATGCACTAACTAGAAACATTTCTGAGCTCTGACAAAGTAAGAAACAAATGGTGGTGAATTTGTGGGTCATTTGACAGTTATTGAGGTCAATCCCAGCAGCAATTCGCAGAAGCTGCTCACTCTGGGAAATCATAATAGACAATGCCAATCCCAATACCCATATACTCAATCTGCATAGTTACTTTGCAATGCAAAGAAGTAAAAGGCATTGAAATGAAACAATAAAAATACACTTTGTATGCGGGTATCTGAATATGTATACATATTTATATTCAAGCAGAAAATGCACACATATGTATGTGTGGGTATGTTTGAAATGAAGAAAAAGTATATATTGAAAAAGTTTTTCAATTTCAGTAAAGCTTTTATTTTATATGCAAAGATATCACACATACCCAAGCATACACCTTCCGTGCAAAGAATAAATGAAGATTTATTTAGTTATTTAGCAATCAGGTACTTAGAATACTTAAATTTGAAATTGAAAAATTTCACTTTTCTAGAGTTTTACTTTTCTTTCGTTTAAATTAAAGATTTGATGCAAATCTTTCGGGTTATAAAAAAATACATATAAACTGCATACAAGTGCAAAACAAAAAAAAAGAAAATCGTTTGCCTTAGAAAAACTTTAGCGCTTTAGACTTAGCATAAAACTGTTCGTGGTTTTCCTAAAGAAAAATGGGCAACATGTTTAAACATGGTTTCTGTGAGCCTGCTACAAATCATATAAACATGCAAATGAGTAGCGCACATTTGGATATCGATTTATGGTGAAATCAAACATAAAACCTAACTTAAAAATAAAAACATTCACTATATACAAAGCCACTTCATGACCCAGAAAAACTATAACATGACTGCCAAAGTTATTGTGAAAAGTCACCTGACCCATTTGCCTGCATTTCTTTTGGAATTGATTGCGCCAATATATGCGTTTTTTGGACATCCATTTTCAATCTGAAATTCATCATCATATTTACATAATCATATATGTTCCAGGAAGTGTAGCAAGCCAATCAGTTGGGCAATCAACACTATTATTGTATATCTAATCAAAATAAAGAAAAAGCCCAGCCACAGAAATTGCAACAATATTTGAAGGGACAGTGATAGCTGCTAATATTCGTACACTTTTTTTGTATTCTTGTATAGAATACATGGAAATGGAAAATAGAGTTTTCCATCAGAATACATCATCAATACTCTCAGCACGTAATCGCCTTTGTCGTGCGTTAATCAGTGAATCGCAATTTTTGCTCGATTTATGAATGTCGAATACAATTTTGAGTTATGTGGGTAAAAAAAGATACACTGACTGACAAAATTAACTGTATCTCGTGAATCAAAATCGAATATTTTGCATTTGTAAACGCCTCTTTACTTCATTTTTAAGCAGTTACAATTGAAGGTTTGATCAAATGTTGGCAAAAACTGTTAACAGTTTATAAGAACATTATATTTTAGAAACTACAACAATTTGCTTTCAAACAAAAAGCACTGCAAGGGTCTGCTTAGAAATGCCAATAATAAATATTCGCATTTGTTTGACTTGTACAAGAAAAATCAATTAAACAAGAAACATGCCACAACTGAATGGATGAATGAACAAATGAATGAATGAATGTGTGCTAAAGTGAATAAAAGTGTTGAACATGCTGAATCTATCGTTATCTGAATATGCATATCCATGCTCTTTTCCTTATGTATGTCTATCTATATGTTATAATCGATTAATTTGCGAAAATGTTTGTCTTACTTTTGTTCGATTGTTCGCTGACCTATTTTAAAATTGAGCAATATTAACAATAATGCGACAGCGTAATTAATTAGTTTACCAACAAAATGTCTAAGTTAAAATGTTTCTCTTGCATTAATCTATTGTTGACATTGACATGGACATAATTTAGCAATTTGTATGCAGATATGACATTATATATTATGTCTGTATTAATTACACTATTTAACAACATTTTTGTTTCCAAGCAATTAACTGTTGTTTATTATGCCAAGCTTTAATTCTGGTTTTGCATCGTGCACCTGGTTCTTTAGCCCGTTTGAGCGCAGCTTTTATTACTCGGTTCAATGCATTTTATTTCAATTAAAAGATAAAATAATGTATTTATTATTATTTTTTTCTTTTTATTAACAACTTCAATTTTGCTTACCTGTACAATTTTACACATTTTATTTATAATAACAAAAAAATGTTGTATATTGAATAAACTGTATACCATATTCTCTTATCACAACGAGAACACAGGCCTGTAAACAATTCCGTTTTCATTCCGAATCGTTTTCAATTTTTATACCTTTGCAGAGGGTATTATATAAAATGAATTAATTTTGTTTTGTTGTTGTTATTTTGTTCGCTAGTGTTATTTATTATTAATATGAGCTATTTATTTCGAGTCATGTCCTTGCATCAGGATTTATATTTTGTTAAATGCGAAAGACAACAAACTTGTTGAGCAGTCAACGATTGAATTTCAGTTATCAAGCTCAGACAATTGAAAATGCTTAAGTTGTCATTGGCCAGTTATTGTTGTCGTTGTTGTTGTTGTTGCAGCCGCAAGTCTGCAGCGGATGTTGCCAATGCTGCTGCAACAACAGGCAACAGCTTAGCCATAGACAAGCCAACAACTTTTGGGCAACTCATTACGAGTGTGTGTGTGTGTGTGTGTGTGAGTAAACAAGTGGAAAAGTGACGCAAATGTTGCTGAAATGCTTCTTCTACTTGTTTTTGCCTATTATTGTTGTTGTGTTTGCTCTTGTTGTTGTTTTTGCATTGTGCATTGGCGTAATTAATTTGAAACGGCGCCGAAAACGGATGCGAAGGCCTCTTTTCACCATATGCTAATTGTGCACATCCGCATCCGCATTCGCATCCGGCAAATGCTTAAATTGTGCACTGTCCACACACTTGACGATATTGATGAACTTAACAATTTTATAGATAAAGTAGTATACCATTTATAAACATTTATAACAGACAACATTAACATATTTTATATGTAATTTTGTGCTAAAGCAAAGTTTATTGCTTTTAATATTTACATTATTTCTCAATTTGCTGTGCAAATTTTTATATTGCAAGCCATTTTATGCAGCTGCCGCATACACAAGGCACACACACGCACACACACACACACATACACAAGCACATACAGACATTGGCAACCCCCACAGCAATTGTTGTCACTTTGAACGGCAGCTGCTTAAAATTCAATAAAAGAAAAGCAAGTACGCATGTAAATTGAGCCTAATAAAAACCTTACTCAGCACACAATATGCTGACAATATTATTTATACATATGCTGCCTATATGCGTATTTTTATATATATGGAAACTGCCAGAGAATTTTAATAAACTTTCATTCGTTTTTCCTGCATTGCAAGTAGTCATAATCAATTTAACGACTTAAAGCTACATTTTCGCAACTAACTTTGTATTGAAATATTACGAAAAATAAATGAGTTGGTTGAAATTATTTATATTATAATATTATTTATAAAATGAACAAGCTTAAAAAACAGCATAATAAAGCTAAATTTGCTCATGATACAGGGTATCTATTGTATATTTCACAGCATTTTTTCTTTATTATGATGCGTAGAACAAAAGCAAATCTCAAATATTTCTAGAGCTCAAAGATTTTTCAACAGAGTTTTTCTTCTTTTTTTTTTTAGGACTCACGTAACTTCGTACATGTAAATTATGTATGTACGTTCAACATACATATATGTTTGTACATTAAATGATTTGGCATTCATGTCGCGTTGAGTACATCAACATTTACAGCTGCAATAAGACAAGAGAGACAGACATGTGCGCAAACACGTGTAGGCACTGTTGTTAGCCATGAGCCCCTGTCAATTGTCACTTTTCTTTGGCTGATTTTGGGTGAATTTAAAATGTATATTTTATAAGATTTTGAGGGAATTACTTGGAGGCTGTCCGCAGCTGCGACTCTCTCCCTCTCTCTGTTCATCTGGGCACTGATGATGGCTTTATTTGTAGGCTCTAATGTGCCACACTAATGAAAAAGTTTTTATTGCCGCCGCTAACACAACACATGCGTGAACTTTCAAAATTCCAGAATTGCGAATGAGATGCCAACTATAAGGCGGTTCCTGGGGCATAATAAATGAACTGCTAAGAGGCGTGGCCAAGTCACAGATGCCTCCAGAGATTGATGACATTCGTTGGAGCCTTGGGTCGCAGCAGGCCAAGCAGGCTTTCACATCTAATTAAAAACACAGGATCTTCAAATCAGCCAGCAGCATACCAAACTAGCAACCAGTGGTGGATGATAAAAGGGGACTTATGGAGACTCCCCGAAAATCGAAACTAACTTTTTGCAGCTATTTAGATCTATAATTCTATAGTGGTTAGTCTAAAAACTATGTCGAAAGGACGAAAGTCTTTCAGGGAGATATCAGGACTTCTTTATGTATCTCGGCCATGTCTTTGCGAATTCTTCAACTGATATTCCAATCATCTTTATAGTTTCCGAGCTATCAAGGACTTTATGATTTCGAAACGTATGAATCCTTGTATCCTCGCGATCCAAACGCACCGGGTCCTTTGAAAATCGAAACTACATGGCCAGTATATAGCATAGTTCTGAAATAGATGTTTCAAGTTATTCAGGTTTGTCTTTGTACAAGTTTTCCATCACTTGAAAATTTCATTACATCTAAAAGTTGCGACTTTTGTTTAAAAATACCCAAGCTAAGCGTTTATAGAACAGTTTCAATGTAATAAGAATATGTTTACTGAAAAGCTTGTATTGATCTATTTACCATCTATTTAGTTTAACATTTTTCTCTTTTTGTAATAAGTTTGTTTTACATTTTCGCAGTTTATTTTAAATGGATACTTTAATACTTCAAAGTCGCTTGTAACAACATCGATTCCACTTGATTGGAACAGAAACAATTCACTTTCATTTAATATTATTTCTTATAAATTCTGTAAATTAGATTATTCATTTAATTTCATTAATTCATTCAATACATCAAGTCCACTTCTAAGCATTGAGTTTTTCCTTGAAAAACCTGCCTTTAAATCTGCTTTTCTTCCGCATGATGCTAAATATGTAATAAATACTAAACATAACATAAAATAATCGTTAAATATAAAATGGACCCCCACTGTAGCAAATCCTAGAAACACCACTGCTCTAGCAGACCCAAAGGAGCCACAAAGGACTCGCATTACTCATACGTTATAAACACATTAAAGCAGGCTTCAGATGAGTACGACTACGAGTGCGAGTACGAGTATGAGTAGTAAAATCTAAACAATAATTACACATGCGAACCGCATCAGGAAAACAAGCTAAAAGTGCAGCTCTGCCCCTTGTCTAACATATGTTTCAGACGATAGCTCCCTGGAGAGGTCCGTCCAGGACGAGTAAGAGCTCAGAGCTGAGACCTGCGACTGAGACTGGGCCATAAACGTAAGTGAATTAACCATTCAACTAACATTATGGCCATTAAATCATTTTTGCAAGCAGCAACGGACAAACCCAATGTTGCCCCATTTTGGGGCGTGTTTTGTTGTTGTTGCCGCACATCAAAAACTCGTACTTTCCAAGGGCGCAACCGCACAAAAAGGAACATATGAACTAATTTGTTGCGCCTACCCTTCGAACCAACCCTCGGAAAATGACATTCGTGCGTGTATTTTGCAATTGAAGTTCAACTACAAAGTGTTTATGTGTGTGTGTGTGTGTTGGGTGTGCAGCCTGAAAAAGTGTTTACAGCAATGCAATTAATAGCACAACTCACGCAATGCCCCCCAGCTGCGTGGCAAACACCTCGAAAAACACACGGGTGTGGCACCCCACAAAGAGTACAACAGCAAAACGAATAAGATGCAACCAGCTTAGCCAGGACTATAGCAGGACTATGACAGGACTCTACAAAAGCGGCATTAAAAAGGTGTGAAAAGGCTGCCATTTGATATCAAACGCCATGCAACACAGCAGGCTAAATCAATTTTGTGAAGCACGCAGAGCAGCTGGCAGAACAAAAAAAAATAGAAGAAAGTAATAAAAACGAGTGCTTAAAAAATGAAACGAGTATCTTTTTTAAATTTAAATTTAATTTTCACTCAATAAGTAAAAAAGTGCACAACATTTTTAGATTTATTTAAATTTGATTTCGATATGGTCATATATTAAATCTTATTTGCCTAGATTGCTTAAAATAAAATTTTAATTAATTTCTGAACAACATGTTCTTCTTAAAATTTGTGCTGTTTTATATAGATCATTATAAGCTTGGTTAGTTAAAAAACAATTAGTTTATTTTACCGTTTTTCTTAAAGCTGTTTTTTCTTACCTTTAAACAAGATAGAAGGACAAAATGTAGAATGAACGAATACCAAATACCTATTTTAGTGGCTAAAGTTGCATCAACAAAATTGATTTTTAATCATATCCCATTTTGGGTGTAGTTGCTTCCCTCGAAGACCTGCAAAATTCGCAGATTTTTTTTAATAAAGTTCACAAAGGCACTTTAAACTTAATATAATTTGTGATGAAAGAAGTATTTTTCAAAGTGCATTTTGTAGTACTTCCAAAATGCTTTTGACGGATATAGATAACAAAAAAATATAAATTAATATTTACAATTAAAATATTAGTTATGACAGTAAAAGCCCAAACTTGTTATTTTAAAGTGCTAAAGTATTCTATCAAAGCACTTAGAATTAAATAAAATAAGTGCCAATGGAGTTCAATCAATAAAAAGTTCAAATGGTATCAGAAAAACAAACAGCAGGCAACGGAAAACAGATACTGGCAAGGAAAAGGACTGCTTACCACACATACTAGCACGCTCCAATAGAAACTCTTATCATATCTTATCTTTATCGTACTTTTTATTGCTAAAGGTGGTGGCCATATAAATTTCTTAACGAGCTGCGAGCTGCAAACGACGCGTCACCCAAGCAAGGCAACAAAATGAGCCGTAAAGCAATCAATTTGCCATGTGTTTTCATCTACTCATCTTGCTGGCAAATATACCCGTGCTCGTACTTGTGTTTTTAAATGCAAATGTATACTGAATCAAATAATCTAGGCACATAAAATTTGCAGACAGGTAAATGGGTGAGGCAGACAGCGATTTTAACAGATTTATTTACGTTTTATTATTTGAACATTTTGAACACCCTGTAACTGTTCAAAATGCCAGAGTTTAAAGGTATCTTCGACTTTATAAGGCTTATGCATTACTTCTTTTTACTAATCATATATTGTGCATATAAAACTGTCAAAATTTAACTTTTGGTTCAAGATAAGAATGAATACTGCATAATATTTCTCTCAGTGTTTGGTTACAGGATAATTCGTAGTCGCGCTTCATCAATTATATATATCATTCGAAATTCATGCAAAAAATTGAGTGCAAACAATTATGAGGCAGCTCAAATGGTGCCTTTGATTACTTTCCTTCAGCTTGATAAATATGATAAATAATTGTAAATATTTGTTGCCTGAGCACGTATGACAAAATAAATATGAAGCCGAGTAAATAAATAATACAATACAATGCATAATACACACTCACACACACAAGCATACACCCATGGAACGTGTTGCTGTCAACATTTTTATTATTTTTAATGGAAACTTTAATAATTTATGGCACCAACTTTGAACAGCATTCTGCAATCTGAGCAAAAGGTGAAAAGTCTGCTCTATGTAAGATTTTCAGAGGGTAGCTGAAACTCAAAAAAATTACTGGCATTGTTCAAGGACCACAAGTTACTGTATTCCAAACTAGGGTCGCTCTAAAAATAAAGTACAAATGAAAAAAGTATGAACAACTATTTTTTTCTTAACGAAGCTTAAATCCCCTTGACGAAAATTGCTCCTCATCAATTTCTTAAAAGAATTATTCAATTATGTATTTGAGATTTATAATTATGTTATTATATAAATTATAAGAAATTTTGTTCAATCAAAACCGACCTCAAGCGAGCCAAAATACACTATTATGATTTTATGTCAGGAACTTAATTTATAACAACTTTTATAAAGCTTTAAAAACTACCATATTATGTGAAGAAAAACTTATATGATACTAAATATCAGTTTTTTTGACCAAAACATTATTTTACATAATGAATCTAAAGTTGGTCTACAATTCTTGATGTTTATTTTAAAGACAGTAAAGTTTCCTCAAAAAACCTTAAAACTAAGAAACAAGGCTTTACAAAGTTTTTTCGTTCCGATAAGCTATTTGTTAACTATATAAAGTTGGAAACAGCATTTTAAATGAAACACACATTCCATAATAAAACCATTTTATCTCCATGAAGAGTAGTTATAAACAAGTAAGAATACTCTAGTCGAGTGTGCCCGACTACGAGACTCCCTGCTCCCAACTTGCATTTCAAGCAGTTCAGCGGCAACACAAGCAAGCAGCGTACTCAACTTGCACAGTGCATGTCAAACTGTTGTTTCTGCCTGCTGAGACAGGGGAAATAAGTTCTTCCATAACTTTGGTGCTATTTATCCGATCGTGTTGAAATTTACACATCCGAAAGACATTGATTAAACATACATGTGTACCATTAAAGCTTTATCTTTAAAATTGTGGCTGTGGGAGTCTTTTGCTATTTGCGGGGGTGCGGGGGGGTGCATCCGAAATTTGAAATAAACTTGATCTGCGTATGGTATACAGGAACCTGCATGCCAAGTTTGGTGTCTCTAGCTCTTATAGTCTCTGAGATCGACGCGTTCATATAGACGGACAGACGGACGGACAGACGGACATGGCTAGTTCGTCTCGGCTGTTGATCCTGATCAAGAATTTATATAGTTTATATAGTCGGAAATGCCTCCTTGTGTCTGTAACACACATTTGCAGTACTTTATAACTCCCTTTTTCCCATTTTTAATTTTAACAGGGAGTAAAAAAATTCTACAATGGAGCACAGCAAAAGGAAGGAAAGAAAAGAGCATCTGTAAAAACATTTCCCCGCTCTGCATTGGCTTAAAACTGTCTGAAATTAGCTCGAAGGGTGCATAAAATTATGGAAATGTGAAATCGGAGGCGTGTCCGAGAAGAGGGTGCATATGTTCTATTAGCAGCATATGCTTGTTTCAAATGTAATTGATTACGCTGGACTGTAATGTGAGGGGCTTGACTTTCATATCGCCCTGCTCACAGGGCGTATGAGTGTTGATATTCATTAATAAAGTGACAAATAAGAGTACTCTAGTTTGAATTAAGTGAAGAGGAGGAATTCTTTATTACTATCTGTAGTTGATCTAATTATAATCGCATTCCATGGAAAATTATGTTTTTAGACTTGATTCTTACTTGACCTTTACCTGAATTTATCATCATATTTTTAATCATTTCTGATGTTGTTTTTGATTCTTTAAATATTTTAAATTTTATGATCTCGAGGACTAATTAGCAGTTAAGACAACATTAAAAAGAGTATACCGATGTTGTTTATATCCGACTTGTATAATATATCTTCATAATATATATTGAAATATAAAATATATTTTAATTTCATGCTTCACTGCCAACCAAAGCAATTAAATAAATTTGAATATAAAGTTTAACTAAAAAATGTTATTCATTATTTTTCTGAATAGTTGAATAAACATGAATATAAATTTTGATGGCTGACAAAACAAATTAGCTTTCAATAAAGGGTATAATAAGTGGAACTAAATAGAGAATGGTATACTCAAAAAATAAAGAATTGAATTGGTCTTTGGTATAAACATATAAATACCTTTTGATAAGTCTTTCAAAGCTGGGGTTATCTGTTCCGACTGTATGAACGTGTTGAACCACGGACTATAAGAGCTTAAGATATCGAATCAGGTATATGGGTACTCAATAAAGATAAAGTTTAACACAATATGTGCTGATTACTCCAATCATTAAAAATTTGAGGATAAATTTCAATAATAAAAGCAATATATTTCTTCATTTGCTTTAAACGAATAATCATCTTATTAAGTATTAATGTAATATACTTTATAAAACTTTGCTTTCATCTAAGTTATTCAACTTTAACCTAAGTAAACTATTTACTTAGATACTTAAGATACATACATATGCTTACATATATTTAAGTTAATTTACTTAAACTCACAAATCATTATTAACTCTCAGTTTAAGGACCAAAATGTGCATACTCAGCCAAAGTACAAACTGGGCAAGTAAAACTTGTTAGTTTGTTTACTCAGTGGGAAACTGTCTTTGGTCTAAGTTACGAAATTCCAGCCAAATTCCAGCTGAAGCTGGCACAGTGGCTAATTGGCCAAGTTTGTGTTAGTTGGCACAAACACAAACATATCCATAGCCTTTGGGCTTTCGGTTTTACAGTCTAAAGTTGCCAACTGTAGGCCATTTTAGTTGGCTTTCATATGTATGTTAATGTGTGTGCTTTGTGTCCAAAAGGTGGAGCCTCTTTTGTTGCCTCTAATTAAAAGCCACATGAATACTCTGTACATATATATGGTACATATATACTACAGACATATATATAGCTTACAATTTAACACTGTCACGCATCGTATCGTGTGGGCTTTTGTGTTTGTAACCTTTTGGGCCCAAAAGGTAAGGCTAATCACTGAGGGTTCTCAGAACTCCGCTGGCACAGGACTCAAATACGCACACACCCTTCCAGCACAGTTACAATTAGACTAATGAAAGCCGCATCAGAGCTGCGTAATTTGTTGGCTAATTCTCATTTGGACCACGTCTATCATATGTATATATATCATAGAAATTCTTGCATATATATATATGTATGTTTGTATATATAGACAGCATAAATTCCTTTGAGTTTTGTTGCGTTGTTCGCTCAGTCTGTTAAGTTTGTTTGTTTGTTTGTTTTATGGCTGCATTTGCCTTTTGCCAATTAAAATAAATTATAATCCAATTTACCCAGAAAAAGGCAACGCAATTCACTTGCGCTTGTCAAGAACTTTACACAATTACGCGCAGATTTATAACGTTTTTAGACAGCAACAACAACATCAGCAGCACTGTTCAACATATTTACTCCCTGTTCCCGTTAAAAATGGGAAAAAGTACTGCAAATGTGTGTAACAGGCAGAGGGAGACATTTCCGTCGATATAAACTATATATATTCTTGATCAGCATCAACAACCGAGACGAACTAGCCATGTCCGTCTGTCTGTCCGTCTGTCTGTCTGTATGAAAGCGTCGATCTCAAAGACTATAAGAGCTAGAGACACCAAACTTGGCATGCAGGTTCCTGTATACCATACGCAGATCAAGTTTATTTCAAATTTCAGATGCATCCCCCCGCACCCGTGCAAATCGCAAAAGACTCCCACAGCCACAATTTTAAAGATAAAGCTTTAATTTTTGGTACACATTTATGTTTAATCAATGTCGGATGTGTAAATTTCATCACGATCGGATAAATAGCATCAAAGTTATGGAATAATCTATTACGCCCGTCTCAGCAGGCAGAAACAACAGTTTTACAGGCACTGCACAGCTTAAGTGCACTGCTTGCTTGTGTTGCCGCTGAACTGCTTGAAATGCAAGTTGGGAGCAGGGAGCAGTCTCGTAGTCGGGCACACTCGACTAGAGCATTCTTACTTGTTTTTAAATACAATTTTTTTACTAACTATAAAAATAATCATTAAACAATTAATAAAAAAAACACATTTTAAAAAAATTACAAAAATATATATTTATCCTTTCAACAAAGTGCAGAAACACAGAATAGGTTTTAGTTTTTAAAAACAAATTATGATATTATGTTAGTTGTTATTCGATAAAGAGAATGAACAGCATTTTCCAAACTTGTGAAAAGATTTTTTATCCAGGGCGGTGAATTGTCCCGAAAAATGGTAGACAGTCATCCTTGAAATTGATCTGTATATCTTTGAAAATGAGTTTAAAGCTGATCGAATAATAAACCAAGCAGTTTACGTCTTTGGAAATTTTGACAGAATTCTACAAAATCCATTCTCAGCATAAGATTAAACTAATGTCAAAAATGTACATTTTGTATCTTTTAAAGTTTGGGCTGTGCGATGGTCGCCAATCAGTTCCAAAGTCTATATAAGTAAAGAACACAAGAAAATTTTCCAAACATAAAATACATTGAATTTTGTCGTGCAGTGTAATCAGCAACTTCCACGGCGCCAGTCAGGATTCCCACACAGTTCCATTGTCTCTATGGAAGGCAAAATGTGAAATGTTAAATATAATGAAATGCTTTCAACCATCGATGGGCAATGTCTGACAGACCATTGTCTGTCTGGCTTTGTTTTCTTTATTTTTTTTTTATATTTGCATTGCACTGCGTGCAGAGTTTTATTCTTTTATTTTATCGCTGGCAAAGTGGACTCGTTAAAAACATTTTTTAATCATCGACTTGAACAGGGACTTTCGAGGACATCGACGACACTGGGAAACGACAGCAACAACAGCAAAAGCAGCAACAGCGCTCATTTTGATGGATTCAAAGTTAAATGGCTCTTGTGGACTCCCTGGGGAATTTCTCAGGCAGAGATCCAGACAATGAGCCAGACATCAGCATCAGACATTGGCTGAATGATTTAAATGCTAACAAGCCCAAAAGTTGACCCAAAAAATTGTTGTGACCAACTCCTTCGACCATTAAAGCATGTTTACGTGTTAAAAGGTCAAGCATTCGCTGAAATAATCACCCACACAGCAAATTAAGTTAAAGAGGAAGTGTTAAATAAAGTGTAAAAGCAAAACTGAAAAACCGGTGGGGCTACATTTAAAATAAGCCAAAATTTGAAATTTCAACTTGAGAACTTTATCAATTGAAATCAGCTACAAATCATTTTTTCAGGCCTTACATTAAATTCTTAAATTGAATTTTTTGTATCGATTGAAGCCTTGAATTCTTAATACACAACGAGAATTTATGTGTCTGCGTTTTTAAATAAATAAAGCAAACAAATTGTAAATCAAATTATTTTTTCTTAACATACTCAGACTTTGTAAATATCGAAACATTAAAACAACAATTTCTTCTTCTGCGTAACTTTCAGTTGTGAAAAGATTGTTTTACACAAAATTTGATGCAAATATTAGGATCAAAATTACTTGCCAACAAATATTTATTAAAATTGATAAGCTCGCAAATTATAAATAATATTGAACTGGCATAAAGGACACCGGAAACTTAAGAAATTTGGATATAAATTAATAATAACAACTATTAGAACAAGCAATCGCACATATTTACACTCTTTTTTAATCATTGACAGGGACATTTGAGGACATCGACGACACTGGAAAACTGCTTATTGAGCGAAAATCAATAAGTCGAAATTTTCAGGAATATTTACCGCAATACAATTCTTTATATAGGGTATTTGAAAGTGGTCATCGCTTGTATATTTCAAGTAGAAGTATGTTGCTGTTAACCTTTGTTGTTATTCTTGCTTTACTTTGGAGCAAGCTCCGCCTACGTCCGTCTGTGTGTCTATCCGACTGTATGCCTGTCTGAGTTGCTCTGTCCGTCGATCCGACTGGCTGGCATTGCATCACGGCATAACGGTATTAAGGCTCATGATGGAGTCATCGGCAGGGCTAATGCATGTTGTAAATGGCAGAAATGACTTTTTGCCAAGAGTAACAGCAATGTTAAGTCCCACAGTTGCATTGTGTATGTGTGTGTGCATGTGTATGTGTGTGTGTGTGTGTGTGTGTGTGTGTGTATGAAAGTGTTTGCTTCTGGCTGCTGCCGGACTGTTTTAATTGGATAATGCGGAGCGTTGAGTGGCAGCTAATTGCTGCGCTTAAAGTTGCACATTGCTGGCAGCATTTGGCTGCCCCAACTGACTTTTGGCCTTGTAATTAGCAGCATTGGCAATTAAAGTTACAAAGTTTTGGTTAGCTGTCAGCCACAGCTGCAATAGGATCTCTCACATTGTCCAACCCCATGCAATCAGCTTTGCTTCTGTTTTCACTTTAGCTTATGCGATTTTCGATTGCAGCTTTGAAGTGCTTTCGATAATCGGGAAACTTTTGTTTTCAATAAAAATAAGACCAATGTAATTTGAATTAGATTCAGCAAAATAAAATCAATTGTTAAATTAAATATAGCAAATGGATTTTATACTATTTCAGAATAGAATATATTAGATATTTTCTAGCTTCCGCTTTCGGCAAAATATATATTATTAATATTACTAATTCAATTCAAATCAAGAAGGAAGATAAGTGACCTCAAGCCGAAGAGCCTTGCGCCTAGTGAAAAACACTTACGGAAAATTCCCATTGGTAATATTTTACCGAAAGAAAATGCCAGAACATGTCTGATAAACTCAAGTCTAGATACTGACTAATTTTTGTAAAATTTGGAAATCACTTTGAAATTCTCTTTTTAAATCAGGAAATATTTTTGCAATTTCCAGAGCAGCACTATTTGAGATTTGAAAAGTTTATCGCAAGATTTTTGGCAATTCCGAACATTTGTGCACCTGACTATTTGTATATTAAATTTTATGGCATATTTTTAAAGCTCTGTGCAATGCTGGTTGAATGCAAAGTTTAACGCTGTCAACGCTGTGGCTAAAGTCTCCGAAGTGGCAAAAACTTTTGCGGTGATAAGCGTCAAGTTACACTGACTTCAACTGACTGCGTTCTACGTTCGTGTTGCCCTTTTATAGTCTAAGCCCTGTCCTGCCCTGTCTTGTGCTGTCCTGCTCTGTCGGCGCATAAAAGTATGCAACAGTTTTTTTTTCTTCGTCTCTAGCTTTCGCATTTTGGCCAACTTGTAACTCAACTAGTACTTACAAGGATGTGACTCGTTCTCGTTCTCGTCCTTGTCGTCATCCTCATCTATGCGATCCCCACATCATCAACGTTCTTCTCATCGTCAAAGTTGTGCCCTTGTTGCATTTTGCATCTGTTTTTGTCGTCATATCAGTTTTCGTCTGAATAGACACGTTATCTATACACAATATGGCTTTAAGTGAGCCTGGCAGACCGCTCGAAGGTGTAAGTTCTATATATACTGTATTCCGTATACTATTCCCATAACAGTTAGCTCACAATCCTGAAAACTGAGCGCTGCTTGCATGTTTTGAATGATATGCTCAGTTGCTCTACTCGTTAGCCTGCCCAGGCACAATACGAAATACGAGGTGTGTGTAATAAAAATAAGCACAGGTGTGTGTATGTGTATGTGTGTGTAAGTGTTGCAAATTGTGGTTCAGCTGAAAGAATAAGTTATGCAATTCAGTTTATGGCAAACGAACTAATGATTAATTACAAACAAATTGATATATCAATTCAGTCGATTTTTTGTATGAATTTCGATTTTATCAAAAGTTAGAATTTATAATGAAAAATTAAAAAATAAAACAAGTAAGAATACTCTGTTACACACATTTGCAGTACTTTATAACTCCCTTTTTCCCATTTTTAATGGGAACAGGGAGTAAAAAGTAGAAGTTAAAATCTTTGTAAAAAAATAAGTAAGAATACTCTAGTCGAGTGTGCCCGACTACGAGACTCCCTGCTCCCAACTTGCATTTCAAGCTGTTCAGCGGCAACACAAACAAGCAGCGTACTCAACTTGCACAGTGCATGTCAAACTGTTGTTTCTGCCTGCTGAGACAGGGGAAATAAGTTTTTCCATAACTTTGGTGCTATTTATCCAATCGTGTTGAAATTTACACATCTGAAAGACATTGATTAAACATACATGTGTACCAAAAATTAAAGCTCTATCTTTAAAATTGTGGCTGTGGGAGTCTTTTGCGATTTGCGGGGGTGCGGGGGTGTGCATCCGAAATTTGAAATAAACTTGATCTGCGTATGGTATACAGGAACCTACATGCCAAGTTTGGTGTCTCTAGCTTTTGTAGTCTCCGAGATCTGTGTGTTCATACGGACAGACGGACAGACGGACAGACAGACAGACAGACGGACATGGCTAGATCGTCATGGCTGTTGATGCTGATCAAGAATATATAAAGTTTATATAGTCGGAAATTCTTCCTTCTGCCTGTTACACACATTTGCAGTACTTTATAACTCCCTTTTTCCCATTTTTAATGGGAACAGGGAGTAATAAATAAAAATAAATTGATAGTTATTAGTAAACAAATAATAATTATTTTTGTTCTGAAAACAAAGAAAAACACGATTAAAAATGTATTAAAATTGAAATTAAATTAAAACTAATCGATAACATCATGATTATTTACATACCTAGTCTTTAAACTAATAACTAATTTATTTGTTAAATTTTAAAAAGCAAAAACAATAAATTAAAACTGAAACTTATATTAAACAAAAAAGTTTCACATAAATATCGAATCAGTTAACTTATGAGCTGAAAATGAATGTAGTTGCAATTTTGTAGAAAATTTAGAGCTAAGATAAATCATAGACTTAAAAATAATATATAGTTCAATCGAACTTAGTCTGAACGAATCGATGCAACTCAAACGTGTGTATGTGTATGTGTGTGTGTGTGTGTGTGTGTGTGTGGCATGTATTGTGGCGCAGTTCTTTTGTATTTTCTTGCTGAGACGTGCATTGTGTCGACACAATCTATTGCACTCTGTACTCTGCCCTGCCTGCCTTCAGTTGTAGTCAGCCTGTGGTGCTTTGGTTTTTGCCATTTCAACTTGAAAGTTTTGCTGTGGTTCGCCTTTGCTACTAACATATAAAACTAAGGCTAAAGCTATAGCAATTATCAAGCTGAAAGTTTATAGACTCTTGCGGCTGCTCGTTAGGCCACATTTGTTTTATGCACATTTCCATGTGCAAATTAATCAGGTAAAGTAAATCTAAATTAAAGCACTTAGCACCTGCATGAAAGCAATTCAATTGAATTTTGCAGAATGCAGTCGCTTACCCTCAACACCTTTCTATGTATGTATGTATGTAAGTATGCAGTAATGCCATTTATTATTACAAAATGGCACTAAACCAGGAGCAGCAGCAGCAACAACAACAACAACAACAGCACAATAAATTTGATTTCGAATATAAACTAAACACACACGTACACACTTATTGGACATTCAACTGTGTAGCAAGTCTCAAGTTTCATGGGGCACTTTGTTTTATGAGATATATATATGAATATATACATATATCGACGTACTTGTACATAAATAATTCATGCTTGATAAATTAAACAATATACTGTGCAGCCATTAGTTATGCATAACGTATACGCCATGTGCACCAGACTATGACACCCACACAGAGAGTAACAGCAACAGCAACAATAACAACAACACAGCAACAAGCGACAATTGCAACGCCTGCTAAGCCCAAAAACCGGAAACGGAACCGGAAGCGGCCATAGTGCATGCTATTTGCACAAATGTGACACTGAAGAGCAAAAGAGGGACTTGAAACAATGCTTATGGTTACAGTTTGCAATAAGGATGCGCCAGCTGTAACTCTAAGCAATTGCCATTTCAGTTTATATACGATATATTTTGTGCTTTATGAATAACAGTTGAACTAAAAATACTTTTAAGCACTTTTGGGGTACAGCACATTTGGGGCATAATGAAAACTTTAACTTAATACTTATAATAGAAAATTTATGATTAATTTAAAGGGATATCCGAGTAGCATTAGGAAAAAAGTAAATTAATAATCAAGTATAATAATATTGTGATTTTTATAGAGCATTTATTAAAGACAATTCATTTGTTTTTTTAATGAAAATTAATAAAACTGAAACAATACCAAAAAAACAAATATTTTAAAGATCAATTACACATCTGATCGCTTTACAATTTAGCTGTATTACTTTCTACTTGGCTTACAATTTTTGAAATAGTTAAACAAAATTAGTCAGTAGCCATAACCAAGCCAAGTAAAAAGATAACTTGTGGGCTTAATCATTATTTCATCATGATTTCATCATCAATGAAACATGTTGCCACAATCGGCTAAGCTTAACCACTATAAGCACCATTTAAATATGTGAATATAAGTCAAGTGTCAGCCTTAAGTATTATAATTATGCTCAGTTCAAAGCTACACATCCCTGCTCCCCTCTCAGTCTGCTTAACTAACATTAGCTTAACTAACAATAGCTCATCATCAGTTGCCGCAGCTAACTGCCCCTGGTGGTTGCTTGCCACAATGCAAACACAACTGTAATTATGTAATGCATAATGGCCACATTTACCGTTGTCTGTCCGTCTATCTGTCCCTTAATTCTAACTGCTGCTCTGCCCGACGCTATTTTCAAATGGCGACAGATACTAAAATTAAAATGAATATTACTGCAACTGGCAAGACACACAAAATGCTGCAACAGAATGTGGCAAGAAGGCAAAATGATAGTTTTGTTCTCAATTCCCAAAGCCCAAACCTCTTTCCCCGCCTCTCTAACTATGTACACATAACGGCCACTGTAATTACGCATACGTCACGTTGCCAAACTGCATAATTTAAGTAGCATGTCTGACAAAAGGTCACTAATTTTGGGCTTAAAAATTGGCAAACATGTGTGTGTTTTTGCCATCCATACTATTTGTGTAGACCTCTATACCTCTATAAGGACACTGTTCCACTCCTGCCGAGCAATTTACTTGCGCTTTGTTGTGCAGCCGGCGGAAGATTTTAATGACGTTGCTGCAGTTGCTGCTGTTGTTGCTTCTCCTTCAGCTGTTGCTGATGTGCAGTTGGTGACGACAGCGCTGATTTCTCCTAATTACTGCAGACTATTTTCACTGCTTCAAATTGAAGTTGCAGCTTAATAACAAATCCTACAATTCCATCGTACAAACCGAATATACTCTTTTTCTTCATTTTTGATTAGCATCAAAAGCCGAGTCGAACTAGTCTCTCAGTTTTTAAGCTATCTTGATGAAAGTTGTCACAGATGCTTATTTTTGCTTCAGGTAGTACATATATCATAATTATCCGGATCCGATTACTGTAAAATATACCTGACATTTGAACAATCGGTTTAAAAACAGTTTGGATGTCACGAAAATGTCAAGAGATTGTCGGTTGCCTTGCATTTCAATTCAGTCATAGAAATATCCGGTGATGAAATGCTTTAAGAAATATCTTAAATATAGTTTTTGACTTATGGAAGACTCACTGAAACAATTGTAACTTAATTACAACCAAATTAACCGAATATGGCAGTTGCCAGCTTGCTCGAAATTGATTGCTACAGAAAAGAGTTGCCACACAATTTGTTAAACAAATATTTACAGTTCTTTGTTTAAAACTTCAAAATAATAATTGTAAAAAAAAAGTTAGTCTAATAATACTTTAAGAACTAAAGAACTAAAGGACAAAAAACTTAAGAACTATCGTAATCAATTTGTTTATCAAATAGAATTGAAAACAATAAAACAAATTATCAAAATTTCTAGAGATTTCTGTGACACTTATGAGTTGAAATTCAATTGGAATTTGGTTGGCACACATTTCCGTTTTAGTATGGTTTTTACATGTTGACCAAAGTTAATTAAAATGAGACGACTTTTTGTCAAAATGCCAATGATTTTCATTCCCAATATAATTAATTAAAAAGTTTGTTTCAGAGAAGCGAAGAAGATCAGTTCAAACCGGGTACAGCTTGATGCTTGTTTAAAGAGAAGAAAATGCTGCTTTATGTTTTTCAGAAATTAAAGTTCCATTAAATTTAATGGAATTTAAAAAGCGTCAATCAGATGCGTTGCAGTTGTGTGCGAGTAGCAAAGCCAAAGCCTCGGCAAGTCCTCATTTTTTTAAAAGCAGTAAAATGCATTTTACCCATAAAAGCATACACACACAAACGCACAAACACAGACACACGCACACACACACACACACACACACACACACACACACACACACACACACATATACGATGGGCATGAATGCCGCTTAAGCTGCAATAATAAAGCAGCATCATCGGATGCACGTTGTTCTCTTTGCACGTAGTTCTCTCTGCCTCGGCTGACTTTGCACAGGCCGCAATAAGGATTTTATGGTATTCCTTTAATTAATGATAAATATCGCACGGGGAGGACATGAAATTGCAGTCAACAACATGAAAGGCTCTGCTTAAAGCAGCAGCAAGTTGATTGCATTGTCCATTCTGCATTTTCCATGCATAAATGACAAATGACAAATGATGATGGCTAAAGAGAATAATGTATCAATTGTTAATACTTTATATTGCATAATTGCCTGCCAAATACCAATCGAATGATTAATCAATTAATAACACTTTATTGAAAGTTTTTAATCTGTTATGCAAATCTATGTGCCTTCAAGAATGAGAATGAATGTGTTATATTGGATAATTTATATGGTAACTATGCCAACTTGCTCTTCATATTCTCATTTTAACTTTAAACATTATTTTATGCTTTAAAATCATTTGTATTTGATAAAGTCTGTCTTTGTGTCCGTTCTTATGAGCTCAATCATATTCACATATTTCTGATCGAAGCAATAACTACTTTAATTAAGATATGCTCATATTAACTTATTGTTCATTTCATTCATAAAATAACTTTCAAGCAAAGTTCTTCTAAAAGTTTGCTTTAAAACAATATATTTTTTCAGCTGGTGAGCCAAAAAACCCCTTCACTTCCGAACTAGTCCCCAACCAAAGTTTGTTGTTTCTTGCAGAAATTTAGATTTTGCCTTCGTCAGTTATTTCATGAAATATTCTGTTGGCAGCAAAAGAACAAGGGGTTAAACTGGGCACAGGGCAAAATAATAATAACAGTAATGTTAATGCAACATAGTTTGAACAAAATTGTTTTTGGTTGTTGTCAGCAGTCAATGACATTTGATGTGGACTTTCTGCAAATTCCAATTCAAGTAAAAACCGCAGATTTATGGTAGATAATCATTTTATAAAGGCAAAAAATGAAGTATTAAAATAAAAATAAAGGCTGAAATTGCCATTACATAGTTCATGTGTTGATATGCCACCGCATATTAATCCACCATCATCATTCATGTTATCATTGAGTACGTTCACAAAATCTCGATTACCCTCCTCAAAATATTCATCTCCGCGTTGACGACGTACCCTAAACCACCAGTATGGATAGTTTATAGTCAAAAGATATATACCTGGTGGTCTGGGCACATTGCGCGGCTGGGCAAGAATGTTGACATCGTCAAGACTACCATTGGGTCCTTCGGCATTCATTGGCATTATATCCTCATGCAGAATCAATGATCGCGAACAACGTGGACATTCTAGCGTATGATTACAGATCTTTGGCCACAGACAAGTCCAGCAATATAAATGACCACAGATCGTTAGAACTCCATTCCACACATTATGGCAACATACATTGCAAAGGAATTCGTCTGTATAATTGTTAGTGGCCATTCTAATTTCTTGAATTTTAGTATACTTTATAAGAAAACAAGTAAGAATGCTCCAGTCGAGTATGCCCGTCTTCGAGACTCCCTGCTCTTAAATTGCACTTAAAGCAGTTTAGCGGCAACGCAATCAAGGAGCGCACTTAAGTTGTTCAGTGCCTGTCAAACTGTTGTTTCTGCCTGCTGAGACGGGGGGAAATAGAATCGTCAATAACTTTGGTATTTGTAATCCGATCGCAACGAAAGTTACGCAACGTATTAACATTGATAAAATATATGTGTGCTAAAAATCAAATATAAATCTTTAAAATTGTGGCTGTGGGAGCTTTATCGATTTGCGGGGGTATACAGGAACCTGCATGCAAAGTCTGGTGTCTCTCTAGCTCTTATAGTCTCTGAGATCGACGCGTTCATACAGGCAGACAGACGGACAGACGGACAGACAGACTGACATGGCTAGATCGACTCGGCTGTTAATGCTGGTATGGAATATAAATACTTTATATAGTCTATAGGAAATGCCTTCTTCTGCCTGTTACATACATTTGTAGTACATTTTTATTGGAAACAGGGAGTAAAAAAGCAAGCGGACTGCTTAATTTCTTGAATTGAAGTTAAATGTAAAAGGAAATAATTTGTTAGACTAATAAGATTAGTTTGATTGAGTAAGTGATTGATCCAATAGGAGTACGTTTGCAAGTTCCCCATTCCCCTCATCAAAGTATTTAATTCCGCGTTGACGAGCATGGAATCTAAACTAGTATGGATACAGCTGGTCTGAAAGATATATATACCTGTTTGTTTGGGCACAACGCCCACCTGGGCGAGAATGTTGACATTGTCAGGATTGGGTCCTTCGGCAGGCATTGGCATTATATCCTCATGCAGTATCCATGGTCGTGAACGGCGTGGGCATTCTGGCGTATCATTACAGATCTTTGGCCACAGACAAGTCCAGCAATATAGTTGACCACAGATCGTTATAACCCCAACCTAAACTGCAAAGGGATTCGTCCAGAAGTTCTGGATACGCGCGACTGCTTCGTTGCTTTCATTTGGACAATCCGCTGTATTTTCATCTGTTTGATCCGAATCTTCCTCATCCGTTGACTCACCAAACTCGAATTCAATTTCGAATTCGTCTTCATCTAAATAGTCATCAATTTCTTCATTAAGGAACTTCGGAATGTCTGTGTTGTCGGACTCTTGGTGTTCATTGGTCTCATCATCAACATCCATAGTTGTGGTATAGCTAGTTGCCATTATGTTTATTAAAGTCAGCGTAATATTTAATTTCTTCAATTTCAGTTAAGTTCACAAGAAAATAATTTTCAAGACAACTGAGACTCGTTTTATTTGATTGATAGAAGAAAAGTAAAATATTCAGAGATTGCTAAGTTTATCAAAAATGTTTCCATTTTCACATCTGACAAGATGTTACGAATTGAATTCAGTTGACTTGGAAAACTGAATATTGAAGCATTAAAGGAAAATTCGCATTTGTGAATAGATTTTTATATTCTTAAATTTTTGCAGCACTCTAAAAATTTTAATTATCCGTAACACTTATCGTTTTTCTTAGTTGTTATTACAAATATACAAATTATTCTTTTGCAAAGCTTTAAGTATACTTATAAAAAGGGGTTTCAATTAAAAAGATTAATTAAAATAAAAATATCAAAGCAAATGAAACGTCCACCAGACAGATTCGGAAATGGTTTTAGTTGAAGTTTGAGCAACAGCAGCAAATTAGCCATACAATTCACAGCTATTGTCATTGATTGACAGCTGCTTGATTGATGGCTGCAACACATTGCAGTAAATTTAACTGCATATTGCATTTGTGTAAAAACTTTAGCTGAGATTTATATATGTATATGTATATGTTTAAATATATTCATGGCTGACACTTGGCATAATGCCAGAGGCAATTAGACAAGAGCTACAACTGCCACCAGTTTTCAGTTTTCCAGTTTGAGAGTTCGCGCTGGCTCATAAATTGCAGCCTACACACAGAGGCACTTGACAGTTCTCGAAATGCGGCGAAAAGAAGAGAGAAATCAGAAACGGATGTGGACACAGACATAAAGAAGGACACTGTCTGACATATGGCGGCATAATTTATGCGTACAATGAACCAATGCAATGTGCAAATTCTGATTGCAGTGTGCAAAATGGAAATGGAAATGGAAATGGCCACAGATTCATTTTACACATTTTCTCTCAACTGACGCTAAAGTTGACCTTTTCTTGTTGCATTCAAAATGTACGCTCGGCAGTTGAAAATTCTGTATTGTCCTTGATAACACATTGAGTGCACATTTTTATGGCTGTGTAGCATTGTTAAATCGACAACCTTAACGATCCATGGTGCTTTACTTAATTGACCCATATTTCGTGTTCTTTTTACATAATTAAAATAAATACAATAGCCTGCCTTTCTGTACACAACATACAACACAAATAAACATTAAATTCTTGTTTATATCGTTGCATGTACAAAAATATTATTAAAGCTTTAACAAAAAATATCGAAAAATCGTGTTTGATTTCAAAAACATTCACCAATATTTGGTTAAATCCTTGCAGGTAATAAATGGTTGTGTATAAAAAATTCAAAAAAGAAATGAAAAGGATTTGGTATAAGTATGACCCATTAAATTACAAAGTGTGTATATACAAGCTTTAAATAAGTATCTTATTTGTATAACAATATTGAACTCTGAATTTCAAAAAACTTATAGAACTTTTGTGTTAAAAAGTATTGATTTTCAAAATGATAAAAATTATTTTTTAATTCAATAATGGAATAGCCAAATTACAATTGAACCAAAAAGAAGATTTATCGGTAACTAAAAATGAAACTGCAACTTCTTAACTAACATAAATCGGTTCAAAACAAATCCATGTATTCAGAAAACGTCAACAAATCGATTATTCTAGACAATTTAATATCGAAAATATATATATAAAAAATCTAAAATGGCTTAAATTAATTATAACAGACTGATTTGAAGTCTATTATTTGATAATTGAATTTTGTAGAATTTTTAAAATTGCCATAAATTAAAATATTTAAAAAATTTAAAAAACATTTTTAAACATAAAATGGCTTTAGTCTTCATTAAAACAGAACTCTGCACACTTGTTTGAGGCAGGCACATAAGTGCGTATACTTGATGGCATTTATTTAACAGACAAAAGTGTCTGCACTTACAAGTATTTAATAATAATAAAAATATATATAATTACGTGTTAATGCGTGGAGCATACATAATTAAACATATTTTATCTGAGAGTGCTGATGACAGGATAATTTTTTTTGTTGTTGTTGTATGTATCTTTGCTGTCATATTGACCAGCTGTCAGCTGTGATTTCGACAGAGTTTGTAGTGTGCTGCGAGTTGCCAGGTGGCGCCAGTTTTTTATTGGCTTCATTTGACATTTGACAGTTTGATAGTCGACATTTGACATTTTGTCAGTTGACCAAGTTGCAGCACCGGCAGCACCAAACGCATGTCGAGCAATTCAGTGGTGCCTTTTTTGTGGTTGTAGTTGGCAAGTGGTTTAAGCAGTGTGCGTTATTTTTGCATACAAATAGCAGTTGACGCGTAATACACTGCGTATACGCAATAAAAGCACGTTAAGCACTAAAAGCAGCAACAAAGCACAGCAACAACAAGGACATCAGCCGCATGGGCTGCTCATTAAATGCAACAATAAATTCCGCTCGACCCTGCCCCAATGCCCCCCCCCCCCCCCTTCCGTCCTCTGACAAAACCCCTTCTTTGTTGCCGAATCGACAGTCAGGGCCTGCCCGAAATTTAATTAGTTGGCATTTAACATTAAACATTTTGCAGCTGATTGTGGTTGTTGCTGTACATTTCCGCCCATTGCTACTTTGGCTATTTTTTTTTTTTTTTTTCTTTGCCTTTTTTTATTTTTCAGTTAATTAAACGCACGCAAACATTTCGTCTTTCTAAATTATACGCAATTAAATTTGAAATTACTTTCGACTGAGTTTTCCACTATGGTGCTTCTCTGGCAACGGCAATAACTTAACTCGAAATTTTACTTTAAGCCGCTGCCGCTGCCAAATGTCACTTTTGATGGCGCCTTCTTTCTCATTCGACGGCATTGTTGTAATTGGCCAACTCTTAACTTAACCCCTCCTTTAACTTTAATGCTTGGCAAGTTTTTGGGGCTGCCTTTAAGTTGATATTCCTTAACTTTGTTTGTCTGGCTTGGCCAAATTGCACTGTCTGACTGTTTCATTATGCAGAATGCAAAGTATATATAAAATGCAAGACAAAGACATACATACGCTCACATAGTTACAGACTCATGTGTGCGCTGAATATCATCTCAGGAGTCGCCCAAGTTGCCGCAGGACAAACATCCTTGCCGAGTCAGACTTACCTGCTGCACCGAATGTCATTTTTTGCTTTTATACTCTTGTAAAGGGTGCTATTATTTTGCCACGGAATGTGACACGTCTACAACCCTGTAAGGCTTATATATATTCTTGATCAGAATCAACAAAATAACTCCACTAAACTTACCAATTCTCAGTTTTAGCATTATCTAAACTTGTTCACCATATTTTATACGTATCGGACCACATTATCTTATGGCTGCCAAAGGAACAATCGGTTGAAAAATTTGGTTTTTGTATGAAAGTCTATTTGGTTTCACAAGCTATCTTATTCAAATAATATATTCTGTCCCAATTTGATCAAAATCAGGTGAACATTGCCTGTAACTGTCATGGAAATAATCGGTCGAAAATGAACTTTTCATGTACACAACTTTTCTGCAAGGAGAAACATATATCTTCAGCAAGCTGAATTCAATTGTCCACTTTCTTAATAACTGCCTTTTGGAATAGTTAATTACAAAATAAAATGTTGCATACAAAAATTGATTTGTAAAAGTTAAGCAAATTTATATAATCGTTCCACTGTATCTTAAAGTTGGTGTAGGAACAAACGGGCAGAAGAAATAGAAATAAAGCTATTTTGATTTTACGGATATTTTAATCAAACTTTGATGTTTTCGATAGTTAATTCAAATTTGATCAAAACCGAATCCATTTTAATTTTAATTTTTTTCTCTCGTGAATTGTTTTCAGTGCAACCATTTTGTAAGCATCTTTGCAAGAGTATAAAAACTTCCTTTGGCAGCGCGAATGAAAGAGTTCCTTTTAGTAAATTTTATTTTATGCTTTTATTACCTGCAAAAGTAGAAAGGAGAAAGTAGAAAGAAAATGCACAGGAGTGGAGTGGAGTGCCTGTATGTCGTTGTCTGTGCCATAAGTATAATATTTATATTATTGCTGAGACGGCGACACATTGCAGCGACACAAAATATATAAAAATTTTTGGCATTCCATGAAGACCGACTGTTATAAACATATAAGTAACAAGTAAGAACGTTGCAGTCGGATGCACCCGACTGCGATATACTCTTTTTTTCGCCTCTTTGCGGAGTCAGTGGGCGTGGCAATTGAATTTCTGCTCAAATCTTTAAAGTTTTGCCATCAATTAAAATTTGGTTGGGCCTGTTCTACAGGTTTGGGAGAAACAAACATTGCTTGATTGCAAGGGCGGGGGTGGGCGTGGCAAAAATATTTTTATCCAATCTATTAAATAGGGCAACAGAATTCAACCTGCAAAATTTGGTGATTCTAGCTAAAGGGGTGGGGGAGATACAGACTTTACCTATTTGTATAGGTTTAGATATAGGTTTTTGCGGTTTGTGGGGGAAGGGGTGGGGGTGGGGGGGAGATCTTGACACTTTGTCTTACTATGGTATATACCAACATGTATACCAAGTTTGGTTGCTATAGCTTCAAAACTGTGGAAAAAACCTGCGTTCATACAGACGGACAGACGGACAGACAGACGGACGGACGGACGGACATTTCACAAACCCAATATACTCTCTTTTCCTTTTTTTTCAAAAAAGTTAAAAAAAGAGTATAAAAAAAAAATCTTAGCAATTGAGAGTGAGCGCTGGCTTCAGTGGCTACGATTCGCTTATCCTTTTTTTGTGCTTTCTATATGCAATCATTATGACAAGAATTATAACAATGATCAAAAGCAAAATTGTTATCACTGACAAAACAACTGCAATTATTTGAAAGATTATAGCAAATCTCGTATAAAGATCCTTTATCACCATGGATTTCCCCAATTCGGACATGAACTGTTCGTTGATGATAAGCAACAAAACACATATTTGTGCTAATATCATGATCAATAGCATAGATATAAGCTGCAATAGTTTTAAAAATATAAATGGATTGGATTAAGTGTTGTACTGATTAACCCACCACATAGCGTATATGCTGCCTGGGCTCCGAGTAATTTGAATGATATAACCATGTGCTCAGAGCGTATATAAGGCAGATATATGCAGTGCCTATGGAAATCGATTGCAGAGCCAACTGTTCATAGTTCGTCGATATGGACTTAGTGTTGCCAAAGATACCCGCATTCAAAACACATATGATCTAACAGAAACAACAATATTTCAAATTAATAAGTTTTGGTTTCAGTTTTGAAATGGAGACAATTCCAACATACTGCTATTAAAATGAGCAGGATAGCTAGAACTTCCTTTTTGGATAGGGATGCCATGTTGTTGCTGCATCCAATGCACCCACATCGATAAATTTAGATAATATGTAAAAAAAAGCAACAAAATTTAGAAAAGACTGTTAACTCTAAGTGAACAAAGTTAAAACTGAGTTGACAAAACAATTTTTATGAAATGTGCTTCCGTTTTCATATCAATTCTTTTGTTTGTGATTTTGAGTAGTTCTATATTGCAGTATGTATATAAATCAAATTGCAAAAACTTTCGATTCGCGATTTTCAGACCACCAATTTATGCCATTTGAAAAAGGCTCAAAAATAAGGCAATTCCAAAACTTAATTCGTTTCATATTCCTATTATTTTAGTTAATATCGTAAAACGGCGTTACAGTAAAAAAATTTTATAGTAAGACAATCATTTTCTTTTTAAATCGTGAACATTTTATTATAATTTGAAAGATTTTTAAAAGTTGAGTAATTCTCTAATAAACTTAAGGCAAAAGTACAAACTAGATGTTCGCATTTTTCCAGAGTTGAACGTTTAACAATCAAATGACTGTTTGCAATTTGCAATTTGTAGATATTTTCAAATGGCTTTTATGACTATTATATAAATCGAGAGAATAGAAAAATCATGAAATGAGCTCAGGTTAAAAGCCTACCCTCTGTGCTCTCACGCAATCATTTAAAACAAATTGAAATTTCTTTCATAAGCCCCAACGCCATGCGATTGGCCATTGATGGCACTTATCTAACAGGCACAGGCAGAAGCAGAGGCAGGACTCTATCTGAGTGGGAAAGCTCACAACAGGCTACGGGACGTTCTCATCCTTGTGAGGAGTTGGCTCCGGCAGCCGGCGCTAATTCATCAACAGTAAAGGCAATTTAGATACTCATCTAACCGGATATCGACAGGCAGGCAGCGAGGCAGTCAGTCAGCCAGGACAGAAGGACGTGAAAGAGTGAGAGACGGACAGGAGACAGTAGACAGGAGACAGGAGGTCTCGTAAGCAGATACCGATACTCTTGTCGTAGTCCTCGTTCTCGTTTTCGTACTCGTTTGCGAGTTGTTGCTGCTTCCTTGTTTTGCGGCTGCGAGAGACGCGTCGTCCTGCTGGTCGTCCTGCAGACAGAGTTTCATAAAATATTGATAGACGTGAAGTTGGCAGCGCATATTCGCTTCCTGTTCGTGTCTGCCGCAGCCATAAATAATTTGCTGTAAATGCAATCCTGGGGTTACATGGGGCGTAACCGTGCAGCACTAGGAAGGGGGTTGTTTTTGGGGTTCAGTAAGGGAAGGGTAGCTGTAACAGCAGGATGCTAATGGCAAGGCAGCGCGGTGCGAAAGTGTTTTATATGAATTATTCGCAGCGAGCCAATTTGGAGCCACGTTTACGAGCACAATTGAAACTCAACACCGTTACCATTCCCGTTCCCGTTCCCTTTCCCGTCACAGTTACCGCTACCGCTACCGTTACCATCGTTGAGGCCATCGAACGGCATCAGGCATCGGGCATCAGGCATCAGGCATCATTGCCACCATGGTATATGCTATATGGCGCTCCTCTTTGCCGTCGGAATACTGTAATTTGTTATGTCTCGGAAAGTACACTGAGAAAAACAATTAATACAAACGCAACAATAGCGGACTTAATCTTAACACTTTGTCTGTCTACGGTATATATCAACATGAATATCAAGTTTGGTTGCTCTAGCTTCAAAACTGTTGAAAACAACTGCGTTCATACAGACGGACGGACAGACGCACAGGCAGACGCACGGACAGACGCACGGACAGACGCACTGACAGACTCACATTTCACAAACCCAATATACTCTTTTTTTTCAAAAACTTAAAAAAAGAGTTTAATCACCTTATTCAATTTTAAATCTCTTGTTTAATCTGCCACTTAATCTGTCACTTTTTTTTTTATTCCACAGAAAAGTAAAACTTAAAAAATGTAACAGTTTGACATTTTGACGAACTCACACTAACAATCAATTCAATTTCAAATGAGAAAGTTTTCTGCAAGGGTACATATAGATATATATTTTTTATAAATTTACATAAATATCGATTTGTTGCTCATTTCGCGAGTATTAAAACTATGTTTTTTTCTCAGTGTAGTCTCTATATATGCGGGTGTCTTCTTCGTTGGTTTTTAATAGCCACTCGTTCGCTTGACTCACCCACTGTTGCTGCTTATTGTTGCTGTTATTTGTATCGTTGCTGCCCGTTGCCTTTATCATTGCCTCTCCTGCTCTCTGCTCCTGTGTTGCTCCTGCGCTGCTACGCTTCTGCTCTTCTACTGCGTGTTGCATGGTAATGTGTATTTAATGACGCCATATCATGTACAAGCTGGAACATAATGCTCGCTACGACTGGGCCTTGTGTCTGGTGCCCGCTGTCGTCAATGGCCAGAACCGGCGAATGGAACCGGTAACGGGTCTACTATTCAAACCTCACCAAAAAACCAAAGTCTAATGTCCAGTGAACGCAGCTCTCTCGATGCCTTCGACTTTGCTGGTGCCAATAAAGCAGTCGAGTGCGCCTGTTGGTACACATTTCAATTTTTTAATATATTTTAAAGTGGCCTCCATAAAACGTGGGCGGTGCCATGTTGCCCGCCCCCTTAATTGTCGAACTGGCCTTCAGTCAATGCCGTTTGTAGCAAAGTATATTCACCTGTCATGGACAAGCGTATTATTTTCAAAGAATGTTGCTTTTGTAACAATGATTATTATATAAGTTATGGTAATAAGATTAAATAATAATGTTTGCGTATTTTATTTCACTGTTTTAAAGAATTGGAAAAAATTATATAACCTCCAAAAATTACAAGTACCTTATGTACGTTGTAGGGCCTTCAAAAGTCTACCTTTTCTGAATTTAAGATCATTTTAAATTAGTTTTCAAATTAAAAGAGTTGTGAGGATACATTACATTATTACAATCATTGTACATTAATACATTTTAATATTATTTTATTTAAACCAGCATCTAATGGACGATTACGAAAGCATTAGCATAGATTATTTTGATAAAGCAGAACAGAGATCTAAGACGAGATTCCAACCTTATTGTGCAGCCAGGTCCAAGCTAAAACAAAAGACAAAGTCTGCAACCAATTTCAATTCGAAATCAATAAGAAAACCCATATGCAAAACAAAGGCAATGACAAGGAAGTAGCTCAAACCAAGTTGCAACAATCAGTTCGGTTCCAAAACGCAAAATAAATTCGATCAACTCGACTAAAAAACAGAAATTTGAAACTTTTGTTGCTCGGGAATACCCATATGAAGTCCTTGCTCTGAAAGAGTGCGTGCTATTGGTGTCTCTTTAAAGTGTAGGATTCAATGAGAAGATGGAATTCTTTCATCTTTTCGAGTCGAACTGATAGTCTTCAGCTTGCGGCATCTTGGTTTGGGTTTGGGCTCCTAGTTTTCTCATCGGTTTCGACATGCAATTGGGTGGAGACTTTGGATTCGACTTGGGCTTGGACCTATGTTCTCACTTCAATTGGGACCGGGCTTTGATTGTTGTCGCCCTGATCTTGGTGGCATAGTTTTCTAAGATCTCTGCTGCATGTAGAAATATCTGTTGCGAAGAGAGTGAAGAACTTTAAAGAGAAAGAACTTTGAACTTAAGCTAGCTCAAGTCAACAGATACCACTTATTGTTTGTTAAAATAAAATTACTATTTTTAAAACTGTGAGAAATTTTTAGAACATCTGAAAAGTTAAAGTTAAGTAACCATTAATAGTATTAAGAAATAGATTAGAACTTCTCTAAGTCGAAATAAAAGTCTTCTATGTTTTTGAATAATATTTACAAATACAGTGAAACTCCTCTAAAATGAATTTTATATAATTGAAACATGACTTTCAAGTCATGTAGATGTTTTTTTATTAGATTAAAATTTAGAGTAATTTACTTTTTAGTAAACCATTTTTGGTGAATATTAATTGAACCATCCTTGTGATATGATTCTACTTTTGTAGCTTGAAAGCGTACATACAATTATTTTAAAAATAAAAAAAGTAGGTCAACTGGCTGCCATTTCAGTTTTAGCTAAAAAGCTACTCAAAGTATTGTTTAATTTATTTCATTCAATGGTCAAGACAGATTACTAAATACTATAAAAGCAAGTAAAAACGTTGCACGTCGGATGCACCCGACTGCGATCTACTCTTTTTTAGCCTCTTTGCGGAGTCAGAAGTAGGCGTGGCAATTGTATTTTTACTCAAATCTTTCAAGTTTTGCCATCAATTTCAGTTTGGTTGGGCCCGTTGCACAGGTTTGGGAGAAACAAACATTGCTCGATTGCAAGGGCGGGGGTGGGCGTGCTCTACCTTCAAAACTGTGGAAAAAACTTGCGTTCATACAGACGGACATTTCACAAACCCAATATACTCTAAAAAGAGTATAAAAAGATCCATTTGCATAAAGCTTTTAGCCTGACGATGTCGATGACAAAGTTTGCCTTCTATAAATATGGCTTATATTCACAACACCAATCAAGCCACGTTGCCAAGTAATAAGCATGAACTGAGTGCAGCATCAACTTCCGTACAATTATGAAACATTTTTAACACAACAATCATTTTCAATGGCCGTCAGCGGATATCAGGCTAAAAGGCAGGGGGCAAGCAAAGGGGGTGGTGTGTGTTCGTGTGGATTTCTGCACCACATAAAAAATAGCTGGTTGCACGCCTGATTGCCTCCTACTTGGGGCAAGGGGCAGCTTGAGTTTGTCTGCGACTTCGTCTTCGTCTTTGAATCTGGACGCTTAAGCAGATTGAAACAATCTCCGGTGTGGGTAAAAGCATC
This sequence comes from Hirtodrosophila cameraria, assembly GCA_949708635.1. Taxonomy (NCBI): domain Eukaryota; kingdom Metazoa; phylum Arthropoda; class Insecta; order Diptera; family Drosophilidae; genus Hirtodrosophila; species Hirtodrosophila cameraria. The sequence goes on along the minus strand of OX453089.1, from coordinate 72,121,401 downwards.
AGCTTCAGTCTTCTTCTCAGCGAGAGCACAACAAAAGCTGAGGGGAAATGCTTTTTGCTTCAATGCTGATGCTGCTGCTTCATCCTATAAAATGATGCCTGCCCCACTCCCCACACCTTCCGCCACTGTCAGCTGTATAATTTATAATGAAGTTTCTTTATTGACTGTGAAGTCAACGCAAGGTGGAGAGTGCGGGGTTGCAACTGAAAGCCACTTCCGCTGCATTGATTTTGGTTGTCATGCATGCAACTTGGCTAACAATTGGCATTATTTATGAACAACAAAAATAACAACGCAGTTGTGCATTGTTGTTCAATTGAATTAATGAAAAAACTAATAAGAAGTATTGAGAGTTTTTTTGTATGATTGAAAGTTTTAATTTGAAAAGAACAAAAGAACTAATAAGTTTTTAATAAGAAAACTAAATATTCAACAGATTGTTCCTATGGCAGCTTTAAGATATTGTAGTCCGATTTTAAAAAATATTGGTTAACATCTGAACAACATACTAAGCCACAGAAAACACGTCCAATTTTGATCAAATTTGATCAGAATATATAGAATGTGCTTAAACTTAGATAAAATAAGTAATTTGAAAACACAAAAAAGTTTTCCATATAAAAACATATTTTTCAACCGATTGTTCCTATGGTAGCTAAAGGGTAACATCGTTTGCAATGTTATAAGAACTCAAAATAACAGTAATTGCTCTCTTCAATTCAGATATGCGACAAAATTCAGAAATTCTAGAAACAAACTTAATACAATTGCAATTTATATCTTACGTTATTCAAAGAAACTCTGAAATACACAAAAATTCTAAGCACAATTATTTCTGTTTTGAAAATAAAAACCCTTTGTTTCTTTTAAAATCTGCAAAGTATTCAATTGAACTCATTCTGAACAACTTGTGATAACTCTGAAGGCTAGCAATAAATAGCCACAATAGTTGAAGACTGAAGAGATTCGCGAACGGGGATTAATACAAATATAAAGTGAAAATTACTCAGAAACTAGCGAGTATTTTGTATTGGCAGACAGCTCAAAGTTCAAATAAACCAAATAACAATCAAAATCACTTTCGACCCCAAGACAATTTATATTTGTATTAAGTAGATGAAAAAGCAGCATTAGAAATGATTTCTACAGAATCAGCAGCAGGAGTTGAAATCACAAACTATGAGGCCTTAATCGCTAGGGCCAGGCAGACCGCAACATCAGGATCGTCAGAGTCGTTTTGATTTATTGCTATTTTATTTGCGCATATCCTTATTTGCCTTGTGTCGACTTATGCATGGCATATACGGCCAACCCAGTCAGCTGTCAGCTCCGACGACTGCCTAAGGCTATTTTATTGTTCGATAACTTATCAGCGGTCGAGCAAACAAGCAGCCGACAAAAGCAAACTCTGTGGCTAAGAAATGAAACTTTGGGACTGCTACTGGTACACTTACTGGTACTGCTACTAGGATTGGGTTTGGGAGCAGGCGCTCAGAACTGTAGCTGGAGATATCATAATTTTACTTGCTCAATTCGCATGGAAGACAAGCTGTGTTTATGTTTTGTCCTGGCTGTCCTGACCATCCTGTCACAATGCCGTGCGGCGCATAAATCTAAATTAAATGCCTTTTGAGCGTTAGCACGAAAAAAGTAAGTAATAATGTTGCAATCAATAGTTTCCCGACTGCTTTGTACTCTGTGTTGAATCAATTCGTTTTACTTCTGCAATGATTTTATTGCTATTTTAAGTTCATTATAGTGCGTTAGACATAATATTATTTATGTAATTTAGCCATAATTATGTAGTTAAATTATCCAAATCGTTTTTGAATAAATTGAAGAATATAAAATAGTTATATTTGAGAATAATTTATTTTTAAAAGTGGAAAAGTTTGATACTTTGTGTGTTTCAGTACTCTATTTTGGTTTAAAAAATACCTTACGGAATCGGCACTAAGAACATGCACTAATCAAGTCAGTTCCAAATTTCAATTTCGAATTCCAAAAAAAAAAAAAATAAAGCATACTCTTAGGAAAGTCGAAAGAGTGATTGTTGTTGTGGCCATATCCTTAAAGAATTCAATACACTTCTCTGTGGAATTGACTCGAAAGTGGGATTCGGAGCAGGACTAAATGTTTCGTTTTTGATATGGACATTTTCTCTGTGAAGAATAGTTCGGTCATCGGTTCCTTAAAAACTTAAAATATAGGTTTTTGTTCCAGTTTTGTTTCTTAATTAAATACAGTTCGGGCACCCATTTGCTTTCCTGGCTTTGACAATGTCATGTGAGTTGTAAATCGAGAAAATTGCGAGCTATATATCAAATTCTAAATTTTAAATTCTATAGTGTCAAATGAAATTGCATCCAAACCAAAATTCTCTTTATGTCAACTCGCTAACAGAGCATAAGAAAAAAGTGAAAAACCTTCAGCACGTTGTCACTGTGCTGTTGTGTTGTTGTACTGTGGCGTTTGTGGAAAAAGGACTTTGACTTGGAGTTGGAAGTTGGGCCTTGTGGCCAGCGGAAATAAATATTAATCATTGTGTAATAATTTTGTGCTGTCAGCTAAATTTAAGCAAAGTATTCATAATCCACAAGTGAAAACCACTTTTGACAAATCGTTTTGTGGGCCAAAAGCGTATTTATATTTATTTATTTGCGCCAACTTTATTCTGGCAGCTGAAAACACTTTTTAAAGTTTGCCAACTTTATGTTGCCAATGCTGATTTGATTTTCTTAATGTATTTTTTATTTTCATTTTATTTCTTTTTTTTTTGTTTCCTGTTTTATATATATATATTTTACTTTCACAGTTGTAAATCAGTATTATCTGCGCCAGGTCCTTTGAAGTTGGCTGCCAGTTGCTCCGAGTGCTCCAAATGGGATTGCAATAATGAAAATGTAATAAAGAGCGATACCTTCACACGTCGTCTCACAAGCACGAAGGACGAAAGGACGAATGGACTCAGCCAGCTTTTAACTCGTTGGGTCAAACGAAAATGTTGTTTATGCAAGGGTCCTGTGCGTGTGTGGGGATTGTAGGGTTAGCGGGATGGAGGGTTGCGGGGTTAGATGGGTCACAGGATCAGAGAACCGCAGGGCTGCTCTACTGTTTGGCATTGTCCTTAGTGTGGCTGTTGGCATTCGATGCACGTAACGCATTGTTTGAATTTCATGGCGACTTTATGAGTTTTGTAATCAGGTTTGTGAGCAAACATATCTACTCACACACACATCAACACGCACACACATGCACGCACACTTGTTCCTGGTTTTAACTTGCACATTAATATTCCTGCTGCCTGAAAGCTCACATGTGGGCGTATTGACAAGCGTTCCGCTTGTTAATGCTAATGAAACCTGCCAACTGACGACTGCCTCCTGCCAAACGCAATGAAATATTAACGCCTTCAACTTGGCCATTTTGGTGGCCAACAATTCGTGGCCTCAAATCGCAACAGCATCCACCTCAAAATGACCAGGCTTGATGTCGATTTGGGTCAGGACTTCTGACAGTCATAATCTTGGCCAGACATTTAATGGGGACAGCGGTCCTCAATTTCTACTTCTTTTTAGATCAAAATAACTCAGAGCTTCAAATAATAAATTGTGGAGTTTTCACGTCTTTAAATAAGTGTTAAAACCTTAAAAATGGATATATTAAAGAATGCCTAATACAATTTAAGTGTAATTGTATCAAAAGTATCATTCAGAACAAGAAGTATTTTCAAAAGAAATTATAATTAAATTGTTAGTGTCATTAAAAATCAAGGCAAGATTAAGCAACCGCAAAATAGTTTCCAAAAACCACGAGAATCTCAGAATAGCAACATTTTTCCACAGCAAAAGGTATACGCAATCAAATTTGATCTTCCTCTTCCAACATTACAGCTTTCAAGCAAAGGTAAAAATACTTTATTGCATACTCTTAGGCGCAGACATTCAACTGGGTGCGGCCAGAAGAGACGTAAACAAGAGCGAAAAAAAAATGCTACACAATGTGATTTATTTGTGTGCAGCACTTAAAACTAGACACACACAATAGACGCCACGCCCACAACTCGATGGGCGTTAGACTGTCTGTAAATTGAACGGCGTTGTTAACATTTCTCTGGAGCTGTTCCAAAGTTCCACAAGCCTTAGTCAGCAGACAAGCTGGCAAACAAAAGACGGCTAGGTTCTTATTCAGCTTTGATCAGAAATTAACTAAGCAACAGTGTTTGGCTCTAAAAATACTTATTATGTATGAAAGAGCCAGCCACTGATCCAAGCTGAACCCAACATAACTAAGGCATTGTGTTGGTCCTTTGCATGTCCTAACCCCCATATGATATGTGGCTATCTATGAGCTGCTATCGCCTGTCCTGTTCAAAAAGCATTAAATAAATATTTGCTGTGCTCTGCAGGAATTTTTCAACACATCCCAGCCCATAAAGCACAACAATGCCAAGCATACTAATACCAAAACACACACACACACACACACACACAACACACACACACACACATGTACATATACATACATATATCAATACCCCAACAAAATATTCTAAATATCATATCATCAGCATTTTTCGATAGAGTCGCCTGCCTTATTGGGTGGGCCTGTGTCCAGCCGTGTCTGTGGAAGGGAGAGGGTGCTGGGTGGTTGCTTGACTTCGGTGGACAGTTCAGTGTTTACCATTTATTTTTGATTTGGGTATTTAAGGTGCGGATAGACACTAATGTTTGTGTGGAAGCGAACGTGCGTAAAGACAGACTCACTCATAAGGGTGGATGGGTGAAGTGGAGGGGTGTGTGTCGCAGGGTGGTGAGTTATTCACCAGAGTGTTGACACCTTAAGTGCCATTTGTCAGCTCGAGCATTACTAACTCTAATATCTATCTAATATCAGTCAAATCATAAATATTATAACAACATATAGTTTGTCTAACTACAAAATGCGGGCCCTAATAAAGTTGGTTTAATAGGAATAACTCAACCTTTTTGTGATGCATTTAAATAATTTACAAAAGAACAAACTTATCCTGTATTATCAAATTATTTAAGATATTATATTTCTCCTATTTTATCTTTATTTTTATCTTTAATTGTTTGAATATGTATACCTTTCTTTGTTAAATTATATTCTTTTAATTATTTTTTTTTATGTTGTACAAGCTTAGGAGTTTATACTGTTATAGTAGCTGGTTGATCTTCATTAATACATTTTTGCATATTAATCGAATGTTATTTTGATATTTTTCATTTCAACAATAATATTTTAAAGTTTATGGCAAAATACACCACAAATGCACTAAACTATTTCGAATATTTATAATGAGAATTTAAACATGCACAAATTCGTGCAAGCCTCAAAAATATATTTCAGTAAATTATTTTATTATCATTTTACAAAGGCACGCACTTTGATATTCGTATAACCAAAATAACATTTTGGTCTAATTATAACGACCACATGAAAATAATTTTGATAGAATTTAATTGATTAAAATATAACCAACGGTAAATAGTTTGTTTTGTACTTTTGTCTTCAATTCTACAATTCAAATTAATTTTCTACATTGTGTTCAAGGTTTACTCATAAAATATTAAAAATTTTACAAAATACTTAAAAATAAAAAAAACAGCACATATTTATGTACTGCTACAAATACTGTAGAGTAATTACTGTTTCAACTGGAGAGCTAAAAAAATATTAATAAATAAATTCAAATAAAACAGACAGCATTTGGCAAGCCATTAAAAAGCTGTCGAAACTCGATATCTCCGCCATTTCGTTACTTGGCATTTCACATAAATTACCAAAATGCGAAACTTGATGACGATTAAATGGGACAAGTTCTGTCAAGCAATGCTTTTGATGGCCAACCATTAGAAGGACATTATTTTATAGGGTCAGAGAGCTGCTAGTAAAACGAAGGATATTAAATGGTTTAGGTTAGGAAACTGTGTCTATAGCTAATGTATCTGGCTGGAAGTCAATTGTCTGGCAATTAAGCAGCTGAAAGGAGAATGAGAATGGGCTAGGATAACTTAAAGTTGGGAGCAGCTGGCGACAATCCTTTTTGAGTGATTTCTTCAAATGAATTCCAAAAACTTTGCTCATGACTTTACTGTGTTTGCTGTGTGTTTGAGCACTTATTTGACTGACTGTATATACTTAGCTGCTCATGTGTGTGCACATACTTTTTATCTGTCAAGTTGTCAAGCAATCAAACAAAACAGAAAGCGTTCAACTTTGCCAGCAACATTTACATAAACTGTAAAGTCCTGTGTTCTGTTTAACAAAATTTAAATTTGTCAACTAATTGTTGGCAGCATTAAAAATTAAGCATTTAAAACCCCAGACAGAGAACATATGCATTTGCTGGTGTGACTATTATTTATTTTACCACCACTCAAATATTTATATGCACATGAATCTTTTATTATGATGACTGACGCTCGTATACATTGCCATAGTAAGGCAATTAAAATTTGCATAAATTTCAAATATATTTGCCGAGTCGTCTAAAAACTAAACAACATCAAAAGTGCTGCCACAAAAAAAAAGCCACTCGAATATTGTGCACACATAACATTTCATGTGAAACATGACAGTCGACCTAACGAGAAAGACAAATGAACAGTTAAAGCTTTTGAGCTCGTATGCTACGAGTAGTGTATAGCAAATTGCGTATACGCCATGTGGCACTTGATGCATCAAGTTTCAAGTGCTCTTTTGCCATGCAAATGGCAAAGTTTCTTTACTCGCTTTGGCAAATAATTACCACAAATTCAAAAGCCTGGCAGTAAGTGTAAATACATTGGGCAATAAAGCCCTGCTCGACTTATGAATACCCTGCACTTTGAGAAAACGATTAATTAAAGAGAAAACAGCAGCTGAATATAATAATTTGTTATATAATTCATGTAAGCTTTTTATAAAGTTTTTTAAAAGTATTTCGTTAAGGTTATTTAATTAATGATTAACTATTTAGCTCTTTATTTCACAATTCTATATATGTATAGGTTTTTTAATGCAATTCCTAAAAGCATATTTTAACAAGTACATTCTCTGATATAATATCAATAATCCCACACCACATATAAGTATCCTCGATAGCAAAAAGTTGCCGACAACTGAGACAGCTATCGATATATGCAAATTTATTAAATTTTCGTCATTTGAATACATACGACTATGAACTGTTTATTTTTTGGCAGTGTAGCAAAGATTGTGGCCGTGTTTTTTGGGGGGCTTTAGCTTGTGCCTATATTTGTTTAGGATCCTGCCACATTTTGAGCTCTTATCCTTTTTGCGCATAATTTGCGACTTAATCTGCTGTGATTTATTCATAGAGTCTGTTTTTGCGCCATTAGTTTTGCGTTTATTTGCGAAAATCCCGTCAAGGATTGGCTACCACTTGATGTCTGTCTGTCTGTCGTACTGTCTGTCGGGGCGCGTTCTATCTATGCTCCAAAATTAATATTCATAATTACAATACGAAGAGTCGTTTGGCCAAATAACAATTTTACATTTATACGAGTTTTCTCATATATTATTATTTACTCACATGTTGGCGGCCCATCAATTTAGAGTCATGCTTAAATGCAATGCATTTTATATTCATGATGTCACATTTTTTAGACATGTGTGAGCTGCATATAGTATGACAGAGGCATCATAATGCACAATAATAAATTTATTCAACACATGCCAGGACACAACTCCCCCTCAGCCCAAGAAGGCGCACTTGAACTCGCTTTTTTTCTTGCAAAAATTGACTCTATGCAGTCGCCACTTTGCACATGATTTATTCCTGGCTCTCTTCGTATACTCCTTGATATTGCTAAGTGATGAGTCAAAAGACACTGTATAGTTAGACATATTTCTAATGGAGAGTCCTTTAAGTCAGCAAGTCAACAAAAAATCATGCCAAAACAAGATAATCCACCCGACCGCTCTTGACACTTCGTCTGACTATGGTATATATCAACATGTACACCAAGTTTGCTTGCTCCAGCTTCAAAACTGTGGAAAAAACTGCGTTCATACAGACGGACAGGAGGACATGTCACAAACCCAATATACTCTTTTTTCTTTTTTAAAAAAAATTAAAATATATACTCTTTTTTCTTTTTTTTTCAAAAAAATTAAAAAAGAGCATAACAATTTAAAGGTCCTTAACAGAGTGGTAAGATTCAATCCAAAAGATATATTGCTTATTCCGAATAAACCAAAAATCCCTTTATTTTTACTTTTTTTTTAATGAGCTTTTTTATATTCAGCTCTACGATGTAATTGTATATTACTGAATAACATTCACGTATTTAAATTTTAAAATTATTTTAGGTTTATCTTCTCTTTACAGTGTTACATAGACTATTTGCTTAGATGCCACCTCCGAGTTTTGCAGCATAGACGAGCTGATTTGGGAACCCCATAAATCCAACCTGATGGGAAGCAAACGTTTTTGTCCAATTTGTGTACGTAATTCACATATTAGATGAGATAATAAATCATTCGTTATCTTCTTACATTTCTTACTATGAAACGACTGCAGTTTAGGGCAGGCAAGTATCAGTCGAACCAAATCACCGTTGCTGACACCATCACAATCATAGATGGAAAGGTATTCCAGTTGCTTCAACTTGCAAAGCATTTCCATATCTGCATGCCCGAACTGTCCGTCGCCTAAAAAACATAACGAACGCAATCCGCTCAGTTGGCTAATCTCAAACAAACGTTTAGAACACAGTAAGTTCCTTAAGCCTTGGCACCATTGCAAAGGGCACGTTTTCGTGATCCTCAGCTTCGATGTAAACGGTAAGATTCTCCAGTTTGTTCCAGCAATTGCCGCTGACTAACTCCTGAATCAGAGTGCATGTGATGGCAATCCCTTTTATCTCCAATTCCTTCAGCTGTGGCAGAGCTTTGCAGATCGCTGGCAATAATTCCAGCCGCATTCCATAGCAGTTCCAAAGTCCCAGTGACTCAATTGTGCCTGGTAAGGAATTCATATTCAAGCCAGTCAATTTACGATTATATGAAAGATCAAGTTGCCTCAGTTCCAACAAATGCTGCAGTTCGACCAGGCAGGCATCTTGGAGATTGCAATTAAGTAACTTCAGATTTTGCAGCTTATTGAGTTTTGAAAAGATCTTACTCATATCCTGTATAGTTAAGTTTGCGTTAATGATCTTTATTGACTTTAAATTGATACACTACGCGCCTGTAAGTTCAAACAGCTCCTGTTTGTTCCATCCTTGAAAGAACCCAATTTTGAGTTCCTTAATATAATGGCCGCGAAACTTGAAAAATGACATCCAGTTAGGCAGAGGCTGATTGCTGAGTTCATTTAAGTCCACACGTTTGAATACAATTTACGGATTTTGTTGAAAAACTCCAAAGATGCGACTGCAGGTGCTCCCAAATGATTTGCAATCGGACATCGTCAGTTGGTCCATAATTTGTATCAAACAATCATCGTTTAGCATCAGTAGATTAGTAGATGGCGGCAGATCGTTCGAATTGTGTTCCGACATTGTTTTAGTTTACTTTCTTTTACTCTCCAAAAGTGGCGTGTTTGCTGTTTTCTTTTTATGCTGCAGCCAACTTAGCTTTCTTCACAGGAATGCGAGAATGTGCTTTGTACAGTTTATGTTAACTCAATGTTGTTGTTCTGTTAAAAACATATTGAACGTTTCTCTTTTTTTTGTTACAGCTTCCCCAAGTGAAATCGAAAGAAATCGGAATAATTCTAGGATGTCAAAACAAGGCTCGGAATATTTTTTTGAGGAAAAATGAGTTAAAAATCTATTTTTAACTTAGCGGATACCCGCGCCACGCGCTGTCCTATCGATAATGCATATCGAGGCCTGTATGAGTTAACAGAGCTGCGGGGATTGTTGAGTTTGACGGCGCTTTTTTTTGGTAATTCCTTACTTGAGGTCCTCCACGCCAAAAACGATCCAAAAATTCTGGTTTTGGTCTCAAAAAAGCGGAACAATGCGAAATCCAGTGGCTGAGCAATTTTGCTACTCTGTTAACGTTAACAGCACTGTTAAGGACATAAGGACCTGCAAGAAAGTTAGTCTCCGTCGCCGTAAATCACACTCTCAACTTTTTTGGAATTTTTTGAGCCGAAAACCCGCTATTTTGACCGCTCTTTAACTACGGGCCATCTAACGAAGAAAAACGATATCGATATGTTAAACAGCAACTATGGATAGCTATCGATTAGTTTGATAACGAACTAGTTCGATTGCAACTTGGCTTATGAGTAAGTACTTAATTAACTATTAGGCCAAACAATTTAAATTTAAAACGTCAACTGTTTTAACCTACAATTTATATGCACATCATGCAAATCTAGTTATGGCCATATCGGATAAGCCCATTGGGGCATAAACAACTGCCTATCTGTCTGTTTGTCTGTCTGTCTGTCTGTCTGTCTGTGTGTCTCTCCAACTACTAATGTCAATAAATAGCAACTGGCATATATACACAAATGCTTTGTATTGATAATAGTACAACTAATTAGCATGCGAGTTAATTATTTTGAATTCAAATGTTGAGCACGCCTCGCACATTTTGTTATTGTTAGAACTTTTATGTGTGTGTGTGTGTGTGTGTGTGTGTATAATGTTGTGTGTATTGATTAGATATGCTGCACAAATAGCTAATTTACTGATAAATTAAAAGGCTTTTCTAGTCACGTTCATTGTCTATGGACCGTTAATTACTAATTCTAAAATCAATAAAAAATGAAATTTATTTTTGTTTTCAATCAAAAATATTTTCAACACTTTTAATCTAGTATGAAACATGATCTTCAAAGTTTTAATTCAATGAATGTTTGAGCTATTACAACAAAAAAGTTTGAATGAATATTTATAGAGCTCTTTAAGAATTCTCTATGAAAATATACATAACTTATAGATACTTCAAATATTTATTTTCTGCTGCTGTTCGATTTGGTTTTTTATTGCAGTTTTATTTGATTGTTAGGGGCGTGGCAATGTTACGCCCATTGGATGCATTTGTTATATTTTTATGTGCAACGAATTTTGTGCTATATTGGCAAAAATACGAAATACGAAATTGTTTTTTACATAGATTTCTTGGCAAAGGAAGTCATAAATAAGCCAAAAACTGACGCTGACTGGACAATCAAGTCAGCGTCTTCATTGTTCAGTTTGCTCTAGCTGTTGTTGTTGTATATATGTATGTTGTTGCTGTTGCTGTTGCTGTTGTGTCGCAGAGCTGTGCTGAGTTCAATGCGGGGCGTGTCCTTTTTCTGCTGCATCTGCGGCAATTGTGACCCCAAACTAGCCGTACTTAGTTGCGCCCCAAACCCAATTCACCCGCATTGTGAGCAAATCAAGTTATTATGTCCAGACCCTGCAGCTATATATACACATATAAGGATATATATATGTATGTATGGGTCACATATGTTGCGCATTAATAGTTTCAGCATTTTCTATTTTCCATTGACTTTGTCGCGCCGAGTTCTTGGGACGAGAGGACGACTACAAAGTTTCTTTATGCGCTTTCCATGAACATTTCGTGGCAGGTTTATGTATTTAATGGACTTTGCACAACTTTTTTGTTTTCTTTTTTTTTATGTTGCTTCATGCGCTAAGTTTCTTTTCTTCCATGCTGGACGATACAACAACAACAACAACAAGGATAGCAGCAATGATGACGATGTCGCATTATGTCCATTGGCAAAGTTTTCTGACGCCAGCATTTATAACCGCTCCAGCGTTCATTTTGATTATTAGCAGGCCACAGCGAGACAGAGACAGAAGACGATTGGGAGAGAGAGAGAGGGAGAGGTAGTCGCCTTCACATGCATTTTGGGTGCAAAAACAGTGACGCATTTTATTATTCAATTATCTTTGCAGACATCAGCACGCAGCTCATTTGGCTCTGGAGGGCATTTATGAAATGGCATTCGTTGTTGCCTTTGGCGCCAGCTCAGTCATAAATAGTTGTTCAATGCAACAACAAATTTTCACCATCCTTCAACGGTTTTTAATCAGCCAACCCCAGCTTCATTTAAAAAGCCCCCCAAGCGCTGCTTTCGTCAGCCTTGGCATTTAAAGCGCATTGAGTCAAAAGTTCAGGGACACGTGTTGTGTCAGTTTTGAACTCGTAGAGACAAGCAGCATTCTGAAAAGACTGAAACAAGTTTACAAACAACATCATGTTGAATGGCAGCTTTTGTATGTTTCTTTTCAATTTGAATACACCCAAATGTCAAAGGTTAAATGAGAATTAAAGCATTCAGTAGGCTGCTAGAAATTGTATATTCATAAATAGATGAGTTTACTTAGAGCACTTGAGAAATTTAATTATTGCTTAAAGTTAGGTTAAAGGATTAGACAGTCAAATATGTATGACAGTATTTAGATTACTAATTTGGATAAGATATCGATAAATCGCTTATTACTCAATTTTTGACTACAAACAAATATATATAAAATGATATTTTGTTGTTGTTGTTAGATCACCTATTTATTGTATAAAACATCGAAAAATGCATATTATTATTAATGCTACAAAAGGTTATAATTATGAATGTGTAGACTTTAAATATGTAGCACATTTGATAAAGTTTACTTTGACTTAATTTGCTTTCAAGAATGCTTTGTAAAATTTCAATTATTGTCAACTGTTACCAATAAGTTTTTTAAAGTATAATAACATCATTTGTTTCAAGGAAAACAATTTGTAATTTATATATCAGTTATTCAATAAGTTGTATTGTCTACTTGAAAATTCAATGTTATATATATATCTAAGGATTAAAATTAATATTTATATCTTCATAGCTAAGTTTTTTTATATTATATTCTTATAGAGACTCCCTGCTTCTTTGTCAATTATAAAATTGTATTTGAAATATTTACGACAAATGCGCTTTGGCCCCATAAAATGCAAGTATGTAATATGAAGTCCAACAGGGCGTATTAGATATCAAATATTAATAACCTGAGCATAGAGAATTTTATGCAGACATTGGCAATTTCAAATTTGGACTTCGACTTTCGACACAGCCAGACAGCCAAAGAAGGCGCTGGGCGTGGCAGTGTATAAATCGTATGCATTCCTCAAGCCAAAGCCAGTTAAAAACAAGTAAGAACGTTGCAGTCGGATGCACCCGACTGCGATATACTCTTTTTTTCGCCTCTTTGCGGAGTCAGTGGGCGTGGCAATTGAATTTCTGCTCAAATCTTTAAAGTTTTTTTCAATTAAAATTTGGTTGGGCCTGTTCTACAGGTTTGGGAGAAACAAACATTGCTTGATTGCAAGGGCGGGGGTGGGCGTGGCAAAAATATTTTTATCCAATCTATTAAATAGGGCAACAGAATTCAACCTGCAAAATTTGGTGATTCTAGCTAAAGGGGTGGGGGAGATACAGACTTTGCCTTTTTGTGGGGGCGGGGGTGGGCGTGGCCGAATTTTTCTTTTGCCAGATCAATGAAGGATGTGATAAGTAGCCCTTGTGCCAAATTTGGTTACTCTAGCTATAAAACTGTGGAAGATATAGGTTTTTGCGGTTTGTGGGGGAAGGGGTGGGGGTGGGGGGGAGATCTTGACACTTTGTCTTACTATGGTATATACCAACACGTATACCAAGTTTGGTTGCTCTAGCTTCAAAACTGTGGAAAAAACCTGCGTTCATACAGACGGACAGACGGACAGACGGACAGTCGGACAGACGGACAGACGGACAGACGGACAGACGGACAGACAGACGGACGGACGGACATTTCACAAACCCAATATACTCTTTTTTCCTTTTTTTTCAAAAAAGTTAAAAAAAGAGTATAAAAAAAAAGTAGATAAATAGGCAGTCCAGAAGCAGTCGAGAAGCAGTTGAGAAGGACGTACTCGTCTTTCCAAACGTTGCCAAGCTGCATTCTGTTGGCAGGACTAAAGGGATATCGAGGTGGAGCTGAAGAGCAGAACTCTGCTTGTCTGATACTTTGACTTGCCGCCCCATGTCTGGCTGGGTGAGTGTAATAAAGTGTTGTCATGCATTCCATGCAAACAGTATCTCATATTTACAGCATCGACAACAAGAACAACAGCAAGAACAACAACAAGAGCTATACTCAATAGCAACGGCAGCAACATAATATTTACTGTATGTGTTGTATAGTAAACATTTTTGGAACTTTATATTAAGTCAATGGTAAAAATTTAAAACCTTTTTATACACAAATTCTTTAAAAATTATTATAAAGACAAGACTTCTGAATAATAATAATTTACTTATTATTCAGATAAGAATATATTTAATAAAGATATAAGAGATAATTGTATTTAAGAATAAATAATTTAATAAAGAATAAGAGTAAATAATTAAATGAAGATAATAGATAAAAGGTAAAAGAAAGAAAATAAAAGATATTAGATAAAAGATCAATAAATGTGTAATGATAAAAGAGATTTGTTAGTATAAATTGAATATAAGAAAATAGTATAACCTAAAAATACTTATCCTTTTATACTTATTCATCCTTTTCTAGCACTTCACTGTGTGAATGGAAAAAGGTTCATCATTTGACAAATTTGAAATCAAGTTTATTAACCTTTGAAGTTTAAAGTTTAAATTAGTTGAAATAATTTGTAATTATTTAATTTAAGATGCTAAGAATTTATATTGCTAAATACTTTATTAATGTCATAAATAACTTTAAGTTCAAATACAAATAGCAAAACATAAAAAGCAAATATAAATCGCAAAATATATTATATCAAATTGAATACAAAGAGTTTAAATTTCAAAAGTTACAGCCATTTTAGATGATGTCTGGTTGCCTTCTGGCAAACTATAGAGTCCTTGTCCAATCGAAATAAGCATACTTGAGTCATCCTATCTTCAAGCTGATGCCGTCTAAATGATAACAAGAGTGAAAATTGAAGTTTGTCATTTTGGTAGCTATGTAGTACTATGCTGTAAAATATTTAGGTATTCAGTTTTTAACTGTCAACACACAGACAACAAAGCCAATGTCATTAAATTTGTATGCTCAAAAGGAAGGCAAAGTATTTTTGGTTGTTGCTGTTGATGTTGCTGTTGCAGCTGTTGTTGCTGCTGCTCTTACTGTTGTTGCTGTTGTTAGTGTTATTGCCTGTGGTTGCTGCTTGTTATGCTGCACTTGTCTGCTTCACACTTAACATCCGTCTGGCCTGAGTTCCTGTCTGTCGCCAATTTGATTTGTTATTGTTTGCGAAGTGAATGGAAAAACGAATGACAGACTGACTATGAAATCTATCTATCAGTCACCTGGCAAACCAGTTTTACAAGTCTTAATTGCTGTAATTGTCTACAGGCATGTTTAATGAAAAAAAGGGTTATGTTGAGATAAACCATATGTTGGGAGTATCATTTTTAAGATATGAAACCAACAACATAAGTTGACAAAATATTATAAAGAATGCGGGCCGGCATGGCATTCTGCAACTTAGTACAGCAGTCGGTCGCAAATTAGAAACTACGTAAATTACAATTTTCCAGAAATTAGAATAAGCTTTTCAGTTCAGATGCTCCAAAGCTACAATCGAAAATTCTACTTTGCGAACGGTTTAAAAGTCGAGTGTGCCCGACTGCGAGACTCCCTGCTCGCAACTTGCACGTCAAGCAGTTCAGAGGCAACGCAAGCAAACAACGCAATTACCTTGTGCAATGCCTCTAAAACTGTTGCGTCTGCCTGCTGAGACGGGGGAAAATATATTCTTCATTAACTTTGATGTTGAAGTTTTTCTAGAGGCTCGCTCGTTTAGTTTTACCGAAGGACATGCGCCCACAAAAATCAAAATTTCTTAAATAATAAAATAAATTGCAAAATCGTTAACTCTGTTAACTGAATCAGCTTGATATGGGCCCTCTTTACACCCAAATAAATTAAAAGCGATTAAAACGTTTGGTTATTTTCTTAGCTATTTTTTATTGGAAAGTCAGCTACTTTTTGCATGTTTTCGAAACAGAAACAGCTATTTTCCGTTAAAAAAAAATTGCCATCACTGAGCAGTACTTTTGAATAAAACAGTGCCTAAAAATGTGTCTAACAGAACAACAACATTGAGTTAACATAAACTGTACAAAGCACATTCTCGCATTCCTGTGAAGAAAGCTAAGTTGGCTGCAGCATAAAAAGAAAACAGCAAACACGCCACTTTTGGAGAGTAAAAGATAGTAAACTAAAACAATGTCGGAACACAATTCGAACGATCTGCCGCCATCTACTAATCTACTGATGCTAAACGATGATTGTTTGATACAAATTATGGACCAACTGACGATGTCCGATTGCAAATCATTTGGGAGCACCTGCAGTCGCATCTTTGGAGTTTTTCAACAAAATCCGCAAATTGTATTCAAACGTGTGGACTTAAATGAACTCAGCAATCAGCCTCTGCCTAACTGGATGTCATTTTTCAAGTTTCGCGGCCATTATATTAAGGAACTCAAAATTGGGTTCTTTCAAGGATGGAACAAACAGGAGCTGTTTGAACTTACAGGCGCGTATTGTATCAATTTAAAGTCAATAAAGATCATTAACGCAAACTTAACTATACAGGATATGAGTAAGATCTTTTCAAAACTCAATAAGCTGCAAAATCTGAAGTTACTTAATTGCAATCTCCAAGATGCCTGCCTGGTCGAACTGCAGCATTTGTTGGAACTGAGGCAACTTGATCTTTCATATAATCGTAAATTGACTGGCTTGAATATGAATTCCTTACCAGGCACAATTGAGTCACTGGGACTTTGGAACTGCTATGGAATGCGGCTGGAATTATTGCCAGCGATCTGCAAATCTCTGCCACAGCTGAAGGAATTGGAGATAAAAGGGATTGCCATCACATGCACTCTGATTCAGGAGTTAGTCAGCGGCAATTGCTGGAACAAACTGGAGAATCTTACCGTTTACATCGAAGCTGAGGATCACGAAAACGTGCCCTTTGCAATGGTGCCAAGGCTTAAGGAACTTACTGTGTTCTATGCCTATGGTTGGCGTCAGTTGGGTCTACGTTTGTTTGAGATTAGCCAACTGAGCGGATTGCGTTCGTTATGTTTTTTAGGCGACGGACAGTTCGGGCATGCAGATATGGAAATGCTTTGCAAGTTGAAGCAACTGGAATACATTTCCATCTATGATTGTGATCTTGTCAGCAACGATTCTTTGGTTCGACTGATACTTGCCTGCCCTAAACTGCAGTCGTTTCATAGTAAGAAATGTAAGAAGATAACGAATGATTTATTATCTCATCTAATATGTGAATTACGTACACAAATTGGACAAAAACGTTTGCTTCCCATCAGGTTGGATTTATGGGGTTCCCAAATCAGCTCGTCGATGCTGCAAAACTCGGAGGTGGCATCTAAGCAAATAATCGATGTAACTCTGTAAAGAAAAGATATACTAACAATAAGTTTGAATACATGCATTTTGATCAGTAATGTGCTATAAAAATAGAATAACAGATCAACTGGAAAAAAAATGTTCACATTTGTGTATTTAACTTTAGCTTAAAGCTAATAAATGTTTTTTATATTTATTCGCAACATTCTTCAACTATTTAATCAATATAATACTTTAAAGGTTTATTATGTAGTATTTTTATATTTTCCAGTGTTCTTGTTGCTTTTATGTAGAGATAAAGATAAAAGAGTCTAATAGCTATCTGGCTGTAGACATTTGTAATTAATATCATGGAAATACATTTAATAGTTGAACTAGCCATCTTAAATACGAATCTTTCAGTGAACAAAACGTTACGAGACACAATTGTTTTATTTTGGAATACAAAATGAATGTAACATAGAAAAGAAAATGCATCAACAGTTGACTGAACATTCGAAACGAATGCGAAATTGATGAGCTAGGCGAATGACAGTCATGACACGCCCTCAACTCACCTACCCAACAAATACGAAGAACGTGCCAGACTCATCAGCAACATCATCATTAATATCATGATAATGATCATGAACATCATCAACTCTGCATAATGAACACGCGGCGAACTGTGTTCGATAAATTGTCGAAATTCGTTTTGACTAAAAGTCAATAAAAGTCCACTTAAGGCTTCATTGTTGCCCGCTGCCGGAACTGTCCATGTCCCCCCATGAGGGGGAGGAGGGTGTGGCAAGGAGGTAGATTGCTCCAAGTTGTCCACTGAATGCTCTTATTGTTTTGTTTTTTTCTTTTTGTTTTGTTTTTTTCTTTTTGTTTTTGTTGCTACTGCTGTGCATAAAAATTGTTTTTTAATGCGCGCACATCAATAGTCAAGCCAAATAGTCCGCAGCAAATTTAACTACCAAACATTTTGTTGCTCACTTTTCGCGCTGATTCGCTTTTAGCATCAGATAAAAAAAATGAAAAAAAAAAGAGAAAAGAAAAAAAGCAACAAGAAGCATAGGCGTTAAGGCAAGTTAGGATAAAAACAAAGCAGAGATTAAATTTGGCTATGGCTTTGAAAGTTTTAAGCACTTTTCAACTGGTAGCTGGATTGGGTAGTTACCAGAAATGAAAATATATCTCAATATTCCCAGCAGCAATATTATTCAGAATTACTAAAATGCAATTTAATATTCACCTGATTTGCGAGTGAATTGAAAAGTCAATGTCAAAACTTGTATGGAAAAGCAACAGACCAACAAGTACAAATACTGGCTTGTTCTGATTTTTACTATCGGCAACATTTTAGGGAATCGATTGCCTGAATTCCATTCAATGTTCAAAACTTCTTTATTGATCTAAGTCTTTCAATCCTTGATAAAATGCAAGTGTTGTCAAAACTGTAAATTGACTGTCGCAATTGCTTTCTAAAATTAGAAACTAGCAACTGACTGATTATAATCTCCAAGATAATTATTTTTATATATTTAAGATTGTAAAATTATAAATAACGATCCACCTAGATACTATAATTGCATAGCTTTGTCAAAACTGAATCGATTGTTATGTGAATTGTGTCCTTCGACATATTTTTAAGTGCAATTTCGATATTATTATATTAATTTTTAAAACTGTTTAATTATGAAGTCTGTACTTTGGAAATCCAAAAGATTAAAACTAATCAACTATTGAATCTTGCCAAAAATATAAAATATTAATAAAATACACTAGACACAGCTACAACAAGTGCTATTTCGGCCGTAATCTAGTTTCCAATTATAAAAGGCCCAGTCTGTACCTTTTTGGTCCAAAATCCTTTTAAGCAGTTGTCAGCGTTTTAAAAATAGCAACAGCCACAATTTGGGGTTTTTTTTTTAGCCAGACAAACAATATATAAATATGACTTGGCTTTGCTTTTGGCTTTGTGAACTTTTCCCTCTCTCTCTCACTCGCTCATTAGCCATGTACTCGTGTACCTTTAACGGGCTAATGCGACTTTAACAACAAGTTTTTGGCAGCTCAAAGTTTGCCATATGAAGGGGGTGGGTGGTGGGTTGCAGTGGATCCGCTGCAGCAGAAAAGCCCGTGTGTGTATTTGTGTGTGTGGCTAATTAGAACACATTTCTTCAATTTAGCCTCGACAGCGGTAAGGACAACCTGAGCTCACCAAGTGTGGCAACAAAAGGCAAAGTTGGGGTTCAGTTCGATTTAATGAAACACATTACGAGGGCAGGAGAATGAAAGTATGGGGTATGGGGGGGAGAGCTGAAGTGGGTGGGGGGCTGCTGCGGCGTGGGTATGCTTGTAAATGGGGGATGTTTGGCATACACAATATGCGCATTTTTGTTAAATCATTTTCAATGAAAACGCTTAAAACTTTTCGCATGAATGTTATTGTTGTTGCTGCTGGTGAATGGTTGTTGTTGTTCTTGTTGTTGTTGGGCTTGACAAATATTTATGCTAATAAAAGTGCCAACAGTTTTGGCTTTGTAACAATCAAACTTTGTTATTGCTCTTGCTGTTGTTGTTGTGTCACGTGTGGCTAAAACTTTACTTATGGAGTTTTAACTATCGTTGAAGTCTTAACAACCATTTGAAGCACCACAGCCAGCAAAGTGGTGCGTGATTATGCAATTTTAGTTAAGTTTAGAATGGTTTTGAAGCTTCAGTTAGTTTGAGCGCAAGTAAAGACTGATTGCAGAATTATAGTCTTAGTATACCTTACATACTATAGGTAAGATAGTTACTCAACTGTTCCAATATGAAATGAAATCATGTTTGCAATATACAAAGTTTGAATTACATTTTTCAAAAATTTCACTATCTGCTGAACTTATTGAAATTTTTAATTTTTAATAAATACAAATTTGTTATTGGTACAAACATTAAACAAGCTCTTTTACCAGATTTCATTTCTGCTTTTAAATCAAAAATCCGTCTTATGTTCCTCAAAAAGTATATAGCTTAAATACCGTATAACATTTGTTTTGTCATTTCTTTTAAAACCCACAAAAAAAAAAACTTCAAAGTGCTTGGCTTTGCTCTTAACTTGTCTCAATTAGAAATATCGCAGATCCTCAGCATACACAAGCATCAAAATCATGCGTACCGAATTTGACTTTATTAAATTAACGTTTCATGTTCGTTTAATGAACAAAGTAAAGACGAAAATAATGATGCAGTTACTTAGTTAACAGAGGGGGGCAAATTGTAAGAGGGCTGCTTTGCGATTGAGGAGAGGGGAGGGCCCAAATAAACGTGTCGCTCACACGAGCACACAAAAACAAAAGACGGGCAAAAGCGAAAAATGCCGCAAGATGTTGCCGCATTTTGTTGCTGCTGCCGAACGCGTTGCTGAGGCGTTTCTGCTTTTTGCGTAACAAGCCACTCTAATGACAATATTGGCACTTACAACAATAACAACAGCAGCAGCAGCAACAACAGCAGCAACAGCAGCAGCCACAACAGCAACAATAAACGTGGCTTTGCCCAGCCCGCTGGATACGCTTCTACTGCAAATGGTAATAATGGTGGTGTTGGTGCTGCTGCCAGAGAGCAACAACAACAATAATAATTTTTGTGGTTATTACCAAGATTACAACGGCAACAGCAATGGCAACAGCAATGGCAACAGTAACAACACTAACAACATGAGCAACAGCTTTGGCAATGGCAATGGCAGCATCCAAAAACTGAAACATGTCGCAGACAGGCAAGTTTAGTTGACTTTGACACACACACATGCACACGTGTGTAAATACATACACTGAGCGAAAAATACATTCAGATTGTTTCCTCAATGAGTTTCGTTACTTAACTTCCAAGAGCTGATACAAAATAATACATTTTTAAGAGCGAGCCAAAAAAAAACTAAGTTTTTTTACAATCTATTATAAAAAAAATGTAAATCATTTTTTTTTTTTAAATTTTTAAAGTTTTTGTGTTTTTTAAATGGGTTTTTTTGTTGTGAGCTTATACATTGCAAGTTAAAAAAATAAGTATCTTACACTTTATAGGGATAGTTAAAGCTTATGAAGATATTGAAAACGGCATAAAAAATTTTTTTTTTGTTCAAAAATTTGTATTTGGAAGTTCCAACTTGGAACTCAATTTGAAAAACCCGAGAAAAGTCGAAAAGATAATATAATATCCAATTGTTTTGACTTATTCATTCAGCAACATTAGTTAGGCTTTTAAAAAGTCAACATTCTTTTAAATCTTTGGTATAACAATTAAGCTATAGCCATTTATGTAATATAAGTATATATATAATAATAAGTAATATATATTGCCTTTTCTCTCAGTGTACATGTTTGGTGTGAGTAAACATTTGTAGTCTGCTTAGAACTGGCAATGCTTAGCAGACACACCGTGGCTGGGTCGGAGATAGGGGAGCGTCCAAGTCGAAGGCGGCGCAATGTTTTCATTTTTAATGAAAGCACGTAAAATGCGAAAAAGTCTCGTACACACACAAGTGCACAAGCTCACACACACACACACGCAGAGACACAGAAAGAGAGCATAACACACACATGTGAGGCATTCATAGATTTGCTTTAATTATAATTCTAGACGCGTTTATCACATCAACAACAATACACAACACACACATACACACTTATAAATACATATACATATTTTGGCTGGAGTTCAACTGCGTACTTGTACTTGAAATATTATACATTCCAAAACACACACACACACACATACACACACGCATCTATACACACATAAAGGCAATGCGCCATTATGTCTGTGTGCCCATTTAATGCGTTTTTCATCAGTTAACCCAGCATAAAAACAATCCCACACACACATAATCACACACACATAATCACACACACATAATCACACACACACACAAACACACTCGCCCAATCAAAAGAAAAAAATCCTGTTCCAATTTTTGAATATTCTGCTTAATACTAAAACACTGTGAGTCTTGTACACTTTAGAGGATATATTCCATTTATTTTTTCAATTTTCTGATGTACAAACATATGCAAAACAAGTAAGAATACTCTATTCGAGTGTGCCCGACTACGAGACTCCCTGCTCTCAACTTGCATTTCAAGCAGTTCAGCGGCAACACAAGCAAGCAGCGTACTCAACTTGCACAGTGCATGTCAAACTGTTGTTTCTGCCTGCTGAGACAGGGGAAATAAGTTCTTCCATAACTTTGGTGCTATTTATCCGATCGTGTTGAAATTTACACATCCGAAAGACATTGATTAAACATACATGTGTACCAAAAATTAAAGCTTTATCTTTAAAATTGTGGCTGTGGGAGTCTTTTGCGATTTGCGGGGGTGCGGGGGGGTGCATCCGAAATTTGAAATAAACTTGATCTGCGTATGGTATACAGGAACCTACATGCCAAGTTTGGTGTCTCTAGCTTTTGTAGTCTCCGAGATCTATGTTTTCATACGGACAGACGGACAGACGGACAGACAGACAGACAGACAGACGGACATGGCTAGATCGTCACGGCTGTTGATGCTGATCAAGAATATATATAGTTTATATAGTCGGAAATGCTTCCTTCTGTCTATTACACACATTTGCAGTACTTTATAACTCCCTTTTTCCCATTTTTAATGGGAACAGGGAGTAAAAATATTTTATAAAATGTTATAATTTATATCTTGTTTATTTATTATCTTTTTCAATAAAATTCAAACTAAACTTATCACTTTTTCAATTCATTCAACTTATTTTAATGAAACTTAGGGTATAAAGTATTCTTTATATTTCTGGTTTACCATTTCAACAACAACATACTTATTTATTTTTGCAATTTTGTACTTTTAGACAACTTTCTCAAGCTGTTCATGTTTGTGCTTTCTTTAGTTCTTTTGTTCTTTTGAAATATTTATGCAATTGTATGACAACAATTTTTGTAGAACCTTTTTGTTTTTTTACAAAAGCACTTTGAATTCTTAATGCAGTAATATGCAAGTAGAAATAATAACTGAATTCTTTAACAAGGCTTGTAAAACTAGCATTCTTATAGTTTTGTATACAAATAACAATGGATTAAGATAATGAAAGCTGTGTATTTTCAACATACTATCAAGTGAATCACTTGAAGTGAAGTTTTTAATTTAAACAAATGCAAATGATGTAGATGAGGGAAAATGCTTTCCCATGACTGGCAAATCTTATGGCCTTGTCAAAACATAACCAATGTATTCCTTGCTTGTTCTTGGTAGAAAATAAATATCGAAATGAAATTTACCTTCATTAAATAAAAATAAGTTTTAAACTCTCATCGCTAAATTAATTTAAGCAGCTTACCGTAAAAATTCTTTATTTAAACTAAACAAATCCAAAAACGAGTTTTGCGCTTTATGTATTTTTATTATTGTTGTTGCTGTGGTTGTATGTTGTATTTATGTGGCAGGTTTCAAAATGTGGCATATGCAACATAAAGCACTAATCCTAATTAAGCCCACTATCATACTAAATAGCAGCTGTGCTTTGAACCACATTATGTACATATAAATTATAAGTAAGTACTTATCACTAAGTACATGCTCATTAAGGCATGGATATGCAGAGATTTAATATATATATGCATAAATATATATAGAAATTTATAATAAAGCTATGTTTTCCTAGCAGTTGAACTCTTGTATGATAAACACTTGACTTCCTTAATACGCAGTCAGCCACATTTCGGTCAACACCTTTATAAACCCAAATACTTATCCATGTGACAAAAAGTCAAAAGGTTAATACTCACTAAAATATATATAAAAAAAAATGATGATATATACAAACAAATAGCAAGCAAAGGGCTAAGCCTGGAAATAAGTAGAATTGAAATGCCAAATATGTCTGGAA
Source organism: Hirtodrosophila cameraria (assembly GCA_949708635.1). Lineage (NCBI taxonomy): Eukaryota > Metazoa > Arthropoda > Insecta > Diptera > Drosophilidae > Hirtodrosophila > Hirtodrosophila cameraria. The sequence goes on along the minus strand of OX453089.1, from coordinate 72,097,141 downwards.
TACTTACAGAAAGAGAGAAATATGTATGTGAAGACAGAAAATAATATTTATTTGATGTTTCCGTTATCAACGATAATAACAACAACAATAACATATAGACTGACGTTGGCATTGGCATTAACATTGGCATTGGCATGGCAAACATTTGTGCAAGTCTCAAGTAGCAAACTAAAGCCAAAGTGCACACAGGAAAATTGTAACCCAAACCCAAACTCAAACGGAAGGACGGAAGGACGGAAGGACTCCTTGTCCAACTGTCAAAGGAGCAAAAAATGGGCGGGTTCGGAATCGAAATCGTTGGAGTTGAACGGGATGTGCTTAGGCATGCAATAATCTAATGTGTAAATATGAATAGTAAATGGTTGTGGCACAAATGCTGGGCGTGGCACATACAATATGTTACATGCCACTAAAAATCTAAATAACTAAACTGAATATAGCAAATGGTAAATGGCAAAATGAGAGTTGTCTAAAGATTGCACAGCTAGATGAAGTTTTTTCTAGTTGCTTTCATATTGCCTCAATATTGCTTCATCACATACTTACTATATATGTGAAACTGTAGCTGTAGCTGACAAGGGGGCGAAACTTAGGCAAATCGCCAACAATTGGGGCTTTCTTTTTCTTTTTGAGACTAGACTCAGCCAGACGAAGGCAGGCACGTGCACTTGAGAACACCAAACGCGGCGACAGCTATACAAAATGCCAACGTCGCCAACGCCGACGCCAACGTCAACGCCGAAAAGTCAATAATAATAGGTTGAAATTCATTGAAAAATAAGTAAAAAAAAAATAGAAAATAAATATATTTTTGCTAAAGAAAACATAATACCCTCACAGAGACAACTTTTCAAAACTTTAAAAAAAAAAAAAAAAACTAAAATCATAATTCTCGTACTATTTTTCTCTACCAGAAACATGAATGAATTGATCCGGTTTGATTAAAATTACATTCAATGATTTGAGGAGATTTGCAAGAAAAAAAATAAACGAAATTATTCTCGCAAAATATAACCTTCATAATGGCTTATGATCCAGGTATAAAATTTACAATTCTCTTCACGACCGATCGTTCCTTTGCAAGCTATATAATACATATTCAGGCCTCTTCCGGTTTCTTCTTTCTATATCATATTTCGAAACTAAATTTGCCTTTAATGTTTTCATTTTAACTTTTGACATAATATTCTAAATTAAATGCGCTTGCACTTGATTAAGGATTGAATAAAGTTTCCATTCACATAGGCAACCATTCACTAGATTTACAACAATAACAAAATTTTACACATTTAAAAATTTAATTTCTGCAAAATTTTGACAAAAGTGGAAACCGGAAACGATCTGATTAAACCGTTTTTTCTTTCCAATGATTCATGATCTTTTTTTCATACTTTTGAAGAACATAAGATAACAACTTAATAATAATACAATATTAATTAGCTTGGTCGAAATACAAGTACATTTTCGATAGATTATAAGCCAATATGATATAGTAAATCGCTTGCATGACAAAATTCTAATACCCTCTGGCAGTGTACAAAAAACCTGCAAACTACGCAGACAAATTCGTTTGAAAAGGGTAAAGGAATGTAATAATACTTAAAAAAGTTGAAATTTGACTAAGGCAAGGCACACCAAAGAGCAACAACAACAATAGCGAACAAAAAGTACAATGCGTATAGGCAGTGGGTACCACGCGTCGTATGAGTTATATACGAAGCTACTATAAGCCGTTGAACGATCTCAAAGTCAGCCTCTGCTTCAGCCTCAGTCTCTCTGTCTGACTAGCTGGTGGGACACGTCTTTGGCTGAATGTTAGTGCTCGCTGCTTGACTTCTAAGTGGTATTTACTCATACACCACCCCCCCACCCATCATACCCATTGACAGGCCCAACCCTTATTCATTCACCCTATACAAGTAGAATGTACATACATGTGCTCGGAGTGTTGTGTTGCAGTCTGCGTTGCTTCGATTTGTCATTTTGCTGCCACGACACAAGGCGACATTTTTGAGGGGGTAGAAAAAAGAAACCGACTTCAATTCTTTGCATACTTTTGTGTGCCGAATTTGAATTCAATTTCTGACGCTGAAAGGTTTTTAATCTTGTTATCTGCCCCTTCGTTAGACTCCATCCAACACCTTGAGCTCAATTTGAGACACTGTTGTTGTTGTAGCTGGTTGTTGCCCCAAAAGTAACCCTCGTTAAATTTTGGCCACTTGATTAGCTTAACCATTTTTTTTTTTCAGTTGTAATGCAATGCGTTGTGGCAGGCAGTGTTGTTATTCAAATAACTTAATATATATAACGACCATATCCGGCATTTAAAATGAATAAATTAACGTCTTGACTTTATCCTTAAAATTAATGTGACATTTTAAAAATAAATACTTTTTTCAACTAGTATAATTTTGTCTAGATTTATGTTGTTCAAACATATTTAAAGTATACCTAAGTTTTTTTACTCCCTGTTCCCATTAAAAACAGGCAAAAAGAGGAGTTTTCGACTATATAAAGTATATGTATTCTTGATCAGCATCAACAGCCGAGTCGAACTAGCCATGTCCGTCTGTCTATATGAACACAGAACACAAAAGCTTGAAACACCATACCATACGCAGATCAAGTTTATTTCCCCCCAAATCGCAAAAAAACTCCCTACATTGAATGAAGAGCGGCAAACATCGATGAAGCAAATATCCATACATTGATGTTCCGATGTTTTTTTTTTTAACATCAGTGAACGTTGAACACGTTTAGTAACAGGATTTAAATGGCCAAATGGGCAGATTTCAATGTAGTGTCAAGCGGCTAGCACGTATTTTTTATAGTTTGATTTTTAATTGATTTTTGAACCATTCAGCAAAACCTGTGACGATTCGCATGGCAAAACCCAAGGATTTTTTTTGTTTTTGCTCAACAGCCACAACAAAAACAAGCGTAAAAGTAAACGCATGGATGATACAAGAATTTACGCTGAAATTCTTTTGGGGTAAAATGCAAACAATAAAAAAGGAAATAGAGAATAAATGCTCATACTGTCAAACTGTGTATACTGTTAGTCTATGCACGCGTTTTGCAAATTTACCACAAAGTGAACCAACTCTCCGTTGCTCGTGTGGATTATAAAAAGTAAAGCAACAACCACGTAGCAGTAGGGATATAAAGCGTAAGCTCACGCACGCATTGAAAACAATAAAAATAACAAAAAAAATAAATATATATATAGATATATAAAAATAAAAAAAGTAAAATGCCAGCAGCGACCACGTAACACGCCAAAAAATCAGAAACATACAAAAAGCGAGCCAAAGAAAAACACATTAAAAATGGCAAACAAAATGGCAGACATATTTTTGTTTCTGTTTCGCCGGAAAGGTGTATACAAATAAACGTTGCATACTTTTATGCGCTGTCGAAAATGTTTCGCATTTGTTTAGTGCTTAATGCCGAGTGCCGAATGCCAAATGCTTTGCATGCCAGGCAGGTGCTACATAACTTATCACAGATCGTCCTGCAAAGCAACCGAAATGAAACTGATTTATATACTAAGAAAGAAGAGAGAGCGCGCGCGAGAGAGCTCCATTGAAATATGTTTGTTTGTTTGTTGTTCTTAACTTCAACATTTTAAGTAACGCAATCTGATAATCAGCCATGACAGTTACCTGACTTTTCTCGCACTCTCTGAGTCTCTTTTTGTCTCTCTTTGACACTCATCTTTTCCATGCACTGCAAATTACAATTGCATTTGCCATCAATTTAATAAATATATGCCTGTAAACGGCAAATGCATATCAAAAAGCAGACAATGTTGGCGCCTCTGTAATTTTGGTTTATGGTCCTGAATCTGTTAATGCGTTCAGACCAGCCAATATTCCTCTACCCCTCACCAGCTCACTTCTTCACACAAAGCCACTCATAAATTAAAATCACTGATGCTTGAATTTTGCAAACAGCTTCCTTTTTTTTATTTTATTTACCAGCGAGAAAAAGCGCGTGAAAATTGCCCGTGTATAAATAATGGTCACAAATGGCCATGCCCATGTCTACGCCCATGTCTACGCCCACGCCTCCAAGGGCGTGGCTGGGCATGTGGTGTGTTGTTGCATTTTAGTATTTACTTTTGCAATTTGCTAAAGTTATTTATGGCATTGCACAGCTCAGGTCTACATTGCAGAGTTGTCAAGCTCAGTTTTTTATCCACTTTGCAATTAAAGTAGTTTATAGGCAACATGTAACAAAAAAAAAAAACAAATAATTATTACAAATATAACCTTCGAATAGATAGCTAGATAATATATTCAGGTGTGTGGAGATTATTTACAGTATTTTTAAACCATGAACAAGGCAATTATGATGTTCTTAAAACACTTTGATTCATAAGACATTTATAGCAAAATAGTAAAATATTTTTTGTTCATTTGCATTTATAATGATGGCCAAAAAGAACTAAGTTTTCTACTGCAAAATTATCTACTTCTGAGCTTTATGTTTAGTTTGAAGTTGACACATTTGAAAAGTTAATTTAAAAGAAATTTCAAAATGTGAAGCACAACAGCATAGAAAGGTAGACAAGAAGGCGAACAAACGTTTTGAAATTTCAAACTTGTTCTGTTATGTTTACAAATTACGATATATGACATTTTCAAACTTGTTATTTTAAGAATTAATCTGAAAATTTAAAACCAACATGGCATAGTTCAACAATTTTGTAACACGCTTTAAAGTTTCATTATTTACTTCAATTTCTTTTAGTCGAGCTTTATCCATCGAGTAATCAACTGATATTTTATAGTTTCAAACAGACTTGCCAAAAAACTTCATCTGTTTGAAAATTATAATTTTTGTTTATGCACTTTACAAAATAACCTTTCCAATTCTCACTTTTGCTGCAAGACACCTTAAAGTTTTTAAGCAAATCGAAATGAATTAAGATATGATTAACTTGATTGAGTTACTACATCATTGTAACTAATTTAAGATGAAAATGGGCTGTTTAGCTATACTACATTTTATAATTACTGCTTTTCAATTCACATTCGTTTTCGTAAATATGAAATTTACTTTAGCATTTGAAGTAGCTTAAACTTATCGCGTTAAGTGGAGCTTTAGTTAGAATCGTATTGTTGCCAATTTCAAAAACCGCATGAAGACAAAAGTTTCTATAGCGCCGCATGACGCATTACACCAAAAAATTGTTCATGCATCGCAATTTGCTACATTCATTTCCATTGCCACATTTAAACATTCAACATTGCCACATTCAACATTCAACATAAGAAACCGCATTTTGGCTCTTATAAATCCCAGACAAAGGCACAGCCTTTTGCCAACTGCAAATTTATGACTTAGCTTTCTTGGTAGTATTTCCACTCATCCACCCTCCCTCTTACCCTTTACTCCGATTTGTTGGAGCTTATAACTCATGCTTTAATTGGCCAACTCGCTGAACAGGGCCCAAAACGAGGCATTTATTTATGATGCGTTAAGTGTAAAATATTTGGCGCGTAATCAAAAAAGAAGCGACTATGCTAAATCATAAGATAAATTTATATGTACGCCTACAAAAAGTTGCAACAAACAAGAAAATGGTTGCAAGTTTGGCAGCCAGTTGGCCAATTATTGGCCATGGCTAAGTTACAATAAGCCCAAATACAGAACTAACGTTAAACATTGCATAATCCGAACAAACAATGCGCGCTGTCAGCTGACATTGAGCATACAGCATTAACAGCTACCCTACCCTCTGCACACCACCTCTTTTCTCTTTTCCCCATTTCCCATTTCTCCACTCCATCGCATAAACAACAATACCAATTAGTCGGCTTCTGAAATGACCAAGCAACCCTCATCAGGGCTTAAACGAAGAAATGTCCACAAAATATTTACTAAGCTGTTTCAAACAAGCAGAGTTAGGTCTATTGGGCGTTTCAAACCTATACAAACTGGCAGGGCAAGAAAGGGGGGCTAAGTGCAGACAGCATTCTTGTATAGGATACACGCAGTTTTTTCTCCTTTTTTTACAATTACTCACTAGGCTTTTAGTGCCACACTTTCTAAAAGAGCCACAAAAAAACATATGTGTGTTTCGATATACACTTCATAACAACATTTTATACCTCATTCATAAAATATTTTGGAAATTTGTTTTGAGTTTACGCCTTTACTCCGTATTTAGTGCTGTTTTGTGTAATGCTGAATATAATCTCTCCACACGTTTTTCGAACCCAAATTTCAGTTAATTGGAATTCAAATACTAAACAAATTTAAGTAGAACAGACATGTTTCCATGTGCGTTTCCAAACAACTCCTTTGCAATGCAAATTGTTAGCTTCGTTCGGCCTAGTAAAGCTTTGCCTTTCAGTCAGTGGAAATATAACTTTCATTTAATTCTTAAATGGAACAGCAAATCATAAACAATGTGGATTATATTTTACATTTCTAGAAAAGGATATTCAAAAACCAATCCAATAAAAGAAGTGAACACATAATTGTTAATTTTAAGTTAGTTAGTTTAAGTTACAAGAGAAGGTTTTTCTTGCTTTTTTCTCCAGGAGAGAGTTTGAAACCCAGATGATTGAGTGCTGGACATGTTCAAACGAAAAGTTAAGCTAATTAAATAAATGTAATTTACCGGGGAATACAGTAATGCAGCTAACTATCATCGTAGTTTGCTTCAGTCAACAAAAGAGCACATATAACAAGTTTTTAATTAAATTGCTTGCAATTTGCTTACAAAAACTTTACAATATATAGCTTCAAAGTAAATAGTAGTCGGATTTGAGTAGCAACACTTCAAAGATATATACATATATATCAGTCGCACTTTATGTTGTTATTTCATCAAAAGAAAGGAGGGGGGAAGCATGACGAAGACTAGGACAGTGAACTGTTTTTGTCACACATACAAAATGCTTTATGTAAGAAAGTCAAGCAAAGTTTTGCCACCCAAGTGTTTTCTTTTCTTCACACTCTTCCGTTTTGGTCCTCACTTTTGGTCCTTGCAGAGTGCTTATCACACGTCAAAGGCGCTTTTTGTCTTTGCCCAAATCTGCTTCAATTTGAGCTGAAGCCTGCGTGTAAAAAGTTCTGTTGTATAAACATTGTGTGATTGTTAGAAAAACATGTGCCGCTGGCATACAAAAACACACAAATACACACACACATTATAAAGACACACACACACACACATAATGGAGACAATGACAAACTCATCAAACAGCGACATCGTCGTCTGCATATGCGTTTGTCCTTTGCTATCCTCATCGTTATTCTTTATGATGAAAAATCACATATTTTTTTTTTGTATCTCTTATTCTCTCGCTTTTGTATTCGTATGAGTGTGTGTGTGTGTTTGCGTATGTGACACAATAAACTCGCTTTTATAGTCCTGAGATTAGGTTAATCCTTTCGCTGTTTGCCATTGCTAACTGTCGGCCTTTGTTCAAATGATGAAAATGCGCTCAGCGCACGTTAAAAAACATTTGGGAAAGCCACGACAATCCTTTCTGTTCTGAGTTACGCTTTCGAAACAGTTCCATACTTAAAACGTCTAAAAATTAAACTTAGGTTGTTTACGAGGCTGAAAACCTGCAAAGTGTTGGTTAAAAGTCAATTTGTTATCGAAAAGTCGCAAAAAACCAACTTGATCTTGGTTGTTCCGAAACGACTAATAAAATAAAATCTTTAAATTTTAGATCGGATCTAATGAAAAAGCTGTAAATTTGAAATTTTAATGGCTGTTCCAATATTTACATCCACTATTTAAATATAAACAGATTTTTTTTTTGTTTAATTTCTAGAAATATCTTTGAAAATTAAATTAAAACGCAGTCTAGTTCGGATTTAAGTCCAGAGTACACAAATTTAGAATGCTTGAATGATGGTTTCGAATGAAATTATCAAAAATCCTACGTGAAGTTTATAATTATTACTATTTATTATGATCTTGTGAAAGTTATTAAAGCCAAGTTTATATGTTATATGTTTATATCGAACCAAACTAGTTAAAAGAGAAACAGTTTGGCTCTTTCACCCAAAAAGAATGTGAAATGAATTCGAAAATGAAATTAAGAACAGCAGTTAATAACTCTTTAGCCAAGTTTGGCTTTGGCTGCTGCTTTTGGGCCTAATGAAAGCAGTTACAGTTTATTGTGCGCATACAAACAGAACTGACAGCGACAGCTTAAGCAATACACACCCACACACACACACATACACACGCACGAGCACATGCTCAGACATGTCCTTAATGAACTCGCAGGAGGAAAAACAGCTCAAGACTTGATAATCACGTTGAGGCAACTTGAAATCCTGCACAGCAGCAGCAAAGTTCAACATAATTTACGATGTATTAAGCGATTTTAAACATAAAGTTCTGCTTTGCTGCTACTTTTTTGCAACGTTCTTAGTCAAGCAGATAAAAAGGTGTGGTATATATATACATATATATATATATATTATATATACTTATATCTGTATACTCATATACTTTTTTTTAGAGTACGCTTGCAGTTGACATGTGCGTTGATGTTGATTAAATTAATGAAATAAATTATGAGCTGCTTAACGACGCCTCTTCGTCCTTTTTTTTTTGTGTTGTAAATTGAGTGCGCGCCATCTTGAAATTAATAAAGTGCCTGGTAAGCAGTGGGCGTGGCATACGCCCAGCCTTTTTTAATTTCGCCTCAAAGTAAATATAAAGTGCCTTAGCCGACTATAAAGCGACGTTAAGCCAGCTGACAGGTGATGTTGTCTGGCCTCTGATTTATGCCAAGCCATGGATAATTTTTCACGAGCTTTTTGAATGCTTTATGAAATTTATGCACTTACTTAACCAGATGTGCATTTCATTACGCATACGCTGGGTTCAACTGGCATGCAGAAGTGGCAAATGAAGCTATAGAAAAATAGGACAAAGGTATATTAAAATCAGGCTGATAGAATGTTTAGAGGTTTGAAAAATAGTTTGAAATGTAACTGGAATCCCTTGGTATCTCGTTGGTTCCGAATCATCCTTCGGTATGAGGTGGCATAGTTCAAATATTAAAAAGCCCAGCGATCCCGAGAAACTTGCCTATCCCAAGTATCCCAATATTTATCTAAATAAATATTTAAATCGAAATTTTTCATTGTAAATGCGTTTATTAAGCTTTTATTTTGGCTTTGTGACACATACACGCATTTAAAATTAGATTCAACTTCAAAAGGACATGATAATAATGTAAGTAATCAAAATAAAATAGCAGTCAAAAGAAAAATTATATATATATGTTTATTATTTAATTCATTCATTTCATAAGGATTTCGGACAGTATTCGGAATTTGAGCTAGTAGGAAAGAAATAAACAGATAGGTCCAACACTCAAAACATGATTACCTTTGACAATTTTTGAAAGAAAATAGCCTAGAATTTTGAAATAATGTGTGCAACTGCATTATGAACATGCTGTCTTTTTGTTAGAAATCTGACACCTGTTGAAAAACTTACAATTAGAAAACTAAACACGTTTTGGACACATGAATAAGACGTACTAATTTCTATTCAGTGTGCTTTTTATAAAGACAGAAAGCACAATTGCAATGCAGAAGGATAGGCGTAACTGCATCAGATGGACATCAGGTGCAGTCCTTTGGCTGGGCAGCTAACAAAAGTCACCTGCTACTGCGGTTCAAGCAGTCTTTTAGCCAAAAGAGAATGTGCCATATCTCTCTCTTTCTCTATTTCTACTTTGCTTTCTCTGTCTTTCAGCCACTCAATGTTGTTGTTGGCTTGCTGGCAATTTGTGCTGGTTCATTGTCAAGAAGCCTACTCTAAAGCCACATTCAGCACATCCTATTACGTCTTTTGTGTATGTTTGAGTGTAAGCGTATGTATGTGAGTGTGTGCGTATGTGTGTCTGCTAATTTGGTGGCTTTTGTTGATGCAACTGCCATTGTTGTTGCTGTTAGGGGCAGTTGCATTGCATTTCGTTTCGTTCATTTTGAACTCATGTCCGAATGCCTCTGACTCTGAGTGAGTGCACAAAAATACAGTAGAGCATTCAAAATATCCTTGTATCCTGGCTTTTGGTCACTCCCAGCACATGCAAGGATACATCATTGTCAGAGGCATTGTAGTCGCACTTAAATGCATTGCATTGCATTGCCTTGCATTTTGCCCCTAAACTCTCATCTGCAGTTGAACGCATTGCATTCTCATTCTCATATTGTGTTTTTATTGCATTTCTTCAGTGCGCTTTACGCAACAAGAAACAACAATAACAATAACAATAACAGCTTGTGCAGCAGACCAAACGATACTTTTCTATCACTTGAATTGGAAATGTTGTGACTATAAATTGTTGTCTTAAATGTGCGAAAATTACTTATATACAGCAGATGGAATTGCAAAATGAAATCAGTATCGTATTTTAGTCCTTTAAGTATTAAGTACGTCCGCCCCCGCTAAAAACAAAGTATACCACGGTCGGGACAATCCATCTGCATTAGTTTTATATTATTATTATTGAATCCAAATGTTTTATTTATTTTTAAAAATCATTAATGCGTACGATCTTCGACTTTACAAAATTGACTGCGATTGTGTTTCGATTAATCGGGTATGATATATCGACTAATCGCTCTTTGTATATTTACACAAGCAGTAAAAAAAGTCGTAAGGTATTTGGTTTTTATATAAAAACAAAAGCAAAATATTTTATCATTTCCATTTTGTTTGAAAATTTATCAACAATTGTTTTCAATTTTTTCAAATTTAATTCAAAACATTGTTTTTAAAATGTTTTGTGAAAACTCGATAATTGATCGATAATCGTAGCAATGCAATCACTTTCGATTACGGCTGCTCATATCAAAGTTAAAAAATCGATTTAATTGATTAATCGAAGTGTTTTTACAAACCTACTGCAAGTCTTTAAGTTTTGACTGCGTTTCGGTTAACAGTTGGAACGAAAGTCTTAGTTCTAAGTTCGATGCATGAACTTTGGTTTTAGTTCGAATCTTTGTGCGTAACATTGTTTTTCATAAAGAAATTAAAACATTTTAATTGATAATGTTTATGTTTTTCGAATTATGAAATTGTGCAATTACAATTAAACAAAGTACTTTACTATATTTGCTGTGAAATGAGCTCTTTATTAAACGCAATTGAATCCTTATACTAATTACAAAGTGACATTTATGCAGTAGCTAAACCAAAGCAGTAACTAAACTTAACGCTATATATTAGAAATCGTCATCATCATCATCATCGATGACAGCCAGACGGCGTCGCTTGGCTGGCTCTAACTTGGCTGGCTTTTTGCGTGCCAGAAAGTTGATATCCTCATCGCTATCATCCTGTGGAGCCTCATCCTGTTCAGTGTCACTTCGTGGGCGTTTGCTTGTCTTGTAAGCAGAAGGAGGCGAAATGGCGCCAGCAGCAGCAACAGCATCATCAGCATCGTTGTCGCTATCCGAGTCAATTACATTAGGACGACGTGTGCGCCGCTGCAAGGACGATGAGGATAAGGAGGAGGCTTCCTTGATTGTGTTATTCGCCTGCAATGTGGCATTCTCTTTGTCAGCTGCCTGCTCTTCCTCATTCTCCTCCACCTCCTCGTCCTCCTGCTCCAGCTCTAGCAGCCTTGCTCGATAGTCTTCCGAGTTGAAGTTAAGTGCATCATCGTCCTGCTCAATCTCAGCAGCGACATCGTCTACTTTAGCTGCTCCTTTGCTTGTCCCACTCAAAACCATGTCGCTCAATTTGATTTTAGTGGCGCGTTTAGCTTTCAATTGTTCAAATAAATCATCCGTATTGGGTTTGCCTGGCTTCGCTGTTTGTTCCGGCTCCTCCTCCTCGCTGGACACATCAGGCTTCTTCTTTTTGCGTGCCAATTTGCGCGCTATTTCATTGACATCCTCGTCATCCGACGAGTCCTTTTGTTGCTGCTTGCCTTTGGGCTTGCGTGGACGCTTGCTTTTAGGCTGCTTTGTCAGTGGAGCACGCTGCTCCGCCTCATCATCGCTTTTGCTGTACATGAGAGTGTCCAGCTTACGCTGTTGTTCAGCCGTTATGTTGTCCTGCTGACGCTGTCTACTGCGCTTGTCCAGATAATCCTCCTCCTCATCATCATCATCCTCTTCTTCCTCTGAGTGCTGCTGTTCTTGTTCCACCTCCTCGCCGGCTACAATTTTGGCGCGTAGCTTTAGATCCGCAGCATTCAGATAGATTGGTATGCGCCAATAGTTCTCCATACCCACAATTGGAGGCTGCATGCCCAACGCAACGAGCACCTTTTGAAATTCAACCAGTTCCATGGCATCCTTTTGCACCTCCAGCAGCGGCAACAACGGCACACCATCATCATCCTCAGCCGCCTCATCTGTATCCTCGCTGGCATCCTCGAGGCTCTCCTTTAGCCAGTCCAAAGCCTCCTGATACTTCTCCACATCCACCTGTCCCATCAGAGCACGCACTGTGCCCACATCCAACGGCGTGTGCACCAATTGCCGCGACTTGGCTTTGGTTTTAGCTTTGCCCTGTGCCTGCCTAGGCATTGCCATATCTCCAAATGTGGGCTCCTCCATGTAATCCTCGCTATCGCTGCCGCTGTCCTCTTGCGCCTGCTGTTGTGTGGGCTTGCGTTTACCCTTGTTAGCCTTAGCAGGCAGTATTTCCGACTTGTCTGCAATCAGATGCAGTTGCAGCATTCGCTTGATAATCTGCTGCTTGTTGCGCCGCTCCTCAAACGCCTGCACAATGCGCTCCAGGCAATCTGTGGAAGGATATGAAAGCAATTAGAGCACAGCCAATTAAAAAATATTCTGTTACTTATTTCTTTATAAATGTCGGATCAAATACAAATTTATTAATTCTTATTATGATACTCAGCTTTTCAGTTTTATATATAAGCAAAAAAAAAAAACATATTTCAGATATAATAATTTTTTTTTATATTTATTTTATTAATCATTACTGCCCAAGTTATATTAAGACCCCTTTTTATTTCAAAATTTTTAGAGTATAGTTGAAAAATAATCTTTATTTTTGATTAGAATACGACATACAGAATTTGGTTTAAAAAGTTGTGCTTTTGAAGCAGTGTTATGAGAAGGATTCGAGCTTATCTTTAAAAAGGAATAACGTTTGCTATTTCTTTCGAAAAAAGAATCACAAATTCGATAACGATTCGGAATGCAAAGTTGGCCGAAATGGAAACAGACCTGAATATGACGCGATATTTACTTTTGAATCGATGACACAGAATAGAGTAGAAAAATTAGAAACCTGAGTTAAATTTTATTTCTGGGAAAATGGTTCAACTTTGGAACAGGCAAAGTATCTATTTAATCGAAATGCATAAAATTGATTTGCATTTTCTTTGGCATTCCGTATATATATATATATATATATATATAGAGGCTCAACACTCACCCGACTCCATGCGATGATCATCGTATAAGCTGCTTAGCTGCTCATCCTCCTCCGGCTGCCAAAGATTCTTGCCATCCAGCGCCGCTTTGGTGGAGCGTTTGGTAGGCGCCTTAAAGAAGAGGCCCATTTCCTTGAGTTTTTTGAGCAGACCTCGTCGTGTGCGTGTTTTGTCTACCAAATTGTCCAGAATCCAATCAATCACATCTGAAAGAGCACACACAATTGAGTTGCAGTTGTTTTTTTATCTCTTTTTTTTTGTTGCCACTTTGATTGCTTTCATTCATTTAGCGTAAATTGGGTTTTAATTTACAGTTGGAGGCAGCAGTCAGAGAATTTTCTGTATATTTGTCATAGTTACCCTTATCGGTTTCTGGATTCCGCTGATTCTCCTCAAATAGGAAACGTAGCTCCACCTCCTGCTCCTCGGTCCAGGCGCCTTTGGTGCCGCTGCAAAACAAATGAACAAAGATAGATAGATAGAGAGAGAGCTAAAAACAAGTTTTTTAGCCTGGCCAGCATCATTTATCAATTTGGTAGGCAACACTTCCCCAATCCCCGCTCCTGAAACTAACAACTAAACGACAGGCGCAGACAGTGAAGCCAACGGCTCAGTCAATCATGTGCCCATTGTGCTGATGGCCCTTTTAACCCCAAAGTGACAACTACCCCAACTCCATCCCATTCCAACTCATCCCAAAAGTCTAGACTCATACTCACGCTTCGTAGGCATCACAATAGCCCGTCTCCAGCTCATTCGCCTCCCGTATGCCTTTATAAAATAATAACTCTGCATAGATTTTTGGATTAGTTGGTGCCACTTCGACAAATTTGCGCAGCACATAGATGCCCAGGCGACGCAGCTCCTCCTGATGGGCGTCACGTTCCACGCTGAGCACTTGTTGAAAGATGCGAAACAGCTTGGCCTGCGGAATGAGTTGAAGTACACAGAAAATAAAAATTTATGATACTAATATTTGTTTTTCAAATTTTAAATAAAATCCTGTCAATATGAATGTTTTATTTTTGAAATCATCAATTTTATTAAATATTCAACAGTTTTAGTGTCACTTTTTCAAAAGTTTCATTAAAATGTTTCAGTTTTATTTATTGTTGAAATACTCGATCAAAATTAAGTGAATTTATATTGTCAATAATTAAAATGAAAAATTTGTATTAATTATTTTAAATGAAGGTTGGAAATATATATAAAAAAAAGCAAAAGTTAGAAAATGTCTGATTTAGTATCAAATCGAAATAGATAGTTTATTTTGCGCAGTGTAGTGGCAACCATGCTACTTCATATTCAAATGAAAAGTACCGACAAAGACACAGCTCAGCCACAAGTCGAGTGGTTTGGTTTGGGGACCATCGACTGTGGTTGCCGCCTGTGGTTCGCCTGGCTTCTGCCAAAGCAAGATATCATTTGCAGTCCGCAAAACTTTATAAATGCTAACTCCTCTGCCCCTCGATCCCTTGCTAGCGTCTCATGTCTCTTGCATCGTCCTGTCTGTTTTTGTGTATCGTTGTCGTCCTTGTTGTTCCGACTGCTGCCTGCTGCTGGCTGTCCTATGTATTTGGAATTTAATTTATCCTATGATTGCGCAGACCCATTAGTGGTTTTGACTTTGCATATGATGCTACTTTTGTTTTGCTTAGACTGCCCCTTGTACAACTATACCAAACCAACCAAACCCCCTTAACCCCAACTCTCACTCTCTCTCCTGCATCTTTTGTTGGTCCAGACACTCTGAGCCAGCTTGGCTGACTCTGATATGCAGCTGTCTAGCTGCTGGCCATGTTTATTAGA
Organism: Hirtodrosophila cameraria; assembly: GCA_949708635.1. Taxonomy (NCBI): domain Eukaryota; kingdom Metazoa; phylum Arthropoda; class Insecta; order Diptera; family Drosophilidae; genus Hirtodrosophila; species Hirtodrosophila cameraria. Next base: position 72,081,917 of record OX453089.1, on the reverse strand, counting down.
TACTTGCACTCTACTCATATGTCTGCCGTCGTTAGGGCTCTGTCTCACTTTACTGATCAGCATACATAAACAAAAAATGAAATACAAAAAAAACTCAGCTTAAGCTGTTAAAGTTACAAAAATGATGCTTTGGAAAATTGCCGCAGCCTGGCGCTGAATGTGATTTATGAACTCTGCTCAAAGAAATGTTTAATTGCCAGCCGTGAAAAGCAGCAGCGGCAGCAGCAGCAACAGGGGCAGCGGCAGCGGCAGCGGCAGCAACAGCGGCAAGCGCACACAAAAGAACCACATAAAATATAAGTATATACATATATATCTAACAAAAAGTGAAAGCTTTTAAAAGAAAGCAAACTTGTAAATACTCTATAAGTTTTTAAAAACTAACAAAAAATAGATTTATTAATCAGTTTGCACATTCTTGCCATATTGTCTACAAAACTTTTATGGACTTACAAATCTAAATAGCTATTAGACAAACAAATCTTTAGATTAATTTGCCAATCTATTTCCATTAAATACAATACAAGTTTGCATTTTCTTGGGATGTTGTAAATTTAGAAGATATAGAATAGATTAGAATTGTTTGGAAATCCACATGAAAACACTTCCATGCATACATTTTAGAAAAATAACAAGACTAGGTCTTTTCTGAATACCACATGATTTTAGAAAAAGATAAAACTTATTTGAATTCGAATTCAGAACTGGAATATTAATATTTAAAGTCAATTTAGAATAACATTATTCTGCTAGACAGGTTGTCAGTTGAATGCAATAATTAAAGTACCCTTTCTACTGAGTAACACAAGCAGGCACATTTGAATGTTTGACTCTCCCCACTGAACTCAACCTTCAGTCCTTAGTCCTTAGCAGTTAAAAAGTAAAACCCAAGCAATGCTGCGGCTCAAGGCAGCGCGTAAAAGGCTTAAAAAGTTCAAATTCCAGCTGACAACAGCAGGGCTAAAAATGGGACAAACAACTGACGCTGAGCAGGCGGGCGTTGGGTGGACAAAGGACGAAGGGGGTTTGGCAACAACTCGTTGAAAATAAAAAAAAAGTATATATATATATATAAAGAACGCGCAGTAAATATCGTTTGTGGTTGCCACAAATAGAAAAAAAAAAGGTTCGCTTAATTTGTACAAATTACCATAAAAATGAAACCAGCGACAGCGAGCATTCACAAAAATAAAGAAAGAAAGAAAGAAAGAAAGAAAGAAAAAAATGGGCGCCTCAAAAGAAGACAGGAGCAGGAGACTTAGGAGCCAGGCTAAGCCGCAGTGTACTTTTTGCATTTGACTTTGATTAATGTGCGCCTGGCGTGGTCCGGACACAGGTCCTGGCAAAACAGAATTAAAAACAGCAGGCAGCCAGGCTGTGCAGACTGGGCAGAGTGAACAGGGCGAACAGGACCAACAGCCGCCAAATCATTTCGCTGTCGCATTAAAAGGCCATGTCAAGGGCTGCAGTACCAACAACAACAACAACTACAACTACAAAACTCACCTGATAGAGCATCCCCGGACAGGAGCAGCCATAGGCAATCCTATGCAGAATGGTAACAGCTGATCGAAGCGCCTTTGTGGGTATCTGTGTCCAATCTGTCAGCACCAGCGTGCAGGCTCTGACTACTTTTGGATGCAGCAATCTGTGTGGTAAATAAACAAAAATAAAACTTAATTTATAAATATCGTAAGTTTGAATTTGGTAGAAAACATTAAAATCAAACGGCTGTAGAAACAACCATAAAGACTTTAATAAGGACAAGGAATAAGATGAAAAGATTTTAAGCTATTTTAATGAAATATGCCTCAAATTCTTCCTTTTACTATAACCAAAGTAGGAAACGAAAGATTGGTTGAAATTTTAGTTCAATCAAGATCAGCAATTGCAAGTCTTAATATGTTCAAATTGTATCGATACGGGAGACTGCGTCCTCTAGATCTGATCTGAATACGTTTGCATTTTGTTAGATTTTTAAAATATTAGTGTAACAGTCGTTTAAAAGTAAGTTAATTCAGGTAAATAAGCCTATACCGAATATTTCTTTCAAATCATTTCTATGTTAAATTATGTAGCATACTTTTTAGGGTTACGATACAATTCAAAGCATTTGATTTATTGTGCTTTCATTTAATTTTCAGACAATTCTAAAATTATGCTTTACATATTTCTGTCCATACTTTATTTATTTAACAAAATGTTCAAAATTATTTTTATATAAATTATTATTATTAAAAGAATGTTTGCCATAAAAACATTAATAAATTGACTTTTCAATTCAAGAAAATTGAGCTCAATAATTTCATAAGATTCATTTACATACCTAATTAGGAGACAGAAGCTGTATCTACTTTCTAAATAATAAATATAAATTTAAAAATTAAGCTAATTTAACTTTAAAGCCACCAGAAAACGTAATGTAATGTTAACTTATTTGCGTGAAATAGATACCAGACTGTAATCCGGAACAGCGCTGCTTAAGTGGTTTTAAAATGAGTGATTCAACTGTAAGCATGACAACAAGCGGGTAGGAAGGAAGGGCAGCCAGCCACACAATTATGCCAAAAACTTCAATTAAATTATGCAAAATTTAACTAATTATGATTTAAGCGTTTAGCCGGTGACGGGGAAGAGCGTCGGACGACGAGCGACACACACACCGGAAAAGTTTTAGAAACATTTTCCACATTTTGGAAACAGCGCCCAGCGACAATAGCAACAATTAAAACACGAACCCACAACGCAAACTTGAAAGCCATTTGAAATATAATTGTTGTAGCAGTTGAATGTTGTTGTTTCTGGCCATTGACTGTACCTCTCACTCCAACACCCCCCCCTCTTTCTGTCTCTCTCTGCAGCAGCAGCTGTGTTTGCGCTAAAGTTCGCGGCCATAAAACTTTTGGCACAAGTAATTTCTGACGCTAATCCTTAATTAGTAGCCACAAGGCTCTCTGCGTTGGCATTTCACATTTTTGGTACGCATTTCGTTTGCCTTTCAATTAAAATTACAATTACAATTTTCAACACGACCGTTCAATGCGTTGTTCAACACGCCCACACAACTTTTACAAAAACAGCAATAAAATGTGGCCAACAAATGATAAATTTCCATTGGAAACTGAAAATAGCCGCAAAACAGACTTTGGGTTTTATTTACCTGCGAGCGAAATCATCAAATTTGAACGTTTTCTCGGTAAGTCCATTATCTGTTTTAGAAAAGGAAAAAGTTGTAGGCGAAACGAGACGGTACGACGAAAACAGGCAAATGCCATTAGTAAAGGACATTTTGCAATTTTTAATTCAAACAGCTTTCAACACTTGCCTGGCTCGCCAAATTCCTCGTTTTCCTCCTCATCAGCATCATCTTCGTCCTCATTCTCTTCAGCATTGGCTTCGTCTGCGACTTCAACTGCAAAGGGGAAAAAAAAACAAGAGGACATTAATCATATCACAAAGCAATGAGTAATAGAATTTCAGATCTGTTCGGAATTTGATTTTAAGCAAATCATTCGACATCGAAATTGTTAGTTGTGTTTTGAATTCCATAAGGCTAAAAGGCTTGTTGAGTTTAAAAAGGCTTGTCTCTGTGTAATTAAAAATTATTTATAGATAAAGATTCCAAAAAGGAAAAACTACATCAATTTCAAACACAAAAGTAGAACATAAAGTCGACTAAGACTCGAAGACTCAAGGCAGCAATTTTGATTTAAACTAAACCCAAATCAATTTTTAAGCCTAGTCTTTCTTATTTAACTAATTGCTTAGCATTAAAACCAAAATATATAAAAAAAACTGTATTGCAAATATATTAACAATTTAATAGTTAATAGTTAAAAAATGGATTCCAAATGTGAACCGAACTAACAACATTTTTTGTTGTGAAAAAAGTTCGAAATTTATTTTTGCAATAGTCCCAAGCAACAACGATTTATAAACTACACGATAAAGAAAAGAGCCCTGAATATCTTTAGATTCTCATACAGAAAGCCGTACCAGAACTGAGTTTAATTGAGCACATGTCCTTTGTGTAGAATGTTCAGAGAACAACGAATACACCAAATACTAAAATAGTGAATCATCATTGAGTGGCTAGCTTTTTAAATGAATTCCTTATGGAGAATGAGTGCAGTCAGCAACGAGAACAACAACAAAAGCTTGGCAAATGGCCATTAACAATAATTACAACTGCTGCAAAGGACAAACAAGTGCACAACACACACACACACACATTTACATGATAAAAAGCAAAGCAAGTCCTTAACTGCACTTCAGAGAAACAGAGGGAAAGAGCAGCAGAACAAGGAATGCAAACTGCGAGCTAAACACTGCAACAATGCAACACACACAATTCGCAATGCCAACTGACGCGAGTGCCAAAGGATGTAGCCAGGACTCAGGTGCATTCTGGCAGCCAAAATAGCAACAACAACCAGAGCCAAAAAAACACAAAAAATATCAAGTAGGACGAAGTTACAACTTCATTATGCAGTTGCAATGTGTCTAGGAGTCATGGAATCTGCTGCGTGTGTCGCTTTATTAACAACTCGAAAGGTGGAAAGTGGAGAGGGGGTTTTGGTTGAGAGGTGTAGAGCACCCAATGCTGTGCCCCATCATTAAAATACAATTTTGTGTGTCAGGTTCAAGCTGCAGCCCTGACACAGGCACAAAGAGCGACAGGGAGGAGCAGAGGTAGAGAGTGAAGTGAGAAGTGAGACAACGGTGACAACGAACATGACTACAGGACTATGGCTATATTAGAACATGTCCTTTTTGGGGTAACTGCATTTGTTAGGCGTCGCTCCAGCAGGATCTGGGCAACAACACGGCCATTAAACATGAACCTCGTTACGGCATCAATGTTGCTGTTGTTTTTGTTGCTATTGCTGTTGTTGTTGTTGTCTAGCTTTTGTATGCGCCCTGCACTTGCCGGCCACACTTAATGACTTTTGTGTGCACACACACACATACACACACCTGCCTGACCTTGTCCATGTTTGCTCTAACATCCTGTGGCAAACGTGCTCGTTGTTATGCTTGCGGTCTGCTTGCTGCAGACAATCTCCCTTCCCTGCCCTCACCTTCCCTCCCCTTCCCTTCCACACCCCCAAGTAATAACTATTTTTCGGCAGCAATTAATTTGAAGTTTAACACGCATCGTTGCCACCGCAGACGACAAACGACACACGACAAACACAGCTTCTGTTCTCAAATTCACTTTCACAAAGAAATTTTACAGCAAAACAAAAATGTGTAGCATACTTTTCAGAGCGGACAAGAAATAAAAAAAAGCCTTTGATTGCTTTGAAATTTTTAAATTTAATACGAAATACATGCTTTATACTATATTGGATTTCAAAACACTTTGATAGAAAATACTTATGTCTAAATATTTGTATACAGGATCACAAAATGAATGAATGTGCCTAATGAATTTGCTACTAAAATAATACATCATCATAAGACAAAAGCAAAACACTCTGTAGTGTTCTGAATATCACTTTCACATATTAATTTCATAGCAAACTTCTTTGAGTGAAATGGAATTTGAGAATGAACAAATTTCAAAAGTCAGCATTGCTATTTCTACATATACTGTAAAAACCCCTCTTTATAAAAGTTAAAAGTAAACCCAAAAGCAATCTATGCAGCTTTCTGTGGCTTTAATGCGCAAGTGAAAACCAGAACAGGCTTGATTATTACATAATAGTATGTTAGTCAGCCACAGGCAGACAACGCAATGAACGCAGTCAACAAAGTCAACGCCAGTTAGCTGCAGTTTGACTTTGAACTATGGCCCCAAAGCGAAAGGGGGCAGGCAGTGCGAGGGGTGTTGTCATAAGTCGCACTGATTGTCTACACAACAAACACAAACATACACACAACACACAAACACACACACAGCGAAGGCTTAGCCGCTGCTTAAGCAACTGTGGCCAAGAGACATAATCCTGGGCGAACCACATGCGTACGAAGGAGTCAACAGTTTCAAGGACTCGCAAATGCAAACAGGTGATGACAACGACAACGACAAAGAAGCAGCTATAAACAAAATAATAATAACAAAACAGCGACAAGCTGACAGAGAGATAGATAGAGAGAGAGAGAGAGAGAGACAAGCAAGCTGAAAGAGCGCAGCTGAAAGAAAGAGAGCGCAAGAGCGGCGCAGGCGCGTTTAATATCGAAAAATTCGAATTCGAGTTTGAGTTTTGCCTTAAAAAGCATGTCCTGGCCGCATGCTAAGCTCAGTCTAGTGCTGAATTTATAAACGCAAGGACACGCGAAATTCTGTACAAAATTGTGTGACTGCCAAAAAGTGTGATCCGAGTGCCAAGCCGTGTATGTTTTATGTGTGTATATTGATTGTTGTCTGTGTGTAAAACAAAGCATCGAAAGCCAAAAGCAAAACACATCCAATTACGAAGTACAATTTGCAGCATCAAAAATGAAACGTAAATGCAACTTTGGTCAAATATTTGGTTAAAGCCAGGCTTTGTTGTTGTTGGCTTGACTGTGGCCAGTGTCCTGTGTCCTGTGGCCTTTGGCCTTTGTCCTGTCGCCTTTCGCCTTTTGCCTGTGCCAAGCCAATGTCTAACTTTTTGGCAGACATCAAGGCGTCAATTCCGACAGCTGCTGACTTTTGTTGTTGTTGTTCCACTAGCCCCACAAGGATATGCTCGCAAGGATGCTGGCCTGCAGACTCTCAGCTGCTGCTATTTTTGTTAAGTCATTCATATTTATTTATGTAGCATACTTTTGCCTGCTGCTATTTATTATGTAGTATACTTATTTATGTAGCATACTTTTGGGAGCTGTCAGTTTTTTGGTTATATTTTTAGTTAGCTGTTTGCCTCATTTCCGTTCTGTACACTCAGACTCCTGTGTGTGTCCTTGTGCTTACAAAAAACCTGCTCATTTCCGCTGCACGTCAGCCACAGCAGCAGCAACAACAAAAACTTATTTTTATACAACTTGAACTTGCAATTCAAAATTTCAGTGCTGCAAATTTAAAGCAAACAGTGAAAACGAAATAAGAAACTAAACTAAAAGCAAAAGCAAAAGAAAAACCAAAGCAAAGCGAAAAAAAAGCAAAAACAAAACAAAACAAAAACCGAAATTTAAACGTCTGCATATTAATCAGCGCTGCCTGGACGACGCGTCCTTGTGACGACAGCAGCGCAAAGGACCCACGCAGCAGGACCAAACTTATCACTAAGGATTTACAGGCGCCGCGCCGCGGAAAGCCGCTTAGACATCAGGGAACGAGACGAGACGAGACGAGACGCGAGCAGTTGCCCAAAGGCAACGCTAATCAACGGCCACAGGACCCTTGCTACTTGTCAGGACCCATGCCAAACAACAACAACAACAACAACATGCAGTAGCTGTCGCTGTAGCAAGCATCGCCTCATTTGACCACTGCGGATTATGTTAATTAGGTAATTTTTGCTTTGATTACTCGTACCTTGAAATTTTGTGTCTGCGAGGCGTTTTCCCTGCCCACTCAAAAAAAAAAAACCACCCCACCTTGCAACAAACGGCTCCTGGCCAGCCCCCACTGCCCTCTGCCCACTGCCCACATCTCCTACATATTTATGAAATTCTCATGTAAATTGCGCTAATTCATGCAACATTTTGATGCTGCTGCGTTGCTGCTTTATTTTTGCTTAATTTTTTTTTGTCTGCCTTAATTGCAAGATAATTTTGCGTTTGCATTGCCCAAGTTAAATTATTTTCACAAAAAAATAATAATAAAACTCTTAATTAAAATGCGCTAAAGAAAACTTTTATGGACGTTAATTAGAAAAGTTGTCAAGTGATTTTAAAAATATGCATTTGATATTTGCGTTGAAGCAGCGAAAATGGTTAAAAACTTTTCTTTTAAAAAGTGAGATATGTAGAATTTATTATGATTTCAAATTTATACTAGTTATGAAAGAAGTGTGAGAACTTTGAAAGATTGCAGTTTTAAATAAATACTTGATATTCTTTAATCAAAGTTTTTAAGTATGTTTTTATTGAAAATAAGAGGCAGCAACAATTTAAAAGAGCTGATGTACTTTAAGAAATAACTACAAGATTAAGTTAAACAACAAATGTAGTCAAACATATTTCGAAATCCACTTTTAAAATAATTCAACAGAAATATGTCAAACAATCAGAATCAACATAAAAATTACATTTTAGTTATTTAGCAAAAATGGCAAAAGAAACCTCATCAAATTCTAAAACACAAGAGAAGTATTGGCATACTTACTAGAAAATAGTTATACAAATGAAAATTCATAAAATAATAATTGCAATTGATTAAATGAAACACAAGACAATAATCAAATCAAATGATTTATATCTAAAGACCTGATATTCTATAACTGAGTTTATTTAAGGCAATCAAAAGGCCTCACATGTTGTCAATTGTGCAATTTGATTAATTAAAGTTCTACACACACACACACACACACACAAACACACATACGAACACACACAGACAATTGCACAATCAATGGGGGAAAGTGCACAAAACTAAAACATAACAAACTTGGGAATTGTAGAAACACAGCAACTGAAATGGAAACAAGCAGCTGCTGCAGGCATTTCAAAACTTTATTGCAGCCTGCTGCATATAATTAAATTATAAAGGCGTGAGTGAAATAATACGAGGGGCAGTCGACAAGTTAAGTTTAAAAACAAAACACAAGCTTAAGATAGGAAAGGGAATTTGTTGCTAAAGACTTGAAAGTCCTAAGATGCTAATAATATTGCTAATAATTTAAAACACAAGTCAAAATAGAAATAGAGTTATTATTAAGGATCACATATCTTAGGTTTGTATAGAAAACATACAAAAACATACATTGCAATAAGTACGAAATTCAAAAAATATCTTAAAAGGCCGACATTTGAGAATTTCTTGACTGACCCATGTCTGAAATTGGCATAGTTTGAGGTACAATGGGCAGCAAATCTTAAAACTTTTGTGCAGCTGCTGCTGCCCAGAAACAATTGAATCGCATTAGTTGTTGCTGTTGTTGTTGTTGTTGCTCTTATTGTTGCTATTGTTGTTGTACATCAGTCAGGCTCTCGGCCAGTTTATGATTTTCAATTTAATTTTATTGATTTTTGGCATTGTTTTGTGCCTTGGCATATTATATTCATACATACACACATACACACACACATACACACACACATACACACACACACACAAATTATGCATGCAAAGCAGCTTTTGTGCATATTCGAAATTTATAAACATGTTTTATGAAATAATCAAATTCCTCTGGGCATTTTACTTTTTATGTATGAAGGAAGCATGTCCAAAGCACAGTAGCAATGAAAAATGCTTAAATGGAAAGTACTTTTCTATAAAAGAAAAACTAGTTTCAGCAAAATTTTCTATTATGATTGAAAAGATCATAAGATGGGTAGCTTTTATATTTTTATTGTAAGGTTAAAATTGATTTGCATAGTTTAACATTTCAGAAACATCTAATGCCAAGGTCGTCAAACGCAGGTTAAGGTCAAATGTGCGTTTTTTTTTACTATTTTTTATAGAAAAGAGTTTGAATTGGTTGTCAAGGTTGTCAAGACTGAAAGAAACCAACCCAAAAGTCAAAAATTGGGCTGAAACCTAAACAGCTTCTGCACAACTTGAACTTTTTTATGTTGGCTCATGCAACATCGTCTAATGCCATATAAGAATATATGATATGGTATTAGATTAAGCCACGCTAATTTGAGTTTTATCTGTTTTACGGCACATAAAATCAAGCAGGTCGCATTCAAAAAGTTATAAATTCCAAGCATTCGAGGCAATTAAGGCGACCACAATGTCTAATTAGAGAACGTCAAATGTGATGCCAGGTGGCCAAATGGGCAGATAACGTACACACACAAGCAAACACACACACACACACATACGCAAATACACATCCTCCCCCAAAACCAGTTTCATCTTCAGTTCCTACCGAAGTTGAGCCTGGCTCAATTAGACGTGCCAGGACGTTTGTGCAAGTGGTTTTTCCAAGCAACAGCAGCAGCAAAATCGACCGCAACGCATCGTATGAGTTATGCGGTGGCAGTGTACACCTTGCAGCCCACTCTACCAGCTCAGAACTGCCACCACCCCTCCTTAAAACAACACCCGGGGGCAGGCAGCGCAAACAAAGGCGGCAACAGTCTAGTCGGGGTCCTGGCCTGCCACTTGAGTTCCATTGTTTACGGTTAGCCTCAGCTAACAGGCTGCAATCCGAGCTTCCGAGTTATACTATATATATGTACATAACAATCAAAATCGTTAGCTGCTAAACATTATGATAAGTTGGGGGAGGGAGTGGGGTAAGGTGCGGCAGCTAGTTGAGCAAGTGTACAGTCAAACGAAAGCTGCTCAGGATACTTTTAAAATCAAATATTTTTATGTCTTTAGAGTTGAAACAAAGCGTTCGGAATCAGTTCAAATGAACCACTTAATCTAATAAACGACCCGACTACAGTACTAGCTTGATAAGGTGTACTAGCTAGAAAAAAGATGACGATAGTTTCAGCTAGTCTCTTTTTTTACCTAAGCATAGTTACGGTAATTATGTGGCAATCAGGCCTGTTCTGGTTTCTCTTTTCGACAAAATATTGCGAAAGTGAATTTCTTTAAATTGTTCATAATATTACTCATGACAACATTTTGTGAATTGAATTCATTTGCATTCATCAAGGATTGAATAAACTTGCTATTGTGAAAGGATTCAACATTTTAAAAAAAAGATATGATATTTATTTTCCCAAGTTTCTTTTGAAATGATTTCAGGTAAGGTAAGTTTCTCTTCACGAAACTTTCAAAGTCGTATGTGGTCCAAATTTGCTCAATCTTGAGAATTTTCCTGTTTTTGCTGAATGTCGTTCATATAGTTCATTGGATTTACGATCGGAATGCGATAACAATTTTGAGTTGCTTATAAGCATATACATTTTTTTCGATTTTCATATGAAGTAGTCATTCTTATGTTTATTCTAATAACCAGTCAAGGCTTGCTTTGAATTGACAAGAATATGAAAGTAAAACAATATGCACAAACTAAAAAAAAGAAAATAAATGAACAAACCAAATGAAACGAACAAACGAATCGAACCCAAGGAACGACGAAATATTTCTGATTTTTCTGAATCGTAACTTCTTTGACAATTTTAATAGTTGAACAAACAAAAAAAAACAATTGAACTAAAGAAAAGAAAGCGCTAAATAATCGAATAAGCAGAACAAACTAAGCAAACAAACGAAGAAATCGAAGACTTCGTTCACCAAATATAGAACTAATAAACTCGTTGTTTACAAGAAGTTTAAACTCTAAACTTACTTGAGTTAAATTACAAAACAAAAGTCGAACAAAACGAGCTAAATGAACAAAACATAGATAGATCTAGTATATAACAAACTAGTTCGTTCGCTCATCAGAAATTGGACCACAATGCACAACTCTAACTCAAAGCACAGGAAGGAAAAGCCAGAGAAGTGAAACTTAAGGCGAGTCAAAGCGAAAGCGAATGAGAATGCGAATGCGATACTCATTTTTATATTTGGCAGGAACCGCAGCTACTTTTACTGTTACAGTTAGATGGTAAGTTTAGAAGGAAAGTCGGCTGCAATTTGCATATTTATAAAGAAGCAAGACAAGCGACATCGCTTTAAGCTGCTTCAAATTGAAAAACGCGTTCAAGCAGTAAGATACAAATGCAAATGGTTTTTTGTGTGAGGCAAGAACGTTTTGTGCCACAAAGGGGCAGATTTAAGGGGGATAGCAAGAGAAAAGCAAAAGAAAAAATGAAAACTCTCAGTAAAAGCAACAATAATCTGCGCTGATTTACGATTTACAGGCGCGAAATAGACAAGCAACATAAAAGGGAGAGGCTGAAGGACGCTCAGTTTAAGCAGACAATTTGCTGTGCGCAATTTGCAGTTCATGGGCGTGCACACGCCCCTATTAAAAGCCCTCCCCCCGTCGAATCAACCAACCAACGAGGCTGTAAAACATTTTGGCAAAAAAGCAACAACAACAAAAAAGAAAATCAAAAATATTACACAGATTTTGATCGCTATTTTTTAGCTGCCTTTTTGAACATTTTTAAAAGCACTTCCAATGCAAATGAAAGGCAACATTTTACCTCTACTGTTTCTTTACTTTTTTTTTTATTGTTGTTTTTTATTATTGTTGCGTATTTTTGATGAAATATGGCACATTTGTTGCCCCAAATACAGCAACCAAATGAAGCAATTCACAGAATCTGTAAAAGTTCTCTGTAACATAAGCTGGCATATTGCAACATTTTGTATTATTAAAATAGAGTTCTGACTGCTTTGAGGAGATTTCTCAAAATAACTCAAATTTATTGATTACAATGTGCTCTTTGTTCTATTTTAGTACTTTGGTCTTAGCTCATCTTAAAACTGAATTTACTAAGCACTCAAAGTGCTTCATATAATTGCTACAAAATATTTTGTTTAAGTTTTTTCCAAATGTTACGTAAATATACAATTTTACACTGAGAACAAAAGCATACTGACACAAAATAACATTGATTTAGTTAGATTTTACATACTATTGTTTTTGGAGCTACTGTTTTTGCTACTGTGTATTGCATATTACATTTGGTCTTTGCATAAACAAAGCTTTCAACCAGATTTTCTATGTACGCATTTGGTCTTAGAACAAATAAAGACTTTTTTTTTTAGATTTTCTTTGTACGCAAAATGCTATTGTCCTTTATAAAGGGGGAGGGCTTTGGGGCTGTCGCTTGTTGCACTCAATTGAGCTGCTTTTAACTTATTGTAAATATTTTTAACATGCTGTAAGTAAATCTTAAGGTTCTACTCTGATTCAGACTTTTCATTTGCTAACGTGCCTTGTGTTTCTAGTTTAACATTTTATGCAATTGGAAAATCTTTTAAGTCGAGTACTTCTGGTTTGCTATTTGCTACATTGTTGAACTCACAAAATCTACAGTTAATTGGCTTAAAGCTTTTTAGTCTGTCAAAGCAAAATCTTTTAGGTCAAGTCATAAAGGTATGCTATTTGTTGAACTAATTAATGAAAGAACTCAATGCAATGCATGAATAATAAATGCTGCAACTCTTTGGAATCTGATGCTGCAAGTTTCCTAATTTTTAAAATTCTTAAGAGACGAAAACTTAAGGTAAATTGTTCGGTTTTTCGCTTAGAAATTATATGTATTTGATGAATATAACTAGACAATTAATAGACAAGTGCTTCCACCAATTTATCTTTTATAGCTACTAAGTTAGCTGATTAATGTTTTAAATACATAGGTACTATATCACCAATCTTTCTTTCTTTAATTGAAACAACATAGTTTTTAATATTGAAAGATGAATCATCAAACTAATCGATAAGCTTATAATTACTGACATACCTACTTTTCAGTATTCAAAATGTTGCGATTTAATATAGTTTATAGTGGGATATCAGATGAACATAATCTTTTTTTAACCAAGCAAAAAGCCATTTAACTTAACTTGGTCTAAAAACAAGTAAGAATACTCTAGTCGAGTTTGCCCGACTACGAGACTCCCTGCTCTCAACTTGCATTTCAAGCAGTTCAGCGGCAAAACAAGTAAGCAGTGCACTTAACTTGTCCAGTGCATGTCAAACTGTTGTTTCTGCCAGCTGAGACGGGCGTAATAGATTCTTCCATAACTTTGGTGCTATTTATCTGATCGTGTTGAAATTTACACAGCTGATCAACATTGATACAACATATATGTGTACCAAAAATCAAAGCTTTATCTTTAAAATTGTGGCTGTGGGAGTCTTTTGCGATTTTCGGGGGTGAAGGGGGGTGCATCCGAAATTTGAAATAAACTTGATCTGCGTATGCTATACAGGAACCTGCGTGCTAAGTTTGGTGTCTCTAGCTCTTATAGTCTCTGAGATCTGTGCGTTCATACAGACAGACAGACGGACGGACAGACGGACATGGCTAGTTCGTCTCGGCTGTTGATCTTGATCAAGAATATATATGGTTTATATAGTCGGAAATGCCTCCTTCTGTCTGTTACACACATTTGCAGTACTTTATAACTTCCTTTTTCCCATTTTTAATGGGAAAAGGGAGAAAAAACTGTAGTAGTTAACTAACTCTTAGCTTAACTTCTTTATAAGATAAGTAAGTACTTAGTTGAGTTTAAATATGCTTTATCTTTTATAATATGTATAAGGCTTCATAAGTTTTAGAAATTATAGCACAACTTACATTTGAAATGAACTAATTTTTTAGAGTGCACTTAAAATACAATATGAACAGTTGCAAAAACTGCAAAAAACTGTTGTGTCATTTAAGACTTAAAAAAGTAAAGCAAACAGAAAACTTAGCACAGTCCGTGACTTGAAATAATTGTGTGTGACATGTGTGTGTATTTATCTGTGTGTGTGTATATCTGTGTGTGTGTGTGCTTAGCATAGGTACAATGCAAATGGCTGACAATAAAAAGGAAGCAGAACGTAACGCTAATGCCTAATCCCTGACATTAAAGTGTTGCGCCAACAAAGTGATTTGTTGTAGACAAAGCGACCGCACTATGAGCCTGCCACCCCGCTGTCTCTGGCCCCTTCTTGCCGACAGCCGACTGAATTCAATGGCATTGCGTCTCATGCCACATGCTCCACGGTGTCGCGGTGTGCGGCACACAATGGCAACGAGGCATTGCAAATAATCTTTGCAGTAAATACGTAACAACAAAAAGAAAGCAAGAAAAGGAAGAAAGAAAAAAAAAGAAATGGCATAGAATGTGTCTGGGGATCATTATTTGCGCAAGTGGGAAACAAAACGTAGGCAAAAAGGACTCCCCAAACCAAATGTCGCACATGACTGCGGCGAATGTGTGCGTGTGTGTGCGTGCATGTGTATGTGTGCGCGTGTGTGCGTGCCGGCGTGTATTTGAATGTGTAATTTAAGCATTAGAGATGCGAAAAACCTTAACTCAGCCAGAGCAAGCGGCAAGGAGCAACAGCAGCAGGAAGCCAAAGCCGAAGCCGGCATTGAGCCTGCCCCATGCCAACACACACACGCACACATGCGCACACACACAGATACGAAAATTGAATAAATTATGCGTGTCATCACATGCCGGGTAGAAGCACAGTGAGCTGGGGCAAGTCCTTGCCAGAGCCTGGCAATTTGTGCGCGCCGTTCTCTACAAAATAACAAGGACAACAACATTCAGCGGCATTTAATTAAGCATTTTGTATTCATCGGAAATGTCATAAAAAATGACGGCATGTCGAAGAACACAACACAACAGCCGCTATGCAAAATTGTACACACTGAGTGATGTGGCAGCTCTTGTGGCACAATACCACAAAATGCACATATGCTGCATATGTTTGCACTGTGCAAAATATCATTCTGAATATAAGGAAATGTGTTTCAAGTCAAGAACTAAAATGCAACTCAGTCGAAACTATTTAGCTCCTAGCAAAAGTCCAACGAATTGGTACATTTTCAGAAACCAAAATTCATTTCATTTTTGGCTGATGGATTTTTTTAAATAATTTTGAATGTATTTAATAAAAGGACCAGAATAATGTGATCATTTTTATTATGCAGAAAGAAAATGTTTTTCTTTTATTTTGGTTAAGATCAGATTGCTAAAGAACCCATTTACTAAAAACACAACTGACTGCGAATTATGAAAATTTTAGATTGGGATGAAGAAATCGCTGCATTGGCATCTGGGATCCTCATGTTTAGTACCTCTGCAATCTGCCTTATTCCTCCCAGTACTTTTCAGTATGTAAGTTCCTTTCCATACGTAAAACAGCACGGCATTGTGCCAACGTCATCCAGATCAACAGCAAGCTTTGAATAAGGCACTTCATTCTGAGGTTTACTTGTATCAAAGTGATTTTGTGAATGTTTCTGAAATATTTATAGCTAAAGTTACATAAACAAACAATTTATGAATAATTAGCAAGGCGAATAACATTTATAATGGTGTTAGGCGTTTATAATTAATAATATTTACTTGCATAGAAATAAAGAATTGAGCACACTCGTTCGATATATATTAAAAAGCGGGTTAAGTGTATATTCGATATGCTTATACATACATACATAAACACCTGTTGTTATTGTTAGTCGAGTTAATCTCTATATTACTCAAACTGGAAGCAATATTTCTTAAACATGTCTCAGCTTGTAAAAATTGACAGAATTTCTAATTCAATTACATCTAGTACCTACATATTGAAAGCTTACATTATTATATAAACTATTTTAAAGTTATTTAAAAAAAAAAATTCAAAAAGACTTTTAAATATATATGTTAGTTATATAGTAAGCTTAAGATTACGTGTTCAATACAAATAGCATGGAATATTATTTATTAACGCTTAACACCAATATAAATGTAATTCGCCATGCTTATTCTTAACAAATTGTAACTTTAGCTATAAATATTTGAGAAACGTAAATTGAAAAATTCATCATTATAATGTATTGCATTATCCAAAATTTGCTGTTGGTCTGGATGACGTTTGCACTATGCAGTGCTGTTTTACATCCACCAGGCCTTTTACAAATAAAGAGATGCTCAGATAGTGAACTCGAAGGCTTCACCGGTATTTGTATGGATAAGGCTAAAGTCTGCAGATATATTAAGCCTCAGGGACTTGGATGTGCAGACAATGAACAATGCTGCAGTTTATACTTCACAGAATAAAATGTTTAAGTAGAAAAAAATAAATTTTATATAAGCGATAAATTGCCAATTACTACAACTGAACTAAAAAATATAATTGTAAATTTGGAGTTTTTGATTTAAAAAAAGAAAACTGCAATTATTATTTGGCATCGCGGAGATTCGAATCAAGCTTCCCCGCGCATCGACAGTTAGCATCTTAGACAGCGTACCTTTATTCTCTACTGAGCTGTTTGGAAATTTTAGTGCAGATCAGATAGAAATGTAAAGCTCCCAGCAGAAGTAGAACGAATTAGTACACTTTCAGGAACCAAGATTACAGGAGCGAAAAAAACAAAATAGAGACTGCTCGTGCGTGATTTTAGAATATCAATTTTGGGTAAGTGCAGGTATATATAATGAAACGTTCAGATTAATTTGTTAATTTTTATTTATTTTTTAAAGAAACTTTTTTACATTTTATTTTAGTAAAGATCAGATCGCAATAGGGTCCACTTACTACAAACACTATTGACAGTGTGCTTAAACATATTAGTCTGGGACGTAGAAACCGCAGCATTGTTCATTGGCTGGACATTCGGGATCCTGACGTACAATACCTTTACAGAATTTAGCCTTATCCGTACAAAAACCGATGAAACCACCTTGTGAGCAATGCTTTCTTGAAAGATCGTCTGGTGTAAATAAAACAGCACGGCATAGTGCCAACGTCATGCAGATCAAGAGCAAGCTTTGAATAAGGCAATTCATTCTGTGGTTTACTTGTATCAAAGTGAATTTGTGAATGTTTCTGAAACATTTATAGCTAAAGTTAAATAAACAAACAATTTATGAATAATTAGCAAGGCGAATAACATTAATGGTGTTAGGCATTTATAATTGATATTATGTGCTTGCATAAAAATAAATATTTGAGCACTTAATCTAAAAGCTCTATAGTTATGATATTGGATTTCTGCTTGTATTGATAGAAATAAAATATTTATTTAGTTAAGAGCATTTGGAAAGTGTATCCATGTTGTATGTTATAATTTAGTTCAGTCAAAGTCCTTTGATTACAAACATTACGTGAAGGACAATTGTAAATTGAACTATAAAACATGCATATGCAAATCTTTAAAACATGCTAATTTAATAAGTAAATATATAACAGATTTTTTGGGCATAATGAAATTGGAAAATATTATATATGCATATGTTAAAAGTTGCATGTCTAAATTCAGATCAGATCAGACTTAGATTAAGTAAATTTTTACTCCCTGTTCCCATTAAAAATGGGAAAAAGGGAGTTATAAAGTACTGCAAATGTGTGCAACAGACAGAAGGAGGCATTTCCGACTATATAAATCATATATATTCTTGATCAGCATCAACAGCCGAGACGAACGAGCCATGTCCGTCTGTCCGTCCGTCTGTCTGTATGAACACACAGATATCAGAGACTATAAGAGCTAGAGACACCAAACTTGGCATGCAGGTTCCTGTATACCATACGCAGATCAAGTTTATTTCAAATTTCGGATGCACCCCCCCGCACCCCCGCAAATCGCAAAAGACTCCCACAGCCACAATTTTAAAGATTGAGCTTTGATTTTTGATACACATATATGTTGTATCAATGTTGTGGAAATTTCAACACGATTGGATAAATAGCACCAAAGTTAAAGAAGAATATATTACGCCCGTCTCAGCTGGCAGCAACAACAGTTTGACAGGCACTGCACAAGTTAAGTGCACTGCTTGCTTGTGTTGCCGCTGAACTGCTTGAAATGCAAGTTGGGAGCAGGGAGCAGTCTCGTAGTCGGGCACACTCGACTAGAGCATTCTTACTTGTTTGGATACGAAAGAGGGAATACATTTGTTTGTAAGTAGGATAAAAATCAAAAAAAAAGTTATGTGAATTGGGAAACGGGAGCACGCCTGCACGCTATGCTACTATATGATTTGGAAGTATTACTATATTTTTGAAAATAAGTAAAACACTGCAATTACGTCATTATAAAATATATAAAAATATGGTTGTTTTATAAGATCCTCACTTAATTCATCAAAAGTACAAAACATGATTAAGAAATTATAATTTTTACTAAATATCTATGTTCAACTTGATCAAATTGTAGTCAATCTAAAACTTTGATTGCTCTACATTTATTTAAGATTGTAAACTGTTTATTAAGAATACAACTATTTTGTGCTTCAAATACATTTCTTTAATATTTGATTGACTTGATCGAGCTAAGCTATGTTTGATTTTCTTTTAGAAATAATAATAAATAAGTGACTAAAATTACACGCCGTCAGATTTAAAATTTTTCCGTTGGCAAAATGTTGCTGGCAACGAAGAATATTGACATTGATAAAACATAAATTGATAATTTATTTATATTCCATTCCGGCTGCTATGGGTTGCCCAAAAGTTACGGCTTGGTTGGCTGCTTCACACAAAAAAAAAAAAAGAAAAAAAAGAAGACCAAAGGCAAAGTCACGTAGCGCTTGGCGGAACCGTAAAGAGAAATAGTGAAAATATGCAAAGTAGTTGAAAGTAATGTGGGCGTCGTCTCCTGACGTATCCTATTTCAAGGTTCACAAAAAAAAAAAGTATATATATATATATATAGAATAAAAAGCGTAGCAAATGCCAATGCTTGAAAGTGGCAAACAATAAGCGCTCAAGCGACGCTTTGGCACTAAACAAAGTTTTTGGTTGCCCACACACTAATACACACAAGCACGCACTCAAAAGCACACACACACACACACACACACACACGCATAGCATGTGTATATAAAACTATTTGTTTGTTTGTCAGGTTATCCTTGAAAATATTTATCAGCCACTCAGTTGCGTTGCGTATACGCATAGTTAACCTGCCATCATGAAGGCGACACCTAGAGGGCACCTATGCGACATGGGTGTCAGTGTGTGTATGTGTGTGTGTGTATGTGTGTGGGTTTAGTGTGTGTGCAAGTTTTCAGCCAACCAGCACTTTGACATCGATTTTTTTTTCTCCTGTTTTTTCTTTACCAGCAGCTAACTTGCAGCTGCCTTGACGCTGCTTATGTTTATTTTCACGCTTTGGCGTTGACTTTCACACACACATGAACACACGCACACATACACAGAGACCTATACACTTGCATTTGGTGAACTGAGCGGCAACATCATCATTTGGTATTCAACGTAGCATTAAGGTCAGGATATCTCTGGGATTTATAAGTTTTGTCAGCAGTTTTCGCTTTCTCGCATCCTTGCTGCTTATTTATGCAGGCGACCAAAAGCATCATCTAACCAAAGAGCACTTCAAGAATGTTAACTTATGGCCTGCTTTTGCACTTTGGCACATCATAACACGCAGCAGCACAGCAGCATCTGCTTAGCCAAGCACTTATTATTTTCAATCGAAATTAAAGACTTTTATGCAACTTGAAATATATATTTCAACATGCCATGCATAACTTTGGCTCAACAAAAGTTGTCGCTGCCACGCCCACACAAATGACTTACGCCTTGCTGCACTTTCGACACTTTTGCGCCTCACGGTCAAATGGTTATGGCTTATAATGAAAGCCGAGCCAAAAGAAAAGGCCAGAACAATAAACGCTGAACATAAGCTAAGAAAACATGCAACACAATTTGGTAGAATGAAAGGGGAGGGGGGAAAGCGGCTACAGCTGGCAGCTCTAAGTGTGTGTGTGTGTGTGTGTGTGTGTGTGGGCCGCGTCCACGCAAGCGGGGCACAACAAATTAAAAACTTGGGCTCGTTTTTCTTTGCCAACAAAATGTTTTCCCATTAAAAATATGAAAAATTGCGCAATAAGTTCGCTTCTTGCCTGCCTCGAGGCATTTAAGAAGAAAGTATGCAAAACAACTAACTACTTATTCTTAGCACAGCGTTAAGGTAGCTATAACAGACGATTTTTAAGTATTTATAAGCAGCACATTTTTCAGATAAATAATACGCATAAAGGCAGAAATAACCAACGATTTTTATGTATTTATAAAAACATTTTGAAGTTAAATAATGTATGCCAAAAGAAATTCAACGAAGGAAAAAACTTATCTTTTCTTTAGTTAATGGCAGAATGGAATATGCATGATATACATTTTTTAAAGAATGAGTCTTGAGGCATTCTATTTTAAATATTTTTAGTTGAAATACGAACTGAAACCTCTGTTGATTTTCTATAATTAATTTTTGACAGTTTTATGATGTTATGTAGGTAATTATATATTTGCTTGGTTAAAATCCGATTATTTAATTTTGTTACTTTTCAAAATTTCATAAAGTCTTATATATTCCAATGAACTTAGAGATTTCATCAAAAACCGATATCTTTTTACCTTATATATCTTCGAAAAGATTGGCTAAAAACGTCTTTAGAACTACAACTTTTGTTTTCTTAACACGTCCTAAACCGAAATTTATGCTTAGTTCCAACACTGTTAAAGCCAACTATGAAATATTATTTAAAATAAATTTTAAATATTTTTTAAAACTATAACACTGCACTCAAATTCAAAATAGTTCACTTAGAAGAACAAAGGAATTCCAAAGGATTGAATAAAGTATCAACAAATTGAGGTCACATTTAAATCACTAAACTTAAAGCCTGAGCACATTTCAAAGCCAATCTTTTAAGTCAAGTTTAAATTCATAAAATGACAGCAAAAGAAATTCAAAAATTCTTTTATTTTATGTCAACATTTGTTGCCATTATATTGGCAAAAACGATGAAGAAACATTACCCAAATCAGAGCGACTTAATGTGCACACAAATCAATAGCGAAATTGTGCCAAGCCATAAATTGACAGTTGTTTGTTGACTTGAAATAGGTCTTAAGTTATAAGAGGCTTTTCAATGTGGCTTAAGAGAGCACGCAATGCACACCTACTTGTGTATAGGCTAATTGCCAGGCCGGGGCAATCATCACAGGATGGCAGGATACAAAAGCAGAAGCAGAAACAGAAATTACCAACATATATCATGAGGCTAATGCCTTAAGCGAACCCTTGCCGCTCATTTTGCGTGTTGAACTTGTGATTTCCGCCACATTAATTTCAATTTCCAACAAAAAAGAGACGCCCGAAAATGGCGAAAAACTCAAGCCTCAGGTTCGAGTGAAGGGCCGAGTTGAGGACACGGCGCATTTGGTAAATGCCTTAATGGCCTAATTTTTGTTATTTTCCAGGAGCGAGAAAAGAGACTAAGGACGAGGCAGAGCATACAAAAAAATACGACAGTTATGCGTGTAATATTTTTTTTACTTTATATTTTGGGGGGGTCGGAAATTATCATTGAAACTGAGGCCGAGCAGAGGCAGCGACGGAGACAGCGAATGCCTGGCAATTTTAAGGGTTCAACAGCGTCGCTTGTGGGCCATGAAATGATGTCGTAAATATTTAAAGTTTGTTGTCTGCCTCAAGGCAGCTGACTCGGCTGCTGTCTGCCTGCTTGCCGCTTTCCGCTTGCCGCATGCCTTCTGCCAGCTTGCCCCTTCAATAATTTGATACTTGAAAAATTGAGCATAATGTGCGTTAATGTTAATGGCGCGTATTACTGACAAGTGCCTGCCTGATAAATGTACAAAACACTTGAAAACTCGCAGCAACAGCAGCAACAGCAACAGCAGTTGTGCTAATTGTCAGTTGTGCTTCGGCAGCAGCGGGGCATGCGGCATGCGGCATGGGGCAGACAAATTTACTTTTCATATCGATAACAAAACTTGTTAGCACAGCACAGTCAATGAGTATTGTCTGGGGTATCAACAAGCGCGGCCGTTAGCTATGAAAATTAAAGCCAAAAAGTTGCGGACAGCCAAAGGACACAATGACAACAACAAAAGGAGCACAGCTCAGGGACCAAAAAGCAGCTGAAAAAAAAAGAAGAAAAAAGCAGAAAACAAAACAAAGCGCAGTGCTGTTGACAACCACAATCAAAATAACAAGGCAAATGTACAGTGTGCAGAAGAGGAAGGGTGCCAAATATGGGGGCGACACAAAAATCTATTTATACCCTGTAAAGATAAAACAAGGGGTACATTATTTAAGAGCTTGTTAAAAGTATAGTTATGTTAATAATCCTGAAATAAGTAACTAGTGCGATAATCAATTTAACAAAATTACAATCGATTGTGTTTTGATTAATTGTAGAATAAATCGCTTAATCGATGCTTCAAAGAAAAAACCTGTTTTGCATTTTATTTATCCAAACACATTAAATAACGATTGTTTAAAATTTAAAAAATTATTAAGTACTTGATTTTTATATTGATTTTTTTTTTTTAATTCATAAATAAAATATGGTTAGCTTTTCATGATATTTCTAAAGTTTTTTTTTAAAATTTTTCGAAATTTATTATTATTATTTGTATTGGTAAATAAGAGAATAAATTCTTTGTTCGCTGTTTTGTGAAAAAAACATCGTTTTCGTAAACTCTTTTCGAAGTAAAAAAAAACGAATAATCGATACTTTTTACAATACTTATAAAAAACAAAAATAAAAATCGAAATCTGCAGTTAAGACTATAAAGAAAATTAAGATTAATAATAACTGATACATCATATTTGATCTTATGATGAATGCTGTGACTTCTGGCTTTAACCTTTTGAAATCAAACAAAAACTATCGAAAGTAATTTGAATTCGAAAATTGAATAAAAAATTGAATAATTCCTGAAAATGCTACTTAAGTTGAGCAAATATTTAGGGTAATAATAAGAGAAAATTTTATGTTTATATTTACTACTAAGCATACTTTAATTCATATTGTTTACAGGATATACTTAAGCCTGGACATTTTAGGTCATAATTATTTTTTCTTATTTTGTGTAAACGCTTTTGATTGTTTTGTGGTGCAAGGCACGTAAACAGAGAACAATGGCCCAAAGCAACAGAGCAGTCACACTCACATACACACACTCACACACACAATTATATACACATACACAAAAGCACTTGTAGTGTGTTCCTTTTTTTAAGGTTTTTAGCTCAATATTTTTTTGCAATGCAAAACCACTTGAAAAACGCAGCACTCAGCAAGGGAATTATTGATTTTGTGCTAGTCAGAGATTTGTGGCCAAAACAGGACGACTTAAAGCGTACAGCATTGACAACTTTAATGGCTTGGCAACCCCGTGACACTTTGGCTTTTCTCTACTGTGCTGTGCTGTGCTGTCCTATGCTTTTCTTGGCTCGTGGCTAAGGTCTCGTGTTACGTTCATATAACTGAGACTGACAATTTGAAGCACATAATGCTAGTTGTCCTGCCGTTTGTCAAACGTGTTTGTGTGTGTGTGTGTGTATCTGTATATAACATCTGGCTATCAGCTTGCCGAGAACAGACCACAGACCCATCATCGCCCACATATATTATCTGAAGCAGACACGTATCTCAGATTTAATGGTCAGGCAAAGGCAATTTGCCAAAATTATTAGAAAATCATTGTGCCACTTTATGTGCTCCGACCAGGAAATATGAGTCCTTCTCATAACATGGCACTAGTTGAACCAGTTGAACGAGCATCGGCTTCCGCTTTGCCCCGCAGCCAAACGTCAGCCTATTGAGTTGAACTGAACTGAACTGAGCTGAGCTGAGCGGTCAAGCTGTCAAAATCATTAACCAAAATGCAATTTGTTGTGGCCTGATCCAAACAGAAGTCGAAGCTACAAATCAATCGATGTGATAATAATTCTATAATTATCAAAATGGTCGAGTTTTGATTCAATGAAGGAAAAACCAGAATACAGAAAAAGGTTTTCTTGTCCAGCATACACTAACTTATTATATACAAACATTCAGTTCTATAGTAAATAATATTATCCTGAACTAAGGATACTTTTAATGAGATGATTCGTTAAAAACATTGCTGTTTAAAGAATGGTAGAAACCCAAAAATCATATACATATATTAATGCAGTTATTTTCTGGTCAAAGATCGATAAGAGATTAAGGATAGTAACTTTTTTTAATTTTAAATTCCTTTCACATTTCTTTGGAAGCTTTAGAAAAGGAGCAGCTTGCAGCACTTAAACAAAACACAACCAAAGCTAAATTAATCCAAATTTCGATTCAAATTATTTTAGCAAATACGTTTGTGACCCAAATAGCAAAAGTCAAGAAATTAATATAATGCATATAGATTTGCTTGAATAGTTTGGTGAATCGTTGTTGGCCAGCAATTTATGCATACTTATTGAAAAACTTTTTCAATTTCATAAAAAGCTTTGGCAAACTCGAACCACGTCAAGGGGTTAAAACTGTATTTGAGTAAAACAATAAAAATGAAAGCCTCCCCTAGAATTCAGTCACAGTTAGGCAGAGCAACAAAGCGACAGTTAGACAGACCGTATGACCGTCAAAATTTTTTATTAAAATATCTCTGTATGCCAACCAACTAAGCTCAAGGCCCCGGACAGGAGAGAGAGTGGGAAAATAAGGCTGCGAGCAACCAAAATTGGGCTACCAAAAATAAAGCCAAAGACGAAACCAGCC
Source organism: Hirtodrosophila cameraria (assembly GCA_949708635.1). Taxonomy (NCBI): domain Eukaryota; kingdom Metazoa; phylum Arthropoda; class Insecta; order Diptera; family Drosophilidae; genus Hirtodrosophila; species Hirtodrosophila cameraria. The sequence goes on along the minus strand of OX453089.1, from coordinate 72,056,719 downwards.
AGAAAACCCAAAACAACATTCAAGCAAACATTCAAACACACAAACACACACGCACATACACACATAAGGCTCAGAGCCTTGAGCGATTTTTCACTACACAATTTAACAAATAAAAGCAGCAGTAAAAAAATATGTATGTGTATATATATATTTATATATAATAAGAGAGAAGAAAAATCATACAACATGAAAATCTACACAAAAATAAAACAATAAAAGACGCAAAACACACACAAACACACAAAAAAAAAAATAGAGCCAAACAGAAGAGAAGAACAAGTTTATTACGAATTTTACTTATGTGTTTTTGGTTGCCTGGCTGACTGTGAGCTGTTTGAGAGGGGAGAGTGAAAGAGGAAAGGGGCTAGCTGCAAACTGGCAGTTCCTTTTGCCACAGGGCATTAATAAAGACAACAACATGGTGGCAATAGCGACGTCACGATGTGAGCAGAAGTCATAAGCAAAAATTCTTTAAGTCGCATTATCTTTTAGTTTTGGCAAATTGTTCAAGTATGTGCTATATTTGGTACCTTGTACTATAAGAAACATATATGTTTAGTTTCTAAATTGTTGATAACACCATCGATAATATCTATATCTATGTGCTATTTAGAGCAAACGATATGGTTTTTAAAAAAAAAATGCAGGTCTGTTCCGGTATCCAGTTTCGATAAGATATTTCACATGTTTTCACTTTTAGTCAGATTTTACAGCTATATTCACTATTTTTTGATCAAGAATTGATAGGATTCAATACACTTGAAAAGCAATAAGAAAATTTGGAGACTTTATATAAATTTGCACAGAGTAGAAACCGGTATAGACCTGATACGCTTTGTTTTTCCTCATTTTTATTAACTTTATGTTTAAGATTTAAAAAACCTTTGGAATTGAAGTTGTTAACTATCAATATTTGTACTCGAATTTAAAGACAATCAATAGTTAGTTACTACTGATTAAATCTTAAACAATGAAGCATGTAATACGCATCAAAAATACTTAACAAGGAAATTATTTGAAAATTTATGCAAAATAAAACTGCGAAATAAGTACAATTCAAAAATACTGCAAATTTATTGATATCGATATAGTCTATTCTTTTAACTTCAATATAATTTTCACATTTAAGCTTTAAACTCAAATACAGCATTTATTTTGCAGCAAAAAACAAGCCATGTAAATTCTCTTCAAAACTGTCGCAAAATTCGACTTGAAAATACATTTCACACACACTGATAACATTTTGATATCGATATAGACTGTGATTTCTTTGCCAACAGCCGACAAATTGCCCGTCCGTCCACTTGACAGTCAAAAAAAAAAAAAAAAAAAAAAACTTTAATTTGAAAACTTTTGTGTGCAGAAATAAAAATAATAAAAAAAAAAAGAATAAACTGCCCATCGATGGATGAAAATCACAAAGGCGTTCGGCAAATTGTTTGCAAAGTGTTGGACATTTTGCTTAAAGATTTTCGAAGCACAGTTTAAGAGCCGGCGAGCTTCCAAAAAAAGAGCTCACAAAGTGACAAACTCTCACGTACGGGCAATGTTGACATTGACACAGATGCTGGCTTGGGTATACTCCGCTACCTTATCCCCTTGGTCCGCCCAGCTGCCTCCTGCATTGAATGCATGTCAGACGCAGCGGGCGGCAGTCTCAATAAAACTTGCACAAAGCGGAAGTTTATTAAAACAGCAGCACAGAGAGATAAAAAAAAAGGGAAAAAGCACAAGTATGTACGCTTTAGTTGATAGTGATCGACGAGCAGATGCCCTGTACTCAGATGTAAAATAATAATATATTGTCGTCTTGCATAATAATGCAATTTTTATAATATTTTGAAAATGGAATGATATGCTTACATATATATGTTTTTAAATTGTTGAAAATATTGTTTTTGTTATTCGGTGTCGAAGAGAACTTTATGCGGAATTTTAGGCAGTATTTATGCATAAATGATATATGAAAGCGAACTTAGAATAACTAATGATGCATTTTGAATATAGGAGAAAGTTATGTATACAATAATCATAATGTATGGATAAGTAATCATAAAATACACAAAATTATGCATATATTCAATCATTTATTGTGCATAAAGTCAAAAATTATGTATAAATAAACATAAATGTTGTACAATTTTTGCCCTATTGATTAGATCTACTGCATACATATGCAAAAACTATGCATTATTTATTATAGAATGCGAAAAATGTACTTGTTTCCATTTGAACATCACGGATTAAATTCACTTGACCTTGCCTATAATTTAGATTTTAACAAACAGTTCAAATATTTATAGAAAAAAACTTGATATTTAAGCAGATGTAGCTTTAATAGAACTGAGCTCAACGCGATATGCAAACAGTTCTAAAATATAAATTTTTTTTTATTTAAATACGACTATACCTATTACATACATTTACAAAACTTGATGATACACTTTCTAACATCTTCTTTTTGGAGTACAGGGTATTAAAACATGCAGGAAGCGCACTTAAACAAAAACATTCCGGCCACACAGCGTAAACTAACTGAGTAAAAAGGCAGCAGCAGTTGCAGTTGCACGATGCCTTTACGTGAGATACAAATATACACACACAAATGTGTAAGCACACACATACACACACACACACACACACACGCACGCACACACAGAAAGAAAGAGCTGAACGCTGCATAATGTATACGCCAGTCGGGGCAAAAGATACAATTTTGTATTTTGTTGCGCAATTGAGCGCGCAACTGAAGCAAGAAAATGTTCGCAAAATAGTATCTCAAGGAAGTCTGCTAGGAACGCGGCAGGCACTCAATGGCAACCATTGGAGGACAGCGTTGTCCTTGCTGTCAAATGACATTTGCATTTTATTTTTTATTTTTTTTTTTTTTTTTTTTTGTTGCTGCACATGCTGCGCACTGATAAAGCCATGCCATGGATCGGGTTGGCATCGGTTTTGGGTTTGAGTTTGGGTTTGGGTTTGAGTTTGAGTTAGAGTTTGGATCGCCAAGCTAAAATTCCTATAAAATAAATCTTTTGACATATGGCAGCTGGAAAATCCAATTTCAGCATTTCAGCACAATGCACCCTGAATTTTATTTAAGCATTTTCTTGACTCTGGCATATTTGCATTGTGCGAGCAAAAGGATGCACTTTATAAAGTGCCAAGTCAGCTTTATTTGCTTTATGCTCAGCGCATTTGATTAACTAAGAACAAATTTTTTTGCAAACAACACAAGGAATGCTGCTATGAATTTTCCACATAAATATTCAATAAGTACAGGGTGGCAAACAACCCTCGCTAATGTTCAATCATAAAATACAGACACAGCAGCTCGAGAAAGAGCCGAAAAAAAAAATATATAAAAATATGGCAGAGCAATTCGCAAATTATTTTCAAGCTGGCATCAAATAAACTGACAAACGCAGAAAGGAACCCTCGAAAAAAAAAAAAAAACAAAAACCAAATAAGAAGCATGAGTGGGGAGTAGAGGAATTGAGGGGGACAGTGACAACAGTCAGACAGCTGTCCCTGGTTGCTGTTGTTGCTATTGTTGTTGTTGTTGCTCTTGATATTGCTGTTATTTGCTGTTGGTTTTTTAAATCGACTTTCATGTCAACTGACTTGTGTACATCATCTATCTGTCTGCAAAAAAGTGCTTGGGCAGGGGACAGTTGGCAGCTGGCAGGGGTAGCCGCTAAACTTATGGCCCACATTTTACTGTTGCGTAAGCAAACGAATGACATACGAACTGAAATGGAATGCCAGCCAGAGCTCACGCTTCTTGATAACATTTTTCAATAAATTTAATGTAAGCCCAGCGATGCCTATAAATTTGTTTACTCGCATAGATGTGTCGCTGAATCAACAAACATTTTATGTGCTTAACATTTCTGCTTGAACAACAACATTGCACACCAAAAAAGAAGACTACGAACTTTAAATGTTCTCACTTTTCGATATTCATAATTATTATAATTAGGCACAAAAATATTTCAACTTTAAGATTGTATTCAAAAGTATGCTACACATTTTAGTCTTATATTTGTATTGTTTCGAAAGTCGATTTTCCAATAGAAATATGATCATATTTAAGGCAAACATTTACGAATAAACTGAGCTTGAGAAACTCTTCGAACCATAAAAAGTATGCTTCAAAATTTTCAATGAAATTTAGTTGAGAGTAGCATTTTTGTAAAACTGAGTCTCAGAAAGCATGAACAAATTTTGATCGATGCATTTGAAACTCGAAACTTATGAGGCACAAATACACATATATTCGTTTTTGAAAATAAAACAAAAGTTAATTAATTTAAATATAGCCATTGACCAATTAAAACAACGATATTATAATAAGGAACTCAAATCCCAAAACGATTCGGAAAGAAAAATTAAAAATAAAAATCCATAATTCGATAATTGTAACGGCCACCACTTAAATTTTATTAAAAACAATTTTGATTTTTATTTTAATATTTACAAACACATAAACATTTTGATTATGCTTAACAAAATTCTCTATGCATAGCAAAGCTCATAAAATAACTCATATACCTGCGCTGTGCTCGAGCAAATTGGCGAGCTTGTCTTTAAGTAGACATTGACAAATTAATTTAAGGGGAACTGGTCCTTCAAAAAAAAAGAAAAAAAGTAAAAGGCATAGAATACATTCGAGCATCATTACGCCAGCAAGGAGTAAATCAAATTTGCGTCGTTTTGGGGCGACTCTGCGGGTTGGTTTGACAGTTGTCAGTTGACAGTCGACAGTTGTTGTTGGTCGTAGCTCGTTGCTTGCACAGTGGCTTTCCTGTCGCTTGTCTGCAGCGGAAATGAAATGACCCAGTTAAATGATTTATAGCACACACATGCACACACAATAACACACACACACACACACACACACACAAACTCACACAAGCACATTTAAACACACACAATCACAAACACAAGCACATATGCTTGGTTTATAAACCAGGCTTAGTGGCATGCGGCTGACATGCGGTCAGAAAAGGTGCCGCATGTGGCTTGGTTATGACCCATTGCCCCATCACCCTGCCCCCCATTCGTCACCCTGTTCACTGTTCAACCATAACCGTATCAACGCTTGCTTTTAAGCGTGTTGAAATTATAATTTCATTAGCTGCAATCAACATAAAAATAACACTTAAGCAAAAGTGCCAAAGCACTTTCAAGTCGTAAAGCTGAAACTGAAATTAAAAAACACGACCAAAGCAACAAAAAATATAACAACAAGAAAATATATATATGCACAGCCAAACTTCCCTATAACGAACGTCTCAATAACATTTCTTTTTTTTATAGCTCATTTTTTTACGACCACATTTTTATGTATTGTTTTAATCTTTCAATATCGAACATCTCTATTACAAATTTTTACTTAAAACGCAGATTTTTTGCAGCCCCAACTTAACATTTTTCTGCTCTACTTTAAATTTAATTATCTTTTAAGAATCTTTCGTTATAAAGAATGCTTCTTTATACTCAATTCATTTTTATTTTTATTTATTACACACAAATGTAGTTTTACATTTTGTGTGCTCAATTCTAATCGTCTCATCGCGACACTTATATTAAGTTATAACTATTAATCATTTGGACTTATCTTTTCGTTACGATAAACTTATTACGCTATGTCAAATTTTATCTTCTCAAATGTACTGCAAGTTCATTCACAGAAGTATGACTGTAGATACATACACGAACAAAGAAACAGAACAAACTCCAGACAGACGCAAAGCAAATGCTCAGCAAATTATAAAGAAGTTTACCTTTAAAAGCGTTGTTTTTTTTTCTTTTGTTTTTTTGTTTTACATTTGCGCAGCAATAACAACAACAATAACAAGCGTAATTACAAATTTTTTTCACGTTTTATTACAGATTTCGCCAAGCACGCGACACGACAATGCCAGGGGAACAATTGACGTTGTAATGTGACAACAGTTGACTGCAACAATAACAACAACAAGTGCAACAACAGCATGAACAAAGAACAAAACAAAATAATCAGGTGAAGCGATGCGCGCTTTTTAATTGACATTTGCTCAGCGCTGTAATAGCATTGTACAGCAATTAGCCAAAAGGGCAAAAATAAAAATATAAAAAAGAGAGAAGAGAGCAAAGCAGACGCCAATTAAAAACAAAACAACAATTGAAAAGCTGATGGCCAAGTTATATATTTAATTAAAAATTCAGCCAAATAAAATTTCGAAGGCGACGCTGAAAAGTAGGCAACGTTATTTTGCTTTTCGGTTATCGCGCGTCTTTTTTGTTAACTATGGCCGCCCTGGCGGAAATGACGCCAACGCGAACGCCATTGCTGTCAAACTGTTGACAGTTGTCACATGCTGGACCAACGCAAGCAGCAAAAGGACACGCGCACGTGACACAAAAATCGTGCCAACATAAAAAAAAGTAACGAAAACGAACAGGGTGAAACGTGAGTGAATGAATGCATGAATAAATGGGCAAGCCAAATGAATGAAACGTCCAAAAACGTTAGACATATTCAAAATTGAGGCAACAACGCCTACGTTAAACGTTTGCACGTACAGCGCATAAATTTTAAGTGAAATTAAAGAAGAGAACACAAATAAAAAAAGAAAAGTCAGCCTAGCAGAAGCCGCAACATGGCCTTATTTTGGGCAATGTTGCTGCTGTGCAGCATTTGTGGCACGCAGGCACATAGCTTAACCCATGCTGCTGCCGTGCAGCAGGAACAGCAACTATCGCTGCAGCATTTGAGCTTTCAGAGCGTGCAGCGCATGTTGCGCGATGAACACGAACCAACCAGCTACAAGGCCGAGCTGCGCTACAATCAAAAGCGTGACTTGCAACAACAACAGCAGCAACATGTGCTGCACAAGCGCGAAGCCAGCTCAGCTGTCACATTTGTAAATCTGTCCGCACAAGGCCTAAAAGCCTACGATAGTCTGCAAAACTATCAAGGACAATTTGAGCTTGTCACGCGCCTTAATCTAAGCAATAATCAGCTGAGCAGCTTGAAATTGGACAACTTTACACAGCTGCAACAGCTGGATTTGAGCAACAACACGCTGACAACATTGCCTGCTCTAAGCGACACTTTAAACAATCTCGATCTTGCCTGCAATCGACTGAGTCAGCTTTCCACCAGTTTCTTTGTGCAACGCATGCCGCAACTCAAACAACTCAAATTGTCGCATAATCAGCTAGGCAACATTTCACGTCAGGCTTTCTACAATTTGATCAGCCTGCAAACATTGCTGCTGAGCTTTAATAATATTACGGAAATTGATTATGAAACCTTTTTGGCGCTACCCAATCTGCAACATTTGGATTTATCGCATAATCAGCTCAGCGGCTCAGCCATACGTGCCCTGCAGGGCATTCCGGATCTGGTCAGCCTATCGATTGCCTTTAATCCTCGAGTGGGCGCTGCTATGCAGGAGTTTGTCGCCTCCTGGAGTCTCAAGGAACTGGATGCCAGTGGCACGGGTCTCTGCCAGGTGCCTGCTGCACTGGCGCAATCTGTGCGTACTCTCAAACTGTCACACAATTGGCTTAAGGTGAGTGTAGCTATTGATTTAAGACTCTTGAAAGATGGCAATCCAGCTGATTTTTATAAATTCTTTTCGTTTCTTTAACTTTTTGAAGCTTGGTGTGACTTAACAAAATATCAAGCTATTAAGTCAAATAGACATTTGATTACAAAAACTTTAATCGAATGCTTTTTTTTATTATATTTTTCGATAAAAAGACACTATCTACTAAATGGAAAAATATTTATCCAAAAAAAGAAAAGTAAGAAAGTAATTTGACCAGACTTTTCTTAGGATAAAGAGTTGGAGTTAAAATAATCAATAAGTTAGCAAGTCCATGAAGCGTATACGTCCATCTGTCTGTCTCTCTCTCCCGCCCCCACCCCCCCCCCCCCCCCCCCCCCTCTCTCTCTTCTTATGACTGTGTGCAGCCAATGAACCGCAATTTTGACGCTTTTGCCGGCAATTAACGGCACATTCGCGGCAGAAACCGTCGCCAGCCATCGCATTTTTTTTTTCCTTTGCTTTGCCTTTAGGGGTTTCCCCCCCCCTACCAACCCAGTACCCGTTGCGCTGCCATTAATTAGCATCTGTTTTGTGGCCCTGGCACGGGTCGAGTCCTTGTTGCTGCGTGCTTGAGTGCGCCTGTGAAAAGAAGGATCCCCCACAAAAGCAAAAATCTCACCCAGGCGTATGATTTACACTTTGTTATTTTTAAATTTACGCCGCCATTTTGTTGCCTCTTGGCTGCCAGCTACGCGCACTTCCTGTTCCGACATGGATAAGGAGGAGAAGGAGCTGGCCCGCGGGAGATAACTTTGTCGCCATGCTTTAAATAAATGTTATATGCCGCAAATTCTAGCATAGGGATTCATTATGTGAATAGGAAATTTTATATATAAGTATTATTGATTATTATGTTATTACGCGGCAGTTGAATAAAGTGAAGAAAATAAGTGGATGCTTAAATTAATACTTTATGAGCTTATTTTAAAAAACGAATTTATTTGGAAAAATTACAAAAAAATTCCAGGAAATATTGTTACTACACGCAAAACATTATTGCTATGTAGGTATTTATTGAAAATTTATAAACAACAAACAGAAATACTCATAAGTTATGATTATTTACATGATTTAGGAAACAGCTAGACCCTTTCTATATTAATGATTTTTAAACAATTATTTGGAGTGATTTTTTCTTTGGTTATTATGCTCTTAAATTCAAAGTATTTATTTTCAAACAATTATAAATTAATTGTAACTTTATAATATGTATTTAACCACATAAAGTAAAAGTTAAGAAGTTTATGTGTTTTTAAACTCTAAATAAACATAATAAATGTTTTTACTTTTTTGAAGCAGGCTTAATGCTCTGCATTGTTCTCTACGAGCAGTTAGACAGCCCTTAGTCATCCACTTAGCCGCCGCTAGAGCATAATTAAAATCACAATGCGGCCACAACAACACAACAACACTGCACAACACAACAACACAAAACACAATGGAACAGTTAAGTGCACTTCACACTTTTCACAAATGCTCAACGCAGAAAAACAAAGCAAAACAAAAGCCGCTTCAAGTCTTAATAAGTAAATAGCTCGACAACGGACATAAGAGACAGACGGATGGACATTTAGACAGACAGTCAGATGGACATTTAGACAGACACACAAGTAGGCGATTAGCGTGTCCACTCAGTAAAAAAAAAAGGATTCCGCTTGGCAAGTCACCATGCGTCCTGGGTCTGAATGTATACTAAAGGATTAAAACGGTAAACAGATTTATAAAAGCATACAAACTACACAGTCCCAATTGCATTGTAAACACAAAGCAACGTGCTACGTTCAGGTATTAACTAATCTTAAATGGTTTCAACTACATAGAGAAAAACAAGACGAAAACATATGCTTTGCAGAGCCGAATACTTAATACTCTTGCAAAATTAAAAAAAAAAATTTTAATATGTAAAAAATGAAGTTACGAACTAATTGATTCTATGGCATATATATAATATAGGAATACGATTTTTTTAATAAATATATCTGCAAATTATAAACTTTTTAATATAATTTGGCAATTGCTGAAGTTGGTTGAGATATACTGTAAAAAACTTAGGTAAAGATTTCTTTCGCAGATTTATATGTAGAGATACAAATCGAAAAAATGTTCTCAATATGTGGTTTAACAACAAATGTTTCAAAAAGAATCGATAAGATTATAGACAGTGGACTATTAAAAAAATGAAAAAAAAAGTTTTTAAAACAACACTTAAATTTTTGACTAACTTTTTTCAAATTTAGTTTAATAACTTTAATTGAGATATTTTGAAAAATAATTAAGTTTTCAAAACAACTCATTTATCTACTAATTGTTCATATTTTTATCAAATTAAAGATAACTAATAAAGAGCAAGAAACAAAACAAACTTTTTCTGCAAAACCTCAACTCTCCGATCTAATATAAACATTATAGCTAATGGGTTGTTTTATTATTTGCTTTAAAAATCATAAGACCCTCAGCAAGGGCATAAAAATATGGCTCATAAATTGCTGTTGTTGCTGATGTTGCTAGTGTTGTAGCTGCTGCTGTTACTGCTGCTGTTGCTGCCGTTGTCGATTATGGCAAATGCCATAAAAGGTGCAAAAATGCCATTCATAAGCTATTCAGGGCACACAAGACAAAAGCGCGCTTGACGCAGCGCATTAATAAAATAAGGATAATTGGCATAAGCATAATCACGTTTAAGCCAACAGGCAACAAGCAGCTGAGACAGGCTAAGACTCCGACAGCAACAGCCTAACTAGTTGCAATTGCTGCTGCTGCTGCCGGGCGAACACACACACAAGTGGAACTCCAGCTCCAGCTCCAGCATTCAGTATCCTTTGTCGTCGGGCATTTTAATTTGTCTGCCATTCTGGCGCTGCTTTCCTTTATCGGCAGTCAACACGCAGCCTTTTCATGGCAAATTATGGCGTTTAGAGTCAGCGCAAACCGGCTGCGTCTTTCACAGCCAGCATTTGCTTCCTGCCTAGTCTGGCCCAACAGCACCCTCAGGGCAGTCTGTCAGTCTGTCTGTCTGTCGGTATGTCTGTCTGGCAATCTGACTGCCTAGCTTGCTGGCTTTCAGCCCGCTGCTTGTTTCATTTAATGAGTCCGCGTCTATGTTTGCTTTTGGCCCTAGACGAGCATTGCCACAGGCAACGGCAACTACAAAAAAAAAATAAAATATAATAAAAAAGGGGCAAGCGTCCAAAAGCTTTCCTTTGAAGTAATTATAACGGCTGATTCTAGTTAATTTTTAAACAATGTCATCAAAGTCGCTCACTTCTGGCAATAATCAAATTTCCAAGACTCAACTTATAGACAGCTTCAATTAAAATCTTGACAGAAGAGAGAGTTCTACATAAACACGTTTAACTGAAGTAACATTATATAAAGTACCTAAGGTGTTTATCAAATTGTTTTTAAAGTAAGTCAAGTGGTAGGGCTTACATAACAATCGATACTATCGGTTTTAAAAGCGTTTGTAGTATTTATCTATTGACTATTGACTGCCTTTATTTGAGTTTATATCCCAATTACTAGAAAACAGTATTTTGATTCCAAGAGCTATTGCATGTTTATCGATAGACTGTCGCAATTGAAACTATCAACTAGCGGCACTTTCAATGGTACTTCAGGTCTTCAGACTTATTCTGAAAAATATTATCTATGTTTCAGTTAAAATATAAAAGTTTTATCCGTAAGGTTTCACTCTAAGTAAATTACTAAAACTGAAAAACAAAAGTTATCGATACTATCGATATTAATTTTTGAGCAAATATCCAGCTTGTTGTAAGCCGCTAAATTGATTTAAATTGAAGAAATTCTTTCGTTTGCGTTTATTACCCAATGATAAACTAACTAACAGTTAGGCTAGATAACAATCGAAAGCAGTCTGCGTAGTATCGATTCTTAGATTTTTAATATTTATTCTCTCTTTTTTAGAACTAAGAAGTTTTTGTTTGTTTTTCTTTTCTATTAGTACTTGAACTTATTTACTAATTTCTATATTTTCTACTACTTTTGTTAATTATCAATAGTATCGATAAAACTTACTAATGACCACAACTTAAACCCACCGTTTTATCTTTAATTTACAGGCAATTAACTGCGGTGATTTGGACAGCTATCCATTGCTGCAATACCTTGATCTATCGCACTCACAGATTGCTCTCGTCGAGGACGATGCACTGGGTCGATTGGAGTTGCTCGAGTTGCTTTTCCTCGATCACAATAGCTTGGTGCGAGTGCCAAATAGTTTGCCAACGTCGTTGGAACATTTGTTTCTGCAACACAATCGCATAATGGAACTGCAGCCGCAGATCTTTGCGGGACTCAAGAATCTTAAGACTTTGGATCTGTCTGGCAATCGTTTGATATATTTGCCCGCATTGCCGCTGCCCAAGTTGCTCACATTGAATCTGCAATCGGCAGGAATTGAGAGCGTGAGTCAAACAATTGTGCATACATTGCCACAGTTGAGGGATTTGCTTTTGGAGGATAATCCCATACGATGCAGCGATCTGCTGGGCATAGCCGAGTGGGCAAGCCCCTGTCGAAGTCCCGATTTGGGACAATCGCTGGGTCACATCGATTTGAAGCGACGTTTTGAGCAATTGCAAAACTTTAACGAGAACTTTAGCAGCAATTGTGGGGCAAGGAAGAAGTTGCCGGATGAGCTAGCGGAATCAATGCCGCCCAGTTGCGGCATGGCAGCGACAACAACACAACGCACAACTATGCCAAAAGTGCAAAAGCCAAATGCAGTGTTTACAGCAGCAACAGCAGCAACAATAATAGTAACAACAACAACAGCAACAGCAATGCAATCAAGCGGCAACAACATTGCGCTGTTAACCACAAAAACTTTAGGGCCAGCTGAAACAACTTCGTTAGCGAAACTGCAGCGCCAACAAATGCCGAGCATGCCAACTGCAATAGCAACAGCAGCAACAACAACAATTGCAAGTCAAACAGCAACAGCAAGTGCTAGCGGCATGCCAAGTTTATACCGCGCAGCAACAAACATTTTGGCAGCCATGCCAGCAACAACAACAGCAGCAGCCACGCTAACAACAACAACAGCAGCAGCAGCCACGCCAACAACAATAACAGCAGCAGCAGCCACGCCAACAACAGCAACAACAGCAGCAGCCTTGCCAACAAACATTAGCAATGTTGCTGCGGTCGCCACAATGATCCCAGTAACAGTAGCAGCAACAACAACAGCAGCAGCAGCTGCAGCCAGAAAAGTCAATGTGCCACAAACAATTTTGGCGCTTATAAATAAAGAAGAAAAACAAAAGAAAAGAGAAAACAACTTTGATAAAGCAGGCAGCAGTTTATTAAAACAGACGGCAGCAACAACAAGCGACACTTCCGGTCAAGAGTTGCCATCGAAGCCGCAGCAGCAACATAAACATGCAACATTGCAGCTGCATATTAAAGATCGTCATCTAATTGGCACACCGCTGCTGATGCACAAAGGCGACAACATGCTGGTGGATGCCGAGCAATTGTTGCTGCCGGGCACGGCGACAGTGGCGGATGCGGAAACATTGGACGCCAGCCAACAGCAGCAGCAGAAGCAGCGACAGGAAGCGACTGATAAGCGACAGCCGGAAGCAATAAAGGGCGACACAAAGGCGACAGCAGCAACGACGACAACAACAACAGCAGCAGCAACAACAATCTTAACAACAACAACAACAGCAAAGCCACACAAGAAGAAGCCCTCCTTAAGCATCAAGAAGATGACCTACAGCACCAAGCATGCAACAACTATCAAGACAACAGCAGCAATAACAATGACAACAGCAACAACACCAACAACAGCACGCCAACAGCAGCATCAACATAGCAGCGTAAACACGCCCAATGCGGTTAAACAAGATCTGAGCACTTTTGCCGAGCTGCAAGCTATTGTCGAGCTCAAGACGGAAGCCTCCAAGTCCGCACAGCTGCTGGACAGGCGCCCGGAAACGCCAGCAACATTGCCCAGCAGCCATCCTGGCCTGATGTTGCTGCTAGCCTGTGTGCTTATCATTGTGTTGCTGGCGGGTTTGGCGCATGTTTATGGCTGTGAGCTGCCCTGGCAGCGTCAAGGACATACGCGTCCGCATCATCAGCGCCAGTTCAATGACAGCGAGGATAGCTTTTTGCATTATCAAGGCTCGGGCAGCAATGTGAATCCGGCAAGACTGCAAAAGTGGCATCACAGCACAAGACGCGAGGCGCCATATAGCTCTCCCTTGCATAATCTACAAGCGCGTGAGCTGCAGCGGGAGCAGCAAAAGCTGCAGTTTTATAGCGCCTCGCTGGCGGACAGCAACAGTGGCAGTGGCAGTGGCAGCGGCAGCGGCAGCAATTGCTCCTCTGGCAGCAGTCGCAGCAGCCTGCACGAGGATAGCTACTATATTGAAATGGCGCCCAGTAGTCCAAATGTTGCGGGCAGCACGCTGCCCAATCTGCCCATGGAGCTGCTTAGCACCAACAGCAGCAGCAGCACGACTGGCACTTGCCACGCCGGCAACACAGTTGCTGCCACAGAGCTGTGTGGCACTTTGTCGGCAACAACGACGCTGCGTTCGGTCAGCAGCAAACTGATGGCGCCCAGTTCGCGACGCTTGAACATCTGGTGACAAACCGTCTTTGGCCAGCGACAATATGCAACCTTGCAGTAAAGTAAAGTTTAACTAAATCAATGGCAGATATATTATATATTAAAAGATAACTCTTAGTTTTAAGCATGTAGATGGAATGGTTTAGCGATTGTCCCAGCTGTTAAGTGACAGCTGTCAACTGTGCCCCAAAATAAGTCATCTAAATATAAACACGTATATTTATATAAGCTGGTGTTAGCCGTCGCTTTTCGGTCAAGTATTTATGGCAAAAGTTAAATGTATTGAATGTATTTGTAAGCAAAAAAAAAACCACAAAGTTGCAGGACAGATTTGTACAACCTTTTTGTCAGTCAGAGAGAATTTTTCAGAGAATTCGAAAAGCACAAAAATAAAACCAAAAAGGTGCATGTCAAAGATTTCAAACTATTTTTGGCAAAAGGCAGTCAATTTTCATCAGCGAGATTGGAAGTTTTTATGTGAAGAGGTTTGAAAATGAGTGTATTGCCAATCGCATGAAACAGAAAAAAGTTGTATACCAGCTTTTTTTTTACTTATTTTCCAAATGCTTCAGCGACTTTTCGGAAAAGTCAGTACATTTTTTCTCAAAACCCGATTGAACTAGAACTAAACTATCGCAAGCTGTACAATCTGTGGCTAACCTATATTTCAATTTCCATGACCGGAATTAAAGCCGATCAGACGATATACCATAAAGTTTTATATAAAAGTTTTCCAGCAAGTTTTTCAAAATTGCGCCTGAGTTGCTCATTTTTAACATTAAAAGAAAACTACTGTGAAAAATGCAACTATCTATCTTGTTGGTTATCAGTCAGTCAGAGCAAGCACTCTTGCATATATATTTATGTATACATATATAGATATATGTACAAAGTCTAGCTTGATTTATGGCTCATTGTGGCCACACACGTGGCAGGCCTCTTAGCGTCTAGGTTAGCAGCAACAATTTGTCATAAAGTTTTGTTACGTATACGCCGCAGCAACCAAGCAGCCAAGCAGCCAAATGGCCAAATAGCCAACGCCAGCAACTTTTTATGGGCCATCGGACAACGTGGCTTGCAAGCACCCCGTCTTGGCACCCCACCCCTTCCTCAGCCCTAACAATTTGATGTCCATCTTGTGGTTCTATTTGGGTCAGTTTACTTGAGACCAATGCCGTGTGCGTTACGCTCTCTCTGCGTTGTCTATGTGTGTGTATATTTGGGCCAGTTAACTTTATATATGTATGCGTGTAAGTGCCTGTCTGTTGGCCAAGATTAAGTGCTTTGATAGTCATGCATATAAAAATGAAATATCGATAAAGTATTAAATAACAATTTAGTTTATGACACAGTCCGTTAAGGCTCAAAGCTATCAATGCGCATTACAAGTTTCCGAAACACAAACCGAACGCTTAACGAATGCTGATTTACAGAAAACAACAATAACAGCTCAATTTCCATGTTGATTATTGCAAAACAATATTTATAAAAGTCTCAATTTACTATAGATTTCAATTAAGCTTCATATTGCAATGTTGTAAAATAATACTAGCTTATTTTGTGCATATATATAGATGGGTATATTCCAGACCAAAAGATCAATTTGATAAACAACACTTTTAAATATATTTCAGTTTTATTTATGTTATACCATAGTCTACTTTTAATTGACTATAGCTTTTAATAAATTATTAGCCGGAACATTGTCGTGCTGTCAGAGCACTTTTAACTTTTTTAAATGAAGCATATATTCTTTGGATCTCAATTCTTATCTAAATTGTGCCTCATTTCTGCGGTTAGCTTCTTTATACTCAATATCCCTTCAATGTACACGTTTTGTAGAAGGATTCTGATGTCACATCCATCTCACATTATTATACTGCAGTTTATGTGTTTGTTTCTTTGGCAAGTTAACTTTTTGAACGACCATTCTGTATCCAAAATTCTCTGCTTCATCGCTTAACTGTTGTTACACTAGATTCATTATTACCATAAACCAAATACCATTAAATTTTGATTCCGTATTTTCAAACATATTTGCTTTTAAGCAACAAAAGTTAAAAGTACAAAAGCTGTTTGCTTCGATTAGTTGTCACAAAACAGAAACAAAATGTTGCCAAGACTAGTTTTACGTATCTGAATATAGTTGTGAACTTATAATATGTAAGCTAATCACATTTCAAACTATCCATTCGTATCACCAAAAACCAATCAAAATTCAACTGTAAAAACTGAAGAAGGAAAAAGAATCAACTACATGAATCAATTCCATTCTGAGTTTTATAATCATACGTAGTTCTGTGATTGCATTTTAACTGCAATTGAAATTGCATATAACTTTATTACACTATATTTGGAATTGCAAACTTGAGTTTGCTTTCTATTTCAATTCTATCTAACCATCAATCATAGTTCAAAGTAACAATTCTCATTTCATTTAATTGAAATACAAAGCAGAACTGTTAAATGAGCACAGTTGCAAAAGCACTTGAAATAAAAATTCCTGACTTTGCTAACTTAATAGTCTCTACCTCGAAACCCCATTGTGTCTCCTGTAAAAGGCTTGAGTACATTTTTAATCGACTTTAACAGCTTGCTGTGAGCTGTGAGTTGATTTGAGCTCTGTTTGAATTGCAATCTAATTAAAATTTCAACTTTGTGTCCGCACAGAATCAGAGAGCCACCAAGAAGCACACTCAATAAACCCCTCAGGCTATTTTCCTTTTTATTTTGTTGTTTGTATCGACACCCTTTTTACGAGGATTCTGTGTAACCCCGAGCAATTGCTTTATTTCCTCAAATTCTTCGTCCCATTTTTGTTGAAGCTGTTGCTGAAGAGTATTTGGCACTTGTCGGACCAGAACATAAAATACAATTCCGCCCCCAACTTAACCTCATTTTACAAATTGACCAAGACAGCATATGGGTGTAAATCCAGCTAAATGGGCAGAGACATCTAATCCGCCACGGTATGGCTGTGAAATGTTGTAAAACTATTTGAAGATATATATATATATATATATATATATATATATATTGTATGTATGTGAAAAATGCTCTGACAGCAACACAAAGCTGCAAAGGCCAACATCAAAATAATGTGCCAGCAAATCAAATTACAAGACACCAGGCCGCCCAATGAGGGTTGTATAATGGGAAGGGAGTGTGGTTAGGGGTTGGACTTCTATATAGTACAAATACAAAACACAACAATTACATTAAGACACGATAAAAAGTTGTGCAACAATCTTGCAAGAGCCACACACACACACAGGCACAGAGAGAGAGCGACCAACACAACCAACAAAAGAAGCAAAGCCACAGTCATTGCACAGTTTTTCAACTTTTTGTGGCTTTGTAATTGGAATACAAGAACAAGGCGCGTGCACACGAGCAACAGGAAGTTCTTGTATATAAGACAGACATACACTCAGAAAAATAAACGTTGAATAGCAAATCGAGACTCTAAATATGTGAACAATATCATTTGAACAATGTCACTATCGACAATATTTTGCGAAAATGAATTCACTTTAAGTGTTCTCATTCTCACATGATTTGGCGAATTGATTTCACTTGACTCTACTAGCTCTTCAGGCATAGAGAAAATCGGAACTTTCATGATAAATCTAATTTTATTGAATTCACTTTAAGTGTTCTCATTTTCACAAGATTTTGCGGATTGATTTCACTTGACTTTGATTTTGGTTTGAGTTCACTTTCCTACTAACTCACCAGCAATAGAACATTCAAGATAAATTGAAGTTCATTGAATTCAATTAAGTGTTCTTGTTTTCACATGATTTTGCGAATACATTTCACTTCATTTTCATTTTGCTTGAAATTCACTTTATCACTAGCTCATGAGCAATAGAGAAAATCAGAATATTTGAAAATATATATCAGTTCATATTAATTTGCTCAAAAAAGTATAAAAATTGGTCCAGTTTTTTTTTTTCAGTGTAAAGATATAAATATAGATAGAGCAAGAAGTGGTGGCTACTAACAACAGGCGTTCAAGCGTTCATCTTAAGCAATTCAGAAGGATTTATTTTTGGCCACAAAAGCGAAATACCGAGCAAAGCGGGCTAACAACAATTAAAGTAATGCTGACCAACAATCTACGTTCGCCTTACTTCAACTCCCCCTCCATCCCATTGGATGGGATTAGATGGTAGAGAAGTGCCATAGACGCACAAAATCTTAATTAAGGAACTTCCAGCGAAGTGGGCCAAGTGTCAGGCTACATTCTTTTGGGGCTTGGGTTGAGAAGCAGCCTTTTTATGAACACACATTTTGTGGGCAGTGTTCAGCACAAAACTGGACTAAACAATGGGCATACAATAGACCCAGACTTTTGGACCGACAACAAGGAGGTAGGATTGTCAAATTTAATGAAGGTTTTTGGTTCTTGCTTATGACATGCGCAGCTGGACAAGATTTAGTAAGTTTTTTAAGAATTCTTGTTGGACTACTTTGGCCGAAGAGCAAGTCTCTCAATGAGTTAATTCGATATTTGACACTTTTGGGTCCGGAATTTAAGTCGTATAAAGTTTTGTTGAGTCCGGCGTAATTATTTGCCTGCTAAATGGCTTTTAGACGACATTTTGCTGGCCCATTAAATTGGGGCGATTTGAGCCAAGTTATGTGAAAATAAGTTGCTTTTTCCTGGCCATTTTGTCGCCCTTTGGCAGTTGGCAGTTGGCTCTCGTAAATAACGGCACATGATTGGACATTGCCAAAATAAAATAAAAATAAAATAAACAAAATGTAAAACAATATCGATTCGAGCATACAATAATTAAACTTAATTGCGCTGTACATTTTAAAATGCAACTGTAAAAAATTACAAAATGTTATGTTGCAAATACTTAGTTTCTAATGAAAACAAAAAACAATTTTCAAATTTTAAATATTATGTATTTAGTAAATATTGTGTATAAGTAAAGCATAAATAAAGCGCAAAAGTCAGTGCAAATATTTGCATTTCATTTCTGCGTATTTTACACAACACAAAAAAAAAGCCACATGAACAACAACAACAAAACTAATTGCCAAATATTTGATGCATAGTTTGTAGACATACAAGATAAATAAATATATATACACATCTATATATATATATATAGACATACATAGTTATATATACAAAACTAAAATGAACAAATTCTAGCATAAAGCAGAGCAAAATAAAATATTAATAAAAAAATGAAAAACAAATACTTCTATTTACAGAGTTTAAAACACATTTATTCAGTTTAGACAAACGCCACGCCCACTCAAAACAAAGAGGCGCATTTACAGTTGAAGGCTACCAAAAAACAAAATGACATAGTTACATGTAGTTTTGAACTAAGAAATATTTATATAATTATTTCTCTGTGTGTATTTGTACATAAGTAGTTTACAGAACCTAATTATAAACATTTGTGTAGTATTTAGCTCTCTCTTCAAAAATTGAAAATGTTTGATAGAAAATGAATAAAAATAATAATGCTAACTTTTAGTGCAGCCCACAACTTGGCACAAGACGTGTGTTAGAAAAGATATAAGTATATATATATAAAATTTCACATAAAAATATATATATATATATATATATATATGTATTTAAAGAATTAAATATTATGTTTATTATGAACATAGCGCATAAGTATATATAAATAGCAATCAAACAACTGATGAACAAAAGAGAGTGAAGGCAACATTTTATGTGAACTTCTCAAATTCAACATTTTAATGGCATTAAAAAATGAAATGCAGAATAAAAACAAACTGGCATTATTTATTTATGACAAACAATTATTTATATAATTGGCAGAATGCTGATTTGATTAACAACAAAAAAACAAGTAAGAATGCTCTAGTCGAGTGTGCCCGACTACGAGACTCCCTGCTTCCAACTTGCATTTCAAGCAGTTCAGCGGCAACACAAGCAAGCAGCGCACTTAACTCGTAAAGTGCCTGTCAAACTGTTGTTTCTGCCAGCTGAGACCGAGGTAATAGATTTTTCCGTAACTTTGGTGCTATTTATCCGATCGTGTTGAAATCCACAGCAGATCAACATTGATGCAACATATATGTGTACCAAAAATCAAAGCTCTATCTTTAAAATTGTGGCTGTGGGAGTCTTTTGAGATTTGCGGGGGTGCGGGGGTGCGGGGGGGTGCATCTGAAATTTGAAATAAACTTGATCTGCGTACGGTATATAGGAACCTGCATGCCAAGTTTGGTGTCTCTCTACATAAATACAAGGTAAATATTAAGTTTATAATGTCACAGTTCACTTTGTATAACCAAACCACTATACTCTTGCTGAGGGTATTAATATTTTCTCACGAAATTTGTAACGCATTGAAGAAGACGTCTCAGAAAAAAAAATTTGTATATTCGTGATCAGCATCAACAGCCGAGTCTTGTCCGTCATGTCCATCTGTACGTCTGTCCGTCGGTCTGTCTGTTTAAAAGCGTTTTTCAGGACTTTGTTCTAGAGCTATCTTGATGAAACTTGGCACAGATGCTTCTTCTCTCTGCAGGTAGTACCTCTTGTTAAAGTGGCCAGATTGGACGCTGCCATAGGAACGATCGAATTTCTTGTGTTTACCAGTTTTGTTTTTTTTTTGTAGAGAGGAAAGACATAAAATTTCAAATTTTCAACAGTTCAAAAAAAAAAAGAAGAGAAAATTAACCAAACAACAATTTTTATCAAGCTTAAAGATCGACTCAGAGGTACATGAGAATAAAAATAAATGTCAAATTAGTGAGGCATGCGACAGTTAAGCACGGAAATGTGCATAAAAGCAAACCTAAATTGTGCCAATAAGAGCACACGCACACAGTAATACACACACAAACTCACACATACATACTCACGTATATAGAATTGAGGTTGGTTAAGTCAAATAGTCCGACCAAACAAAACAGCGAGAACATTTTTATTTCAAATCCAATTATTTCACATTGAACTGCAATCAGATGATTGCGTCCAGCAACAGGATAAGCGTATATTTGTATGTGTATTAGTGTCTTGTGTGGGTGAGCTTATGTTGCGTGTGTGTGTATGTGTATGTGTGTAAATTACTGCGCTCCACAAACGACGCTGTGAAAATTGCCGACAAAATGAAAGTCAATTGGTATATTTTCTTTTTTTTCTCGTCCTCTTTTGGTGCCTGGTTTTTTTTTCATGAGGACAACAGAAGTCGTCGGTTATCAAGAAATTTGTATGAGTCCATTCATTTGTATATACATATATGTATGTGTGTATTTGTGTGTATTGGTCAGATATGAAATATTTTATATTGCAACAAGCAGACGAACGCAGCATTCAATAATATTAAAATTTGCAACCATTTACGGGCCAATGGAGGCCAACAAAATATCAATCGAAATTTGTGCACAACTGTCGCCAATAAAAAGGTTAATGATAAAAGCAAAAAGAAAGAAACAAACAAACAAAATATATATATAATAATATAATAATACAAATAAACATAACGAAATTTGACAGCAACGTGTTGACATTAGGTTGGGGGCATCTTATGATTATTTTATGTCTGTTTGCTTTTTATTGTGTCAACAGAGTTGGCACAAGGTGAGTTCATCTCGACTTGGCAGCTAAATTGGCAAAGAGATTGATTTTTATTGATGGCTAAGAAAAGGAAACAGTCCAAAAGCAGCATGAGCTGAGTTGTCTCAATGCATATGAAAACAAAAGGTTGACTTACAACCACTTAAAGGTCAGTTTTAGTTTCCACTATTGATCTATTGAGTTGAATCCTATCTCAATGGCAAGTTAATTCTATTTTTAAACAAGTTAAGGAAATTGAATACGCAAAGTTTTCCCAAGTTTGAAAATGCGAAAATTTTTGGAAACTGTACAGGCTGATGTAAATGCCTATAGAAAATTGACTTATTAAAATGATAATCTTAGCTTCTTTTCTACTGAGAAAGGTAAGGAGTGTGCTAAAAATAATATTTAAGGACTTATTAAAAACACTATCTGTACCGGTTAGAAGTGCACTTTCAAATTAAATTCACAAAAATGTGTGCAGCCTACTTTTTGAAGCCGAACATGCAGACATGTTTTGGTTTTCATTTTCTAAAAAATTTGCATTTGTTAAATTCCTTTTAATGATTTTATTTTCACTTTTGATTAGATTTTGCGTTTTGCAATCGCTTATTGAAATCATCTTGCAATTGCACAATAATTAAATTTTCCCTTTTTACTCCCTGTTCCCATTAAAAATGGGAAAAAGGGAGTTATAAAGTACTGCAAATGTGTGTAACAGACAGAAGGAGGCATTTCCGACTATATAAACTATATATATTCTTGATCAGGATCATCAGCCGAGACGAACTAGCCATGTCCGTCTGTCTGTCTGTCTGTCCGTCTGTCCGTCTGTCTGTCTGTCCGTCTGTCCGTCTGTCCGTCTGTATGAACGCGTCGATCTCAGAGACTATAAGAGCTAGAGACACCAAACTTGGCTTGCAGGTTCCTGTATACCATACGCAGATCAAGTTTATTTCAAATTTTGGATGTACCCCCCCGCACCCCCACATATCGCAAGAGACTCCCACAGCCACAATTTTAAAGATAAAGCTTTAATTTTTGGTACACATGTATGTTTAATCAATGTCTTTCGGATGTGTAAATTTCAACACGATCGGATAAATAGCACCAAAGTTATAGAAGAATCTATTATGCTTGCTTGTGTTACGCCCGTATCAGCTGGCAGCAACAACAGTTTGACAAGCAGTTTACGAGTTAAGTGCACTGCTTGCTTGTGTTGCCGCTGAACTGCTTGAAATGCAAGTTGGGAGCAGGGAGTCTCGTAGTCGGGCACACTCGACTAGAGTATTCTTACTTGTTTTAAAGGAGTTTTTTGTTTTGTTTTATCTTTGACAAAAGTAAAAAGCAGTACAGGCCTGATAAATGTTTATCATAAAATTATTATAATCAGGACTATTTAGGAAAAACGAATGAATTTCTTGCGAACTACGAGTTACTGTTTTGATTTTCGAACGAAATGGCTTCGTTTTCTTTGGAACGTTTTCGCATCTGTTTAACTGAAGGATTTTAAATATAATATTATTAATTTAATTGACTATAATCTGATGAATACATTAACTAATTCTTCTCCAAATAAGATGAAGAATATACAAAAATTAGGTTTACGAATTTGTTTTTTCAATAGGCGAAATCGGAGCTCGGAACAGCTCTCATTTACAATTTTTTCTTTCCAACAAGTAAGGGTAGAATGTTAATCTTACAAAATCTTAAATATTTTCATTGACGATGTTCGAAAGCGGAACATGATAAAAATAAATATTTAGCTAAGAACCACATTTAACATAGTTTTAATTTTAATACAAAAACTTTGTACCTAACGAGAACACAAGGTTTTTAAATGTATGTGTATGCTCCAAAAAATATGCAACGCAGTTTTCGGTGCAATTTATTCGCAATTGAAATTCCCAGCAAGACCAAATGTCTGGTTGCCAACAGCAAAGATTAACTCAAAAAAAAAAAGAGCAAACAAAGTTAAAAACTCAACAAGAGCTCATCCTAAAGCTATAAATGAAATGCAAATATTTTAAGCTGCCTATGGCGGTTGTGAGTTGAGCGGGTATAATTACCCTAGCAACTATTAGACTTTTAATTTTCATTCAATTTATTGGCTGCCAGTACGTTCTCAAAAGGTAATTAAAAAAAAATGTATGAGGATATGTACGAGTACTCCTACTCGGATTCGTTGAGTGAAAACTTTGTCTAATTGATTTCGAAACTGTGGTGCAGTGCAGTGCAGCCAAATGGTACTCCATTAGCGTCAGACAAGCTCGAAAAAAAAAAATGAAAAAAAAATATACAAAAAAATGGTAGAGCCCAAGTCAAAGTTACGTCATTTTTTTTATATACATATATACGTATATATAAATATGCAAACAATTTGTGTGGCTGTTCGAGCGTGGGCAGATAGATGCTGATGTGCGAAAAGCACATACACACACACTCACACACATTCAACTTTAAATTGCATTCATATTTAATGCAACGCCAGCAGCGCTGCCAAAAGCGCGGTCACATTACGTATACGCAACGTAGTGCTCCACTGGGACGCATTGCTTAATTTCTCTGCAGCCTAAAAGCAGGGACCAAGCGCAGGCGGGCTCATGTGTATTACAAACATATATATATATATACTATATATATATATATATAAATATATATATATATATATATAAATATATATATATATATATATAAATACATAAAAGCAAATGTCAAATGTGAAGAGCAACGAATAAAAAAATAAAAGAAAAAAAAAACGTATTCGCATTATGTGTACGACAGCTTCTTTTTGCTACATTTGCGTGCAAAATATACAACAACAGGAAAAAAGAAAAGTCCTGGTTGGGTTTTGTGGGTGGTAACGATTTCATTTCATGGTTTTGCACTCGTTATGACTTTTGCCCCATGCTTTACATTTTGCTTGCTTTTTATTGTCGCCCAGTTGCGACGTTGCGTCCCCAAAGTGTGCATCGTTTTATGTTTACTAGAGGTAGAACTCGTATGTTGTTGCTGTTCAACCCCCCCAACTTCCATAACACCAACTACTTTTGACAAATTTTATTTAAACACCGGCCCGCACGAAACACGACATCAGGTTCCCAAGCGCAGCAAGTTTTGTTTTTCAATTTAAACTTTAAAATTTTCACATGTTTTTATAACATTATATTGTAAATGTCACTGCCGCCAGCTGTGGCCAGCACTTCTCTCGGGAGTTTTCCCCATTTTCCGTTTACCGTTTGCCCAAACGTGTTCAGGTGAGCCTTGAGATTTCAGTTACAAGTTTTTTTGTGAACGTCATAAAGTTAAATATATCAATTGCACTGTTTAAGTGTCAAATACTCAAATACTCATAAACTTCAATTGAAACAAAGTTGACATTTATGTTGTAAGAAAAGAATACAAATGAAAGAATGCACAACAGTTTTGAACACAAAATAACAGTTTTAATTTGAGACATATTATTGAATCAAAAATGCTCTTGAAGTTTTTGAAAAAAGAGTTTGAAAATAGTTGGTTTTATTTCGAAAGGAAAGCTTTGAGTAAATCTTGTATTGGTTGCAGAAATTAATCAAATAAAATGAAAAGGAAACAATTTCAGAAATGACAATTTTGAGAAAGGATTGTAAACTGGAAATGGGGGAAAAACCTTGCTTTTGAGGTTGTGAAACATTACAAGTCATAAATTTGTAACTAATATCATGATTTTAAACAAAACATGAACTACCTCAGAGTCAGTTTTTAAATGGTGATCAATGCTTATTTTAATGAAAACAAATTTTTAAAATTTAAATAATTTTTTTTAAAAAAATGAAAATCAACGTTCAATTCCAGCTTGAAAACTAAAACAATTTATTTGCCTTAAGAACATTTAATGAATTAAATTGATTATATTCATTTTACCAGCATAGAATTAACACTTACTTTAGTCGCATAAACTTATTTAAAATAATTATGCTATTAATTAAAAGCACTTCCGACAACAACAGAACAAAACTTAGCCAGTTTTCATAAGCAAATTATAGCTATTAAATGACAAGTGTGGACTTTGGCCAAGGGCCGCTATAAAACTGCAGCAGGGATAAGCCAAATGAAAGGAGACAAAATCAGTGAGAAGCCAGCTCGTGTCACTTAATTGAGTGAGTATCCTACTCGCTGGACACTCGTCTCGGATCCTTGTCTCTGCCACACACATGAGGAGTGTAAGTGGCTTTGGCTTTGACTGCGGCTTCCTTTTCTCACTCTATCTGTCTTTCTCTCTGTCTCCCTATCTTTGTCTATCTGTGAGACCATGTCAAGTTGCAAATGTACTGTGTGTGTTGTGGATATTTTATTTCTTTTTATTGTGTTTTATTCGCTTTTTATACTTTGTTTGTCATAATTAAGTTATAAGAGTATATTGGGTTTTTGAAAATTTGGCATCATATTTTATTAAAAATATTTATATATTTTTCAAGCAGAAAATCTATTAAGATTTCAATTCCTACTCCAATTCTCGAACCCAAAATTTAAAAATAAATACAACTCATATTTTCCAACTTTTTAAAGCTGAAAACAATAGAAATGCTGAAAAAATCCTGTAAAATAGAGACAGAGTATATGATAGTCGGGGCACATTCAACTGCAACTTATGTACTTTTTTTCATTTTTTTTTTTTTTTTTGGCGCACAACACGCGCACTTTTCTGTTGTTCTTGGTTGAGCTTTGTTGTGTGCTTTTGTTTTTATTTGTGTTCATAACATAAACTTTGTATTTTTATGCGAGAACTCTACCAAGAAGAGGAACAGGACGCAGGGAAGACTGGCAGGACAACAAGGAGACCAACTTGTTTGCGCTGGGAAATCAGTTAAGAACTTGGCTTGAAATATATATATATATATGTATATATATATATACATGTACATTTATTCAGCACAGTGCCCCGTTAACACTCTGCACTTTTTTTTTTGCTTTGTTTTACCACTTGAGTGGATTTTTGTGTTATTTTTGTATGTGTGTGTGTGTGTGTGTGTGCGTGTGTTTGCAACGAATGCGGAGTTCATCATTTATTATGCGCACCACAAATCGAAATCAGGAGCAAACGACTTGATTAAGATTTAACTAAGCGTATTCAACTGTCTCAGTCTATACACAAAAGTATTATTGAATTAAATATAAAACTGAAATTGAAACTGAAACAATAAATTGAAGCTATATAAAATAGGCACGCGCCATAAATTATTTGCAATGCCTATACACAGCAGCTACACAATGCACATATAAATATAAATAAAAAATGTTAATTAAACGAAAGCCACAGGCCACACGCAACATGCAGTTTTGTGGTTGTTGGTAATTAATAAAATCGACAGCAGCAAAAAGCAGCTAGAAAGGACACCAGACAGAGAGGATACACAAACACAGTCTGATCAAAGGACACGTCTGGGGAACTGTTTCATGTTTCGGCATTCCCAACAACATTTAATATTTGTATTAAAATATTACTCTTGACCACAGGTGAAAATGTTAAGTGCCATATTAAATAAATGCTAAAAAATTATAACTATTGGCACTCTAATTGAAAGTGTTTCAACTACACAGAGAGAAATACTAGGCAGCATTCATACCAAGGTTTAGTTAGATTTCATAGGCCGTTTGAATGAAGGTCTTTATTTTGAATTTTGACAATTGGTTGGCAGTTGTGATCTATATGAATCAATTATGCATAACAAGGCATAAATTATGCACTCTTATACATACATAGCTACTAATGTTTATCTAAACATAAAATGTTACTCAGCCGCATACCCTACCTCATAGTAAGTATAATTTATCAATGACTAATCATTTTACAAACAATATATGAATAATAATGCATAATTTGTTTATCTTTGTTTTATTTTTTATGCACAATAATGCATAATTTTTGCATATTTAGGCACAATATCTTATTTAAGCTTAATTATGCATCATTTATTTTTTTTCTATATGTATATACGGGTAATAATGCATACTTTTTGCATATTTATGCACAATAGCTTATAATTAAAGCATAATTTGTGCATTTTATTGCATAATTTATGTTTATTTATGCATAATTTGTGCATTTCAATGCTCTATTATATGCATAAATTACTCGTAAACTCTAAATTCATGATTAGTTATTCTGGTTTCGAATTAATACACTGTGCACGAAATCAGCATCGAGTTCTTTCAGTGTAGTTTAAACATTAAATTATATAAATAGGTATGTCTTTACATATTGCAGAAAATTTATAATTATCGTTGAATTTCCTGTGTTGTATTCAACATGTGTACATTTTAATAAGGATATCTGATAGTCGTGCTATCAACTGTACCGTTACGCTTATTTGATTATGCCTTGTTTTATTATATTCTTTTATGTGCAATACACATTGCACATTGTTGCAGCCGGAACACTGTCAACTGACCATCAATCTATTGGCTGCCGTGGGGCGTTAAGCTGTCCAGCAAATCCCAGGGTTACTGACTAGAATGAGACGCGCTTTTTTTCCGTCTGGGGGCTTAACGAGCTCGACGCTTAAAATGATGACGCAGACACAAAAGGGTTGAAACGCTTTGAGCAAATCGGGTTCTCTTTCATCTGGACGAAAGGACGCAACAGGACATTGTTCTCTGTCGCTTCAAGGCTTAGACAGCAGCAATCTAAACAATTCAGAGAACACGCGCACATTTTTGTTTCACACAATGCACCAATAATACCAAATTTAGACGACTTTAATAAGATTTATGTTGTAGTTAAAGGTAAATATTACAGTTTGTTAAATATTAATTTAGATAAATTGAAAACTATTTATAAATAGTTGTGCTTTTAAAAAATAATATGTATAAGAAACTGTTCTTAATACTCAACATCTTCATAATAATCAATGTGCTTAGATTTGCAAGCATTGGTAGTATTTTGAATGGTTCTTGTCATATTCAGAAAAATGTATTTCAACTTGAGTTTTCAGATCAAACACAGACGCCAGTGAAACGTTTACGAATACAGCACAAAGAAAAATACCAAAAGTTAAGTAAATGAGAGAAATGAATAAATATCTATACAAACTAAGAATAAAAAATAATCAAGAACAATAAATTGCATTACGAAGTACTCCAACAAAACCGCCCGTGAAACGTTTACGAATGCAACACAAAGAAGAATACAAAAAATAAAGTAAATGGGATAAGTGAATAGATACGAATTAATAATCACGGATGATAAATTATTGTACGAACCTTTAAACTACAGAAATTGGGCAAAATAAGTCAACAAAAGGATTTTTTATGCAACCCACGAATACAAATTGTAGGATAAATTATAGTTTATAATTTTGAGGGAAAAAAAAAAAACTATGAGTTATAATGCCAAAACATTATAAATTGAGGGGTCAACATATACAAACTATAAAAACTTAAGGATTTATCTTTAAAAATAGTTTCGAAAATTGTATATGTACATGCTTATATAACTTTTGCTGTAGCAACGGGAATCATAAATTTCCCTCAAAAGAAATCTCGATTATCCGCAAGGTGCAGCAAAGTTGAAAACTTTGCAGTTGCCAAGGTTCTTACACGCCCCCAATTCAACTATCTATCATCTGTATACATATATATGTATATGTATAATATATATACTGAGTATATGCTCATATTTCATAAAAATAAACTGTCAGCCGTGGATGTCTTTTAAAACGCATGTCAAAAACTTTTTGTTTTTCTTTCTTTTTTTTCTTTTTTTTGACTGCAAGGTGTGCACAAAATATGTAACTGCATTGACTGCGATAAGTTATACAGAATACAAAAAAAAAAAAACAAAAAGAATAAAGATATTGTATATGTATATAAGTATCAGTATAAGCTGCATATTGTGAGTGGCAGCTAAGTAAAAACAAAATCGCTGGAAAATTGAAAAGTCATGTCAGCGCTGGCAAACTAAGCCAAAAGAAAATATATTGCCATGGGTTAAGTTTAAGGAAATGGACAGTAAATTGTGAATGTTGCCCAGAGACTTTTCAATCGAATGAAGCGACAATGCAAACAACAAATTTTACAAGCCAATGCACTTGGCAAAGCATTCAAAAAAAAAAAACAAAACAAAAAGTAAAACAACAAAAAAAAAAAAACAACAAAAAAATGTAAAACAATTACGCGTTTAATATATTTTCATTTGGCAGAGTCAGAGTCAGCGTTGGTCCAACTGCCGCTTTTGACTACTGAATTACAGCGCAGGATATAAAGGGAGGAGCAGTCGTCCTGTGCTGCCATTTTTTACTTTTAATGAAGCGCAAGAATTTCTGCTGGATAATTTGTTAAGCGCCCGGACAGCCAAAAGGCAAAAAGCCAAAAGAGATTCAGAGTACAAAAAAAAAAAAAAAAAAAAAATAGAAAGAAGGAAGAATAGGAAAACTTAGACAGCAGCCAGGCGCACTGCAACAAGGACACAAGGACGCAAGCACACGCGTAGCACTGCTGAAAGTTGCGCTTTAATTTGGCTTATTTCAGCCAAACAAATTTATAGAGTCCAGTATGCAAAATAGCGCTCTAGAATTAGCTGCGAACAATTGTGGGAAAAAAAAACGGGGAGCAGCATTTGCAAGATAAATGACACGCAAAAGCCAAGTGCTAAATTTTAATTTTTAATTAAAACTAAAGACAGACAAGCGCATTGCTTTTTAGCTGGTAGTAACCCAAACTGTCCACTTCATAATGCATAACAATAAATAATAATTAAGTGAAAAGTCAGCAGCTCTTCTTTCAACTCACCTGTTGTAATGGTATGCATGAAAATCTCACGCAACAGCAACATTTCATCTTCAGGTGCTGCAGTATATGAACCAAATACATCGTTCTCTGGCCAGACCTCCCTGCGAAGAGTATTAGAGTTTATTTTTACATAAATATGATTGACTATGACAAGTTAATACAGCTCTGTTCGTGTATATGTATATAAATATCACACCAGAACTATTAATTAATTTAAAATAAAAAAAAATAAAGTTAATTGACAAACGATTTTAAGCAAAAAAAACCATTAATGAACCGCTAATTTATCATTTGTTACCAATTTAATTAATCAATGTGACTTTAATTGACAAATATGTGTAATAACAAAAAATAAAGATTGTATTCAAAACATATCAGCTATTGAACTTGGTTAAGGTTTTGCCCAAATACAATTAAACCATACGAAATCCAAGTTGTTAGCTGTTTTCCATTTAAAAACAAGTAAGAATGCTCTAGTCGAGTGTGCCCGACTACGAGACTCCCTGCTCCCACTTTGCATTTCAAGCAGTTCAGCGGCAACTCAAGCAAGCAGTGCACTTAACTCATAAACTGCTTGTCAAACTGTTGTTGCTGCCAGCTAAGACGGGCGTAATAGATTCTTCTATAACTTTGGTGCTATTTATCCAATCGTGTTAAAATGTACACAACTGATCAACATTGATACAACATATATGTGTACAAATTATCAAAGCTTTATCTTTAAAATTGTGGCTGTGGGAGTCTTTTGCGATTTGCGGGGGTGCGGGGGAGTGCATCCGAAATTTGAAATAAACTTGATCCAAGTTTATTGTCTAAAGCTCTTATAGTCTCCGAGATCTGTGTGTTCATACGGACAGACGGACAAACAGACAGACGGACATGGCTGGTTCGTCTCGGCTGTTGATGCTGATCAAGAATATATAGTATAGTTTATATAGTCGGAAATGCCTCCTTCTGTCTGTTACACACATTTGCGGTACTTAATAACTCCCTTTTACCCATTTTTAATGGGAACAGGGAGTAACAAGTCCGGTCTTGATAACCAAATATTCAATTATAGTATAAAATATTTAAAACAGGACTTCCAACTTTATCAAAAATTCGCAGATTAATTTTGCATTTTAATTTTATTGATTTCAAAAATAATATTGGTAGGTTTGTTTTGAAAATAAAAAAAAAAAACTATATGCAGTTTCAACGATTTCGAGCGGATCTTTCAACCATTTAATTTTTATTGATCTCAAAAATAATATTGGTAGACTTTTTTCGAAAATAGAAAACGCTTTTTCATATTGATCTTTTAAAATGAAATTTGCAAACAGCAGATTTTCGTGCATTTTCCGAATTTGCAATGACGTTGAAAACATAAAACTGTCATAATATTGCTTTGGAATGGTATTTTATCATAAAGAAATATAAATTATATATGCTATATATATGTGAGTACTTTGCTTAAAATGAACTCAGCTTAGAATTGCGAACTAGCTTATAATTTAGTTCTGTAGCAAAAGCAAAAGCATTTATTAAACGGCTGCTAAAGCTTATCATATACCACTAGCCTATAACGCCTACAGCAAAAACTGCCACGTCATCAGCAGCAGCAGCAGCAGCAGCAACAGCAGCAACAGCAGCAACAGCAGCAGCAGCAGCAAAAACTACAACAACATCAACAACAACAGCAGCATTGTAATAGCAACAATAACAAGCGCTCACGTCATGCTGCAAAAATCGGAACGCAGGACAAGCAACAAGCAAAGCTTTTAGATTTCACAAAATGAAATTGATGCGTTTAAAATTGCGTTAAAATTTCTCGTGTGGCACAGTGCACTGGCAACACACACGCACACACGCACACACACCCCCATACACACACACACACAGTGGCAGTGCCAATTTCTTGCGCTAGCAGCATTTCACGTTGTTGTTCTTGTTTTTTTTTTTATGTGGCGCCTCGTGTTATATTTCCACTTTCATTTTTGGCGCAGCACACAAATAATCCTTGCGTGCTTGTCCTGCTGCCAGTACACTGAGAGAAATATAATAGAATTCCTACGGTGTCGAAATTCGGAAAAGATCGAAGTTTCTTAATTTAAGCACAGGTTTCTCATTTGACAAAAGTTTTCTGTTAATCACAAAATTATTAATATGAGACTGCTTTTGAGAAAGGAATAATCAGGAATTAAAATAGAAAATTTCTAAGTTGAGAAACAAACTAAGTTTGAGAATTTCCAGACGACTCTATATATTGTTGTTGTTGTAACAATTGGGTCTTTTAATTCCAATATATTCAGGTTGGTAACCGTTTTTACTCCCTGTTCCCATTAAAAATGGGAAAAAGGGAGTTATAAAGTACTGAGAATGTGTGTAACAGACAGAAGGAGGCATTTCTGACTATATAAACTATATATATTCTAGATCCGGTTCAACAGTCTATTTCCCCCGTCTCAGCAGGCAGAAACAACAGTTTGACATGCACTGGTCAAGTTAAGTGCGCTGCTTGCTTGTGTTGCCGCTGAACTGCTTGAAATGCAAGTTGGGAGCATGGAGTCTCGTAGTCGGGCACACTCGACTAGAGCACTCTTACTTGTTTAATTTCGAATATAAATCAAAATATTTTAACTAAGCCACAAAGAACTCAAAAGAGATTTAAGTTTTTGATTTCGTAAAACGATTGGATAGTTTCGGTTTTAAAACTTAGCTGTTTAAATCAGTAAAAACTAATAAATATAGCTTAAAAATTAAATATGGTTGAAAAGTTCGAATAAAAGAAAATCGGAAAGAACTTCAGTTAAGCAAATCATCAATAATTCGAAATTACCAAATTTCTTTTGTGCTTTAAATGGTGTTTTAAATATAATCCATAAATTATTTTAATCTTAACTTAAGTTTTATTTCTTTTAATTTTATCTTAATTGACAATTAACTATCGATTATACATTCCAGGTTTGTTCAAATTTAATTTAAAGAATGCCTAAAACTTTTTAAGCAAAACTTAATTGAATGCCATTTAGAACAGACTATTTTTTCAAGTGTAGTTTATGTTGTATTTGTGATGCGTGCGGCAGTTGAAGGCTTTGTGCCAGTGTCGTTGCTGCTGTTAATTTAATATTTGAAAGCAGCTTAATATGCAACTCACACACACACATATATACATATGGAAATAGAAGAGTGTGTGTGAAAGAGAGAGAGAAAGAAACAATTATCGAGTTGAAGCACATCGCACCTTGGCATCGAATGCTGCTGCTGTTGCGTGCCTCAAATTATCCATATCAGTTGCAAACAGACGAGGCCAAAATAGCGTGTTGCAGTTGCAGCAGCTTTAGGCCATTTTCATTTTCTAGTTTGCCTCCGGTTGAACCCGTTTTGTGTGCGTAGACGATAGCACAACTTATGTTGCACACTGTCAAGCGGCAATATAAATTGACAGACATGCCACACGTACCAAACGCAGCACATGAAAACTATTTCGAAATTTTTCTGTTTTCCAAATAAATGTGTGTGTGTGTGTGTGTGTGTGTTATCCTTTGGCCCGTTTTGGGCCACCTAATTAGCTGTTGCCAAGGATAACAGCATAATTACTGCTACTGCTCCTCTGCATTTCTCATTTCAAAATATAATTATGCAAAATATTCATGCACAACTTTTACCACTTTGCCAGTTTAACCAATAATTAGTGGTTTGTGTCACATTTGCCAGTGCACCAAATATTTGTTAGTTACATAAATATGTTTGTTTGCAGCACTCAGCAACATTACATATAAAATATAAAACATTATTAAGGTGAAACAAGAGTTTATTATTCGTTATTACATAATCCCACAGATATGCAAGAACAGATTGAGAATACAAAGGCTAAGAGCTCTGTTCAAGAGTGGTTGACTAGGAGATACCTTTTACAAATCAACCAACAAAACTATCATTGTTTAAAAACAATGTGTGTTGTTTAACATCTTGAGTTATTGAATCAACTAATTGTACACTGAGAGAACTCTATGCTGAATTCATACATTTTAGGCATGATTTGTGCTGAAATTTGTATATGAAATTGAAACTAGGGGAACTAACCACGAATTTCGAATTTCAAAGTAATGTATTCATAAAATATTCATAGTGTATGAATAAGTAAACATAAAATGTACATTGAAATGCACAAATAATGCATAAGTAAGC
Organism: Hirtodrosophila cameraria; assembly: GCA_949708635.1. Classification (NCBI taxonomy): domain Eukaryota; kingdom Metazoa; phylum Arthropoda; class Insecta; order Diptera; family Drosophilidae; genus Hirtodrosophila; species Hirtodrosophila cameraria. The sequence goes on along the minus strand of OX453089.1, from coordinate 72,022,008 downwards.
ATATATTCTGCCTTAAATTGTGGAAACTATGCTTTAATAATAAGTTATTGTTCATAAAAATACACAAATTATGCTTTGTAAATCAGATATTGTGCATAAAAACCAAAAACTATGCATAAATTATGCATTAATATATATGAATGCTGCCTAATAATTCTCTATGTGCTTTAGTAAGAGACTGTGCATAATTATGCAAGAATTATACATTATTAATCATATGTTGTGCATAAGATATCAAAAGTTTTGCATAAATAAGCAGTATGTTTAGCTGTTTCTGGCTTTTATAGGTTCTGAGATTATGCTTTCAGATTCAAAACATACATTTTTACAGCTGGGTTCTTCGCTTTTTAAATGTTGCATGTTTATGAAAAAGGGTAAAAAAAGTGCTTTACTTAAACTGCGTTATGCATAATATTGATTTTGCATAACTTAAAGAAAAGGAATAGAAGTAAAATAGTTTTGATTTCTTGAGCATGGCAATAAACGCTTGATAAATTGGTTAAACATACTCTACAAGCCAGCTTAAAAGCTTTAAATGCAAAGTAGTCACAGTCAATATTGCAACATTGCTAAATAAGCACAGTAGCAACAGCAACAACAGCAACAGCAACAACAGCAGCAGCAGCAACAGACGCTGGCGAAAATAAGCTCAGTTAAAAGGAATACAGCTGGGCAAGTGAAGTATTTTAAGGGAGTTGTGGGGTGGTCGACGAGGTAGCCAACTAAAAGTTGCAGCTAAAATGAAGTTTGAATAAACATTTTGCGCATTTACTTCACTTAAAAGTTTTTCAAGCTGACATTACCGAGCGCTCGGTGCTCGTTGCTCGGCGTTTGCCATTAAGCCGCTGGGCGAAGAGTAGCAAAAAACCAAAACGTTTTTCAGCATTTTGGTTTTTCTATTCATTTTGTTAATAAACTGTGCAAAAAAAAAAAAACATACACATAATAGTGTGAACTGGCAAGTATTTAAAAATGCTGCCCAGACTCGAAAAACACACAAAGACTTTTTGGCCCGAAGGGTGCAAAGAGCTAGAAGGTACTTACATGCCAGGCCAGACACATATGTGGTACATATGTATATATATGTATGTTAAATGTGTATAACTTCAGTTTATTTTCAATATTTTGTTTACCCCAAAAATTGTTACCCGAGAAGGCAACAAAAAAACAATAGAAAAAAAAGCATTCAAAGCTCGAGTGCAAGGCAAGAGGGCAAGGCAAAATAGTTGCAGACAAAAGGCAAAGGCAGATGAAGTGCGAGTGCGAGTGGAAGAGCGAGTGGGCACTGGTGGTGGGTGAAGTAGTGGGTGCTCTTCTCAGGGCTCTATGCATATCGCATTTTAATTTATTAGCACAAAAAGCGTCTAGACCTTTTTAAGCTGCTGCAGCAGCAACAGCAGAAAGCAACAACAATAATAATAATAACAACAACAACTGCTGCCTTCATACATTTTAATGCAGCAATTTCAGTTGGGTAACAATTAAAATGCACATAAATTTAAATGAAGCTGCACAAATGGCAAAAATTACGTATACGTCATGTGAAGTACAAGACCAAGACGAACAGCAAACGTGAATTTAAGTCTTCACTTGATAGGCAAGCAATTTTATTTGAAGTTAGACTTGTACAGCAAAAAATACATAACAAAAAATTCCGACCACAAATTATTTTTGAAAAGAAATACAATTTAAGTGCAAAATCAATCTAGATGTTAAAATATGAGCAAAAAGATATACTCCATAAAATCATGACAAAAATATAAATTGGTAGTATTTACGGCAACTGAAATTGCAATGTTTGAAATATAATTTGTGATTTGTCTGCTCTGTTGATTAAGTTGTTTTCAAATGCATTTTCATAACATTTTCAATTTCTTTATTAAAACAAGTAAGAACGTTGCAGTCAGGCTCACCCGACTGCGATATACTCTGTTTTCTGTTTACTGGGGCGGGGGTGGGCGTGTCAAAATTTTTTTCTCCAAACTATCGATGAGATCAAAAGTATTCATACTGCAAAATTTGGGGTTTCTAGCTATAAGGGTGTAGGAGATACAGATTTTGCTCATTTGCAGGGGCGGTAGTGGGCGTGGCATTTTTTTTTTTTACAGATCGGTCGAGAATGTCATCAGTAGTCTTCATGCCAAATTTGGTGACTCTAGCTGCAAAACTGCAGAAGATATAGATTTTTGCGGTTTGTGGGGGAAGGGTTGGGGGTGGGGGGGAAATCTTGACACTTTGTCTGCCTATGGTATATACCAACATGTACACCAAGTTTGGTTGCTCTAGCTTTAAAACTGTGGAAAAAACCTGCGTTCATACGGACAGACGGACAGACGGACGGACAGACGGACAGACGGACATTTCACAAACCCAATATACTCTTTTTTTCCATTTTGGAAAACAGAGTATAAAAATCGATTTATATATTCATTTCTCTGCGATTTTATGCCACATATGACACATTATCAACAACAACAATTTGTTGTACTTAAAATAAATGTATATACAATATTAAATATATGACTCAATGAGTCTTGTCAGACAGTCAACAAAAGACCACAGTGATTCGTCCCTAGACGAATTCGAATGCTTAACGCAGTGGCAACATCATCTTCAACACCAACATCCATATTAAAACTGCTGCACAGGTGGAAAATTTTAATGATGTTGATAAATAAATGAATTGGAAATATTTAAGCCACATTTCGATTGCTGTCTGTGACAACAGTCAGCCTTTGACAGCGGCGACAGATGTTGGAATGTTGAGGATGAGGGCGTATTGCGAGGATGTCTGCCTTGTTTAAATGTTGACACGCAAAGAAGTAAGGTAAATTATTTTCACGTAATTTTCCAGCACAAACAATAAACATGAAGCTTTACATAATTGAGCTGGCAATTAAATTGAAAGGCAGGCACCTTGAACTGAGCTACGCTCTGCCCCAAACAGAGCAGGTGAAAGCAGCTAAGGCCAGTTGACAGAGTCGACCAGGAGCATAATGAGCAGTAGCAGCACAAAAAGAATAAGGACACTGAATTTCGTGCGATGCCATTATCTGTAGTTACCACAGTGCCAGACCAACAGGCGACCTGACCACCTGAACGACGCGATGGGGGAGGATGATGCGGGTAGCGGGTTGCGGGTTGCGGGTAGCGGGTTGCGGCTTGCGGGCGTGCGCTGCCTTAACAATAAATAAAAACTATTTAATTTAAAGACGACACTGAAGCTGCTGCTGCTGCTGCTGCTGCTACTACTGCTGCTCCACAGCCAAGGACAGTTCATGCCTGAAATTCGCTGTGCGAAAATATGAAATATAAACAGTGAACGCAAAAAAAAAAAAACAAGAAACAAAAAAAAAATATTAAAAAAATGCAAACTGCAAGGACAAAGGATGCGCTGCGCTGCTTCTTCGTTTTTTATCTGAGTTAATTTATTACGCGAATTGCTTTTGTATCTTTTCTGCGTTAAGCAAAATGACAACGACGAACCGAAACAAAAGACAGTCAATGTCAAGTTATTAAAATAAGGATTTTTCAAACGGGATTACGGCAGCAAGTTGTTGCTCAATTTGAAAGTAGCGACAAGCGCAAAGCCAAGCAGTCTGTTGCAGCACTTTGCTGCATGCCTCAACGCCCAGCTAGACACTCACCTGGCAGCACGCAGCAAGGCAATGGCATGTTCCAATTTACCGGTGCGCAGCAATTTATTTATGCGCATCATGCAATCCTCGCTGCAAGTAAAAGAAATGTAGAAAATATTATATTATTTGTAGTATTTTCAGCATTATTTAAAAACTTGTAAGAGCAACAAACCGTTGATCATCGATGGACTTCTCCGAAGCGGCATCAAATGGTAAGGGTTGTTCCTCTTCGGCCAATTGCAGCTCTGTGGCTAAAAGCAGACTTACCTCTGCTGCCATTGTGGCCCATTTGTTGGCCAGTTCATCCTGTATTTAAAAACAAACAAAAATATTTTAAAACTTGGCAAAGTACGACTATGTTTCTATGACATTATTGGATTGTTCAATTTTGATTTTTGTAAATTTACAAGGAACTAGAACGCTTTCCAATTCCGCTTTTGGCAACATTTTGTGGAATTTTTAAAAGTTGGTAAATTCTTTTTAGATGTTAAGCTAGTGGAACTATTATTTAATGAAGTTCAAAAATTGAAATCACTTAAGAAAACTTGTCTTTCGGAATATTTTTTTGAAGGTGGAAACCGGAATATTTTTTTGAAGGTGGAAACCGGAATATAACTTAAATCAAAAACAAGACCACAATTACGAAAATCGATAGTGAGCTTTAGATTGTCTTAATCGAAAGTTTCAATGGTGAGTTTAATACTCTCATTTTCTTCAAAAATTATAAAAACAAAAATAGTATATTGGTTTCATGAAATGTCCGCGTCTCTGTCTTTCCGTCTGCCCGACAGTATGAGCGCACAATTTTGTAGCTAGAACAACCAAACGTTGATCTAAAAACCTTAAAGTGTTTAAAAGCTACTATTTTCTCTTTAGCTAAACTAATTAAAATCATAAAATGTTATTTAATTATAAAACAATAAATCATTATTAAATCTAAAAAAAAATAGAGAGAACTACAAAGCAATTCACAGTTGTCGGCGTCAGATGTAAATGCTAATTACAAAATTGATAAAAACTAAAACAAAACCTTGACCAGCAGCTGATGGCAAACATAACGCGTTTTTTAAATGTAAATAAAATAATAAAAATTATAATAATAACAATGTACATGTCATAAATGCAATGTTTTCAAAAGATTTAATTATGAAAAAAGTTGTACACATTAAATTCAGTGGCTGTTTTTTATTTTGTTCACTTTCAGGAATAACAAACGCATAAATGTTCATTTATGCGTTCAATTTACTCAAACCCCCAAAAAAATCATATAACATACGATTATTTGCCTGACTGTCTCCGCTTATCGGTATTTTTAACAATGCATATTTAAATTGCGGCTTTATCGAGATATGAAGGCCATTGGCATATTTTCAAATTTTAATTCTAGATACTTATTTAAATGTAAAAGTATGTATAGGGATAATAACTAAAGCCAATGACACAAAAAGGATTTGTAGACATGTATGTATATTTTTAATACCCTTGCAGAGGCTATTTTAACTTTAACTCCGAACATATATAAAAAGTATATATGTAATTTGATCAGAATCAATAGTCATGTTTATATATTTTATACGAAAACTAGTCTTTCAGTTTAAAAGTTAAATTGATAAAGCTTACATATTTTGTATAAAGGCTGTACATTTGCAGAAATTCAACAATTTTGAGTTTTAAAATACTAGGAATACTAATAGAAATAATCTGCTATAAAATGAATTGCTGTCTAAAAAAAACATCTTTGTATTCACAGATAACTTAACCAAACTCATCAACTGCTTATTTTATCACAGCTTATATAAAATTCCATTAAAATTGGAGCACTAAACAACTAGATGAGTTGTTTTTATTAGAAACAATCGAAAGAAAATGATGTATCTATTTGTAGGAAAAATAATTTTGAAACAGTAAATAACTTGGGCAGCCCGCAGATAAATGTTCCTGCCTGTTTTTACTCCCTGTTCCCATTAAAAATGGGAAAAAGGGAGTTATAAAGTACTGCAAATGTGTGTAACAGGCAGAAGGAGTCATTTCCGACTATATAAACTATATATATTCTTGATCAGCATCAAGAGCCAAGTCGATTAAGCCATGTCCTTCTGTCTGTCCGTCTGTCTGTCTGTCCGTCTGTCCGTATGAACACACAGATCTCGGAGACAATAAGAGCTAGAGGCACCAAACTTGGCATGCAGGTTCCTGTATACCATACGCAGCCACAATTTTAAAGATAAAGCTTTGATTTTTGGTACACATATTTCTTTTATCAATGTTTATCAGTTGCGTAAATTTCATCACGATCGGATAAATAACACAAAAGTTACGGAAAAATCTATTACCTCGGCCTCAGCTGGCAGAAACAACAGTTTGACATGCACTGAACAAGTTGAGTGCGCTGGTTGCTTGTGTTGCCGCTGAACTGCTTGAAATGCAAGTTGGGAGCAGGGAGTATCGTAGTCGGGCACACTCGACTAGAGCATTCTTACTTGATTTATTTATTCGTACATAATTTGATGCCATTGTTAAATGTTTATACATATGTATGTATGAGATTTTTTATATGCTGATATTTTAAGAACATTTATGAAAAAGCAGTGTTGAAATATTTGTGTTTGCCACAGCGCTTACAACGTTGTTGGCATTTTAACAATAGTCAAATACGAGTACAAACTTGTATTTACAAATTAATTGTTCAAAAATTGATGCATAAATTGTGTGTGTAAGTGTGTGTGTGTGTGTGTGTTTGTATGTGTGCACAACAACAGCAACAATGGACAGGAAAGGCAACGGCTGTGCAAATAAATATGTCAAAAATTAGCACAGTTGAAGTTTTTTCCTTTTTTTTTTATATAAAAAACGAGCACATGTCCGTCCGGTCCGTCCGGACCAACGGCCACCGCCAGAGCACAAAATGGCGGCCACAAAAGTGCAAAACTCAACAAATGCTGCAGCATGCGGCATGCAGCATTTCGGCATTGCGGGGGCAAGTATAACTACCAAGTGTTGGCGTGAACCGGAAATAACGCTTGGTGGCTCAACCAACGCGCCAAAGTGTTCAACAAAACAAAAGAGCTGTTAAAAACCCATTGGGAAGGTAAGTTCAAAATGAACGAAAAGAAAGCCAACGAATATATAAATACGCTATACAAATTATTGTAAGTTTAACTGAAAACTTAAAAAAAAAATGCCAATAAAACTCTTGTTCGTAATTGTCTGTCCGTCTGTTGTCATAAGATACTTGGTGTCTCTTAATCTTAATGCATCTGAGATAAGCGCTTCGATTGATAGATCTGCTAGAATATATATTTTGTTAAAGCTATTTGGATGAAACTTGGCAGACATTCCTTTTCCTTTATTACCTATTTACTCCCTGTTCCCATTAAAAATGGTAAAAAAGGGAGTTATAAAGTCCTGCAAATTTATGTAACAGGCATTGGAGGAGGCGTTTCCGAATATATAAACTATATATATTCATCAACAGTTGAGTCGATCTAGCCATGTCCGGATGTATGTCCGTCTGTCCGTCCGTCTTCTGTATGAACACTGTGATCTCAGAGACTATAAGAGCTAGAGACACCAAACTTGGCATGCAGGTTCCTGTATACTATACGCAGGTCAAGTTTATTTCAAATTTCGGATGCACCCCCCGCACCCCCGCAAATCGCAAAAAACTACCACAGCCACAATTTTAAAGATAAGGCTTTGATTTTTGGTACACATATTTATTTTATCAATGTTGATAGGTTGCGCAAATTTCATTACGATCGGATAAATAACACCAAAATTATGGAAGCATCTATTAACCCCCGTCTCAGCAGGCACAAACAACAGTTTGACAGGAACTGGACACGTTAAGTGCGCTGCTTACTTGTACTGCCGCTGAGCTGCTTGAAATGCAAGTTGGGAGCCATGTCCGTCTGGGAACAGGGAGTAAAAATAATATGTACCAATAATTTTAACTATATCTAGAAAGTTAGATTTATGAGTATTAGATTTTATTTTACCAACTTTAAAACAGCAAATAACAACATAACGTAAATCAAATAAAAATCACCCCAAAAGTTCAACGAACCTAAAAATGAATATAAATCAGAAAGTGTACAGACACTACAAGCTATGTATATAATAAATAGTTAAACTAAACAAGTTAAACACAAATAAATAAAAGAAGCGCGCAAATAAATGAAAAAAGCACCAGCTGCGATATTGGCAACGTTTGGTAAAGTTTTACTTCTTTATTTTATTTTTAACCATATTTTCAGTCAATTAAATTTCATGATCAAACCTATAAATCTTGCCCCGCTGGCAGTATATATAGACGACAATTGTTTTCTGACCCCAAACCAAGAGCGCTTTTGGCTATTTGTTTTAAATTTTATTGGCAATTTAGAGAATATTTTATGGCGCACACAGCGGGGGTGTTGGGGTGATGTGGGGACGCTAAACGAAACACCCGCGCTATCCAAATAATGTCATTTAATGCAGCAATTTATTATAAAGCATTAAAAACAATTTCAAATTCGCTGGCAACTCACCTCCGTTGGTTGTTTTGCTGACATCGATGGCTTGGACTTTGTGGCCGGATGCTTGTTCTTCTTCTTCACGCTGCGCTTGCGTTTGTCCTGCACAAGGACTGCATCCTGACAGAAGCGTTCCATCATTTTTATAAAAATGTTGGCCGTTTCCACAACGTCACGTAGAAAGACTCTGAAAGAGAATGTGGGAATGGTTAGTAAATAAAATTATTGCATATATGCATATGGTAATTAAATTCTTCATTTTATGTTGCTAAATTGCATAAAAACTATGAATAATATGACCACATGCACACACACTGATACTACTGCACACACACCACACACACACACACACACACACACGCTCACTGGAAATTCAATTAAATGTGGCAAGTGCATTTTAATTTCATGTCTATGAAACAGCATTAAATACGCTTTATCATTTTGATATGTTGACATTAAATGCCAAATGAATAAATTGACAAATAATAAGAAATTGATTATATAGAAATAGTTGACTTTTTTGCGTAGTTCTCAATTTTTAATTATGAATTTATAGCTATAGAAGTTAAGTTTAGTATATAGCAAGAGATTATAGTGTTTTAGTTTGATTCATAACTCATTGCACAGTGCTACAAAATCACCAAAATTGAATGTACTTTTGAAATGACCTAGTGTACTCCGTAGACCACCTTAAACATAGTACATTCTACATACTTGACATTAACAATACACTCTCAATATCGAGATTTAATATTGATACTAAAAGACAATAGAACCGCCTTCTTGTTGATATATACTATATTTACCAGATTGTTGATATATATATATATTTTTGTTACTTTTTTTCAACTTTAAGCATTTTTCATTCACGAATTCTGCACTGGGCCATTTGCAGAGGGTCGATTTCATACATAATTTGTGCATAAATCATGCCTAAAATGCATGAATTCAGCATAGATTTCTCCCATATACATAGTTAAACACACTGCCAATTCGGAATCTACAAATTCTGATTCGGATTGTCAAATTTATTGAATTGAAACTAAACTGAAATAGCTTTAAAAGATTATATTAAGTTTTAAGTCAATTACTTTACTCTTCAATTAACATAAGAAAACGGAAGCATTTGTGAATGAACATAAATAAGTTTTTAACTTATATATCTCAAACTATAGTTGAATTTTTAGAGACAGCTGGCGCTTTGAATTACAAAAGTTCAACTGTATTTCAATAAATAATGCCTGACTAAATTTCGAATCAAGCTGCTAAAAAGCAATGCTTAAAAGCCAACTTTCTAAATTTATTGAGAATCATTGAGCACATTACAAAAAACCAAACCTAACCGAAACGGCAAACTTGAACACCGCCCACGTTCTTGCCCTCGTCCTTTTGGCAACTTTTAGCATGACTTAACTAGCCCAACTCAATTCAAAGGACCTCGTTGACTGATGATGTGACTGCTGCTGTCGTTGCCATTGCCATTGCTGTTGCCATTGTTGATGCCGCTGTCGATGTCGACGTCGATGCCGATGACGCCTCCAATTAGCAAATTAGCCTTTGAAAGGAAAACGGCTAAAAGGCAGCCGACAAACTGCCAAAATCAGCTGCCGCGTAGTCAAAAAAGCTGGTCAAAACTTTGCGCATTGTTTTTAACCAAACCCAAAAATACAAAAATAAAAATCTTTGGTTTGCATAAAAAGCCCACGTCATTGTGCACGTCAATTTGTTAAAATGATTGATTGCCGTTTGAATAATGAAATTCGCGCGCGTCATAGAACAGGACAATGCAAACTGGCATATACATCAAATACGCATTTAATGATAGACAATCAAATGCCCTTTCAACAAGTAAAATGTATAAAATAAAAGAGTAAGTATATTGAATTACAATCAAAGTTTTCAGAAACATCAAGTGTTTTCAAGCTAGCTATTGTTATCTTTGTGGACTTAAAAAATAACGATAATACATTTAATACAAAAATTTAAAATTAATTTAAATTTAGGAAACTGATACAAAATTATTTTTATATATTTTTTAAAATTAAAAAAAAAAACAGTTTTTAATATAAGTCAATTCTTACACAAGTTTTTATTAATAATAAGTTTTGTCAACGATCTTTAAATTGCTGTAACTGTTTAAAAATCAGGCAAATTTATGCAAAAAGTTAAGGAGTAGTTGAGAGCTGTAGAGTATCGCATCAAGTTATTCACTGAATATTATTAACCTATTGTTCATGTAAAATGCTAAAACACAATACAATTCAAAAACAAATTTCGCAGACCAAAACACAAATACCTGCAGGGTATACAAAAATTGCCAAAAAAGCAGAGCGTAAAAAAATTAACGTTAAAATGTTGTTGAATGCACAGGACTATTGTTCAAGTTCTCGTCAAACATGATTCTGCAATATTTGCATATGCTATGTACGAGTAGGTGTGTGTGCATGTGTATAATATACACACATTCTATATATATATGTAATTGTGACTGTTGAATTCTTTAACGGGCACTCTAATTGTCAGATCTGATCGATTGTTGACTAAACTAACAAGAATAACCTATTTAAATGCACTCGACTAAGAAATTTCATGTCTTAAATTAATTTTCTCTAACCAAATTGAAGCATTTTAAGTAAATTTAACTTTAATGTCAAGTCAAGTATTTTGTACTCAAGTTGGAAAACAATTATTAGTTTCAAAATTGATAGTTTTGATGGTCATTAATGTTAGAAAACACGTAGCACACAGAATACTCTGTTTACCCATTTCTACAGGGTATACTAAACTTTATCGAAAAACTTTAGGTTGCGTGGGCAGCGAAAAAGCATAGAGTGTTCGGAAAAGGTCACCGCTTGACAATACATGGTCCAAAAATTTATGCAAATTCATTGCAAAATTTTAAATGGGGTACAGCTAGAAGCTTGTCAAATTTTCCAAAATGCGGTCAATGTGCCACAGGATGAACCAGGAAGGATGTGCCAAGGGAAATGCATTTGTAATAGAAATGGTTGTCAGCATACACACACACCAGCACACACACATATACACACAGCTTGCTCTGAGGTCAACATAAATCGAATGCATAGATTAGTAGACATTTAGTAAAATTAGAAAAATAATAGGAAAATATAATGATTTAAAAACAAGAAAGAAATGTTATATTCAGCATACCGAAGAAGAAGATTTGCATAAGAAAACTGATGTTTCAACTGATTGTTCCAATGGCAGCTATGAGCGAGCAATAGTGATCCGATTTTGATCAAATTTGTTGAACATTTGTAGACTGTGCTTTAATTAAGATTAATTAACTTAGTTTGGTCGAGATTTTTGAAAAACACAACAGTTTTTCATACAAAAACTGATTTTCAACCGATCGTTCCTATCGCAGCTATATGTTCTAGTGGTGCCATCTGGCCAATTCAACTATAGGTACTACCTGCAGAAAGAAGAAGCATCTGTGCCAAGTTTCATCAAGATAGCTCTAGAACAAACTCCTAGTAAACTGACATTTGATTTAACTATTGTTTTTTAATCAAAAATTAATGTTTTTAGTTTTTGTTTAATTTTTCAAAATTGTTTGAAATGTATTTTTTTAAATTTGTTATATTTTATTTTTTAATTTAATGTCAACTAATAATAATAATTTATTAAAAAAGATTTAATATTAAAATAAAATAAAAAATAAAAACAATAATATTGTGCTTCTAATTTTTGCCAAGAGCAACTATTGTTGTTTTGCTTCAGCCGCTTTAATTAATATTATTATATTATAGTTCTTAAAGATTATGACACTAACATTTTCCATCCTTAGCCTAAGATTTGAACCCAAATTCTTGTTCTTCAGTTGCTTTAATAATACATCACATATATTCTATGTGCTTATATATATAAATGTTGAAATTTAGTTATTCGCTAAATATGACTTTGGTTCAAGTTGGCTGCATTTTAGTGATAATATGCATTCGCTGACTCTGAGGTTTGTCTGATATTGCGGTTGGCTCATCAATGCTGTACACCTGCCTCTGTGCTTAATGCACGTTTGATAATAACAGCTCAAATGCGAAATTTGCAGCAACTTCTGCGCTTGCCACAACGCAACGCCAATGCTGCTGCTGCTGCTGCTGCTTGTGGTCGTGGCAAGTGAAGCGTAAAAACAGTAACTGCACATGTAGGTGTATCTATGTTTGTTGCTTCTATGAACGCACAGTGCTTTCAAGATACACAATCTTTGTAAATCAATATATAATAACAGTGAATTTCAACAAAGCTTAAACAAAGTAAAATTCAGTCGGGAAAGTCTTGGCGAAATGAAAATAAGAACATCCCTGAACTAACCTAGCTTAACAAAAAGTGAATATAATACGCAAAGTCTTCGTTGAAAGTGAAAATGAGAACAGGCTTGAACAAATTTGTGCTAGGACTTTTGGCACCTGAATAACTGTGCCACAGCAATGGGGCAGCTGCTGCTGTTGTTGCTGTTGCTGCTGCTGCTGTTGCTGCTGCTGCTGCTGCTGCTGCTGCTGCTGCTGCTGCTGTTTGCTGCTGTTTGATGACCACAAAGCCAAGCAACCGCAGTGTAGAATGTGGGTGCAGCAGCACTTGGGGCACTGGGGCAGCTAAGAAGTATAAGTATGGGGTATGGGAGTGTATATGAGAGTATATGGGTGGCGGTTGCATAACAAATTGCATGCCACAAACCATTTTACAAGCGGCAGCAAATCGTTGTCGCCTACCTTGCAACAATGCGGCAAATGCGAAACACACACACGCACACAAACATACACACCCAAACCTCATGTGTTGCCAAAGATAAATCGTTAATAATTTATTTATAATTAATTTGTATGCGCGCAAATGTTGTTATTGTTGTTGCTGCCACTGGCCATGCTTGATTTGATATTCGCGTTTACGTTGATTAAATGGACGACAGCAACAACAATATAAACAACTGAAACAACAACAACAACAACAATGACAACAACGTCTGGGGCAGCGCACAGAATTAATTAGAAGACTTGGGCGTATTTTGTGGCTGAGGGTTTTGTGGGCCAAACTTTGAGGCGCATGTTGAATAAATGATAAAATGTAATTGCGCTTAGTCTTGGGGCAAATGGTTAGCTACGAGCTACTTTCGCGTTGCCATAAGACGTTTATAATGAAAATATTATTAATTATGACAGCAACAAAACAGCAACAACAACAAAAACAACAATCTGAACAATGACTGGCCGCAACAATAAGAGTGATGGGCGTTGATTGCAGCTACCCTTCGCTGAGAAACCCGTTAGCAACAACTTCCCCCAGTCACCAAGCCGCATGCCCTGAGTCTGTGTAAGTGTGCCCAAGCTCATAAATAATTCATGCCCCAGACGGTAGCAGAAGCAGAAGAAGAAGAAGGGTTTCAATCTCTCTCAAGCACTCAAATTCTGATTGCAGTTCAAAAAGGCAGCAGCCTCGGCAACAGCAGCACTTACTTTATCGCTAATTGCAAGGATTAATTAAGAGCAATGTATATGTAAATATGTATATATACATACATATATACACGCTACATGCATACATATGTACATATTTTTGCATGCTTGTATAATTTGGCAGTTAATATTTAATCGTTCGATCTGATTTTTATCAGCCAATGTACGTATAAGTGGCAATATTAACGCTTCAATAGCAAGCCAATTGCATTTCAATGCAGCAACAACGGCAACAATAACAGCAGCAGCAACAACAACAAGAACAACAGCAGCAACAACAACGATGTGTCTATATATCTGCATAGATGTTTATACCCTGTAATTGAGCATAAGCACATGAGTTTTAAAGGTATCAAATGTTAAAGAAAACTTAAAATTTTGATTTGGTCTTAAAAACAATTTTCAAAAATCAAATTATTTCTGAAAATGTTTTTTTTGGCAGTTTGCATTTATAGATTATTTTTTTAAATTTAGTAACACTTTATTAATACCTTTAAAAGTAAATAAAACGGAAAAGTAGTACATTTTTTATCTAATTCTTCGTAAAATACAAAACTCGGGTGGGATTCCAAATTAGAGATGCCTAGGTATATCGATTTTATCGATATTTATATCCAAAATATCGTCCTAATTTTGAATGATACTTCTTTCGATATATCTCCTTCTTTTGACATAATCTTTGATATGTCGAATGTATATTTTTTTTAACGATTTAATTACATGTTGCTCTAATTTTTAAATAGGTAGATTTTTTGCATAAAAAAACCATACTTTTTATATAAATAATTAATTATTTTATCGAATTATATAATCCAATTTAAACACTTTAGCTTATAGTCGACATACATCGACCTTTTTGTGACAAGATTTGGGACGAAATATTGCAACGCTTTTTTTTCTAAGGCAATAGCGATAAAAATTTGACGACTTACTCCGGATCTACCTGATAGTTTGAAAAATATTCAAGAAAGGTTTAATCGGTGAAAAAATTTTCGGGAGAATCAAGTTAGCTATCCCAATCATATCTCCTACCCTGTGTCTATCAATAATGGGTATTAATCTGGAAGCATACTTGGTATATCCTCGTTAACTATACTCATATCAAGTGAATTTGAATAATTGAGTGCATTTTTAATCATGGATTCAAAACTATATCTTTTATTTCCAACCCACGTTTATTTAAGTTCTTATTGTGAATACTTAGCAATAGGATATTTTCAAGTCGTGTATTCTTACATGTCAACCCATACATGTATGTGCCTTTGCTCTATTGCCGCATGCTGTCAATTTCATGTTTGTGCGCTAAATTAATTTAGTCAGTGCTTTGAAAATAGCGTCTGCATTGCCATTTGCCTAATGTCTGTCTATAACCATGTCCATCTCTTCATCTGATTGACTGACACGTTGATAGTTGAACCCGCGTCATCGTTCCAAATAGATTGCCAAACGATTCGTGTGTATAGAGCGCACTATGGAACAGCATCAGACCTAAGGATACAGCAGATACAGAGAATTTGATATTCTTGGTATTGATTCGTTAAAAGAAACATCAATCAGCAATGAATGAAACTTGAGTTCGTTATTTACTGTTTTAAATAGTGTCTTATTTGTCAATTTAACATTTATAAATGCGACACAAAGATTAATTGAAGTGTCAAATGTTCTCAAGAGAGCAAAAGCAAGATCGTGAGCTCAAATGCTCTCTCGAGAGAGCAAAAACAATGACTGAGAGAGCGTGATAGCGTCACAAGGCAAATTCTCAGGAGCGTGCACACACAAGGGACTTAGTGCATACACACTTTAACATATATACCTTTATAATATATATAATACTATTTTTTTATTTCTTATATAACATTTCTGATTTCCCATGGTAGTAGTTTTGCGTATGTTTAGTTTTATTTGCATCTGTGTTTGGCTGGCATGTCTGTGACACAAAAACACACTTTCAGTCATTTATTTTGCAGGTATCAAACTGCGCCACGTTGCACCCAGTTTGTTTGACAGATAAATTTGTGCATTCGTTTAGAAATATTCAAGTGAGTTTTAGAATTTCATGCCTCAGCGTTTGTTGCTATTCGCAATTGCGTGCGCTACACAAAAATTGCAATTATCTAAATGGATTTCAATCTAATACGTAAAAAAATGTTTTCAAAGGCAAAAGCGGGTAATTCAACTGGATTTATATTTGCAGCAACACAACTAAACTGGCAATTGAAAGTGCAGGCACGCGTTATGTGAGAGTAACATCTTCAGCCATGAACTTTGACTACAAACTTGCTACACATTTTTGACCAACGAAAGTAGCTACACTCGGAGAAAAGTCTGTAAGTCATTGTTTACTTAAACAAAGTGCAATCGAATTTATTGCCGAATAAATTAGAATTTCAATAGTTTTTTAATAACGAAACTCTTTATATAAGACTGCTTCAATATCGGATCAATTTGCTTCGAGTTTAGATCGAAATTTTAAGAGATGAGAAGTTATAAAACTACTATAATCGAAATTATTTCATTAGGCTTTAAGCGATTCAACAATGCCGTTTTTCACATGTTTTAGGTATACAAACTTAAAGCACATTATAAATATAAAAAAAAAAGTGAAGAAAAACTTAAAATTTTGATTTAGTTGGTATAAATGATGTTTCAAAAGTTTATCCGAAAAAATTATACAAATTTGCTTTTCTTGATTTTAAACTCTCATAGCTTTTTCAAAGCTAAATCAACTTTTTATCTTATGTTTTGTATTATATATTATGTTTTATCTTATGCCAAAAATGAGCACTTAGAAGAGATTTTCTAAAATTGTGTCAGGAAATGTTGAAAATTCGGAGGATACTGTTGTATAAGCCTCTTTTGAATACCTTCTGATCAGTTTCCAACTAATTTTTAGTGATTAAAGCGAAAAATCATTCGAGACGTATTTCACCGATTTCGGAAGAAAATTCACTCCCTGGGTGGAAAATGTGGAAGCGAAGTTCATAAGGAGAAAAGGGTAATTCTAGGCTCAAACTCATTTTTAAACCTAAAACGACATATAATAGTTTAAAACGTCTCTCAGCGATTGTGGAATGTGGAAAATTTTCACAAGAAACCATTTGGTTTTTTGATTTAAAATAAGAAATAAATTTCCCGAAATCGGAAAAAATAACGAAATATGGGAACCAGAGGATATATTTCAAAATCAGATGGACGGGCGGGAAGGGACAATAAATTTAAGACTTGGATGGGCGGTTGCGAAACGGAATCGATTTGTCTTCTCTTTCAAGGTGAAATCCTAAGTCGGGCAATGCCGCGACATACCTGCTAGTAATGCTATAATTGAACAGAGCTTTTTTTAAAGTGTACAGTTTTTATTTATTTTCGGGTAGCAGCATCTGTACTTAACTAAGTGAAGGTAAGTGCTGTGTTGTTAATGACTCCAAAAGCCAGCTGCATCAACGTTGCAGCAGGCAACATGCAGCAAGCGTGAAGCGTGTAAGTAGCTATGTAAATCAGTTAAAGTCTGCCACAATGTCGACCCCGCTTGCCACGTGAAGCTAACCTGGCAATTAAAATGCAGCAAAGGTGCAGCAGCCCACCCTGAAAATGCACTCGAAAACATGCGCTGGCTTTCAACAAGGAAGGATGCTACTTCAATGTGCAATGTCTGTCTTAATGTCTGCGTGTCTTTGTGTTAGTTAGCAAATGCTATAATTTTAATGCTGGAGCACGCGTGCAGCACATGCTTGTAAAATCAATTAAAGTTTGTGCTGACTGCTGCCACCGAAAATGGTGAAGAGCAACTAGTTCGTGCAACATTGGGCAGCAAGAGAGAGAGAGAGAGGGGGGGGGGGGAGGACAGAAAGATAGAGAGATAGAGACAGCTGAGCAAATAGGCAAACAAGCATGCCAAGACTTAAGACAAAGGCATGCCGTCAAGACAAACAATGCCTGATTGTCGATTGTGGGAATAGAGGACTGCTGGCCTGGCCAAGAAGCTTATAGCATCAACCAGTTGTTAGTCGCTGCATACATATTTCGGTTTTAACATTGGGTGTGAGGGTAGGGGTAATCCTATCAACGAGTAAGTGTGTGTATGTTTGCTTATTTGTGTGACCATCAAGCAGACTCAATTCCCTCCGACTCACTCTTAGCATTCTCAACCTTGCCACGCACGATGCATGCCTTCTAAGTTATTTCCAATATATTCAAGGTACTCTATAGGATATCTCGTAGTAGTATTAGAGTCATGTGGTGAAAGCGTACTCACTTTGTACTATGCGCCTCATTGTAGTTCATTAACAAATGCAGTATTGTCTCCCGATATTCCAGCACATAACACACATTGTTCAATAACATATCAAAGAGACCACGCGCGTTCATATCATCCTTCAGTTTCTGTAGTCCCAGCAAGCTTTGCAGCAATTCACGGAATGTCTTTAATTAAAAAAAATATTGATAAGCATTAATCTATGGCTGCTGCCACTCGAAAACGTTGTAGTAAATAATTAATTAAGTAAGTGTGAACTGCACTGTAATTAGTTTTAATACCACTTAGCCAAAGCTATCAAATTTAATACAATTTATGGTATGTTATAAGCTTTAATGATGTATTTTGTGTAGCTTAGTAAATTATGTTGAGATACCTTATTTGTAAGATAATTGCATATTTGTCTGTGTGTTTTCTTTGGTTGTGTTTAAGCTTCAATTTGGCCTAATTGTTTTGCTAGTTAAACTAATGTATAATAAAAAAAAACTATTATAAATTTAATCAAATAATTTTGATTTTTTAAGTTTATAATGCTCATCTGAGTAAGTCTGGTTGTAATCCTTATCGTAGTCCTTAGTTTCAATTGTAGATTTATTTGCCATTTTGAGATGTGTCGATCAGATTTTACCTTTATTTTCTTCTTTTTTAAGTCCCTGCCAGAATTTATATTTTCTTGTCTTCAGATTAGCAGCTAACGAAAAAAATTTAACTTTTAGAAAAGGAGAAGGCCTCTACTCAATTTGTATTATTAGAAAGTGATTTATAAGTGTTTTTGAAAATCCTTTGGTTTTCTTTGATTTGTTTTTTTCATTTGCTATGATTTTCTCTATGATTCTAAGCTAAATTGATTAAAAAATTAAAATAATTTAATGTTTATATGATAAAGCAACCAACATGTCAAGATTTTTGTGTGCTTGTAGCTCTTATAGTCTCTCGGATCACAGCGGTCATACAGACGGACAGACAGACGGACGAACATGGCCAAATCGAATGTTGATTGAGCAAGAATATGTACACTTTATAAAGTCGGAGAAGCCTGTTTTTGCAGTACCTACTTTATTAAGCACTTTTACGCATTTTAATTGATTTTTTCTAAATATAGGCCTGTTCTGATCTCCAATTTGGCGGAAGTGAATTTTATAGAATTAAATTGCCTAATTTTGAGTTTGAGTTAAAAGTCAATTAAATTGGTTAATAATGAAAATTGGAACAGATTTGTAAGCTTTGTTTAATGAAAATTACTGAAATACAGATCAAATCTACTGATAAAGCATTGCACGACCTTTTGCCTTTAAGTTAAAAAAGAAAAACTGTATAATTTAAAGTTTGCACAATACTTAAAAATTATTAGGTTAATGCGAACACAGGTTGCACTACAGAACATGGCTGCTGATGTGGATTGGCAGAACAGGTGAATTTGGCTTAAGCTTTAAGCCCTGATTCAAGGGGAAACACGTTGAGCTTCAGTCGAAGTGCACCCAAAAGTGCACTTACAGTGCCAAGATAAACAACAACAAGCTAACGCACACACACACACACACACTACACACGCTACACACACACATATTAAACACACCCTCGCACACTTGCACACAGAATGTGTGCTGAGCTTAGCTCGTCCTGCTGCACATTTACTTACCAAGAGTGCCACATGGAGGCGCTTGGCCCAAAGACGAGCCTGCTTCTTGTCGCACTGAATCATGTCCATGTCATGTTGCATGCGCGTCAGAACCCAGTGGAAACATTGCACGCTCAACGACTCGCTGCAAGTCAAAAAGAACAACAACAAAAATTACTTACAATTGTATATACATATAAAGTGCATTAATTTTTAAAGAGCATTTGAATGGCGCATTGAAGTTGCCACTGAATAAGAGAAAGGGAAGGAGCACCTAAGCAGGTAAGCAGCTTGCGAGTTGCACGTTGCAAGTAGCAAGTTGAAAAACTCATTAACAAAATTAATTTTTAAGTAGCGCTACAAATGAGTGGCAGCCTAAGTTTGCTGCTGCCCAGTGTGGGTGTTGTGCTTGTTGTTGTTGTTGTTGCTGCCACAAGCCGCACGTTTGTTTGGTTTATGCTCCCTGTGCTGTTGTTGTTGCTGCTACTGCTGCTGCATTTGCCTGCAACTTTGGCAAAATTAGCAAATGCGACGTCTGCTGCGACGCGGTCATTAAAGTTTCGCCAATTGCAGCAAAACGGGAAACGGACGCGAAAGCAACATTTGAAAAGGCATTAAAATCAAATTAATTACAGTTTGTGCGACAGCAGCGACAGCGACAGTGACAGTGACGACAACAACAACTCAAATAAATAAATTATAAAATCAATATCATTTCTAAAGACCAACTGCTTAAAACGTTTCGCAGAAAAACAGGTGCTACACTTTGTACCATCTACACTTAAATAAGTAGAGCATCGATACATTAATTGTAGACACTTTAAGCAAACCATTTAAGTATCGAGCAATTTAAACTATAAAATTTAAATTCACAGCATATTAAATTTCAAATAAAATTGCTTGAAATTTTTTAAAAGAACTGATTTCAATTGCAAAATCAAACTATTGGTTTCATAGAATTAAAGTTTACTTTTTGTTCGATGTAAGGATTGACAAGTGTTTAAAAAAATTGGTAAGAGTGATACTTTTTGTATTTAGGTGTTAATGAAATAAAAAATTCTTGACTAAATCGTTTTCATAAAAAAAAAATAAAAATTAAATTAAAATTTTATTTCATTTCATTCAAAAGGGTTTTCAAATTTTGATCAATGAATGACATTGACTTCAAAAATGAATTGTATTAAAATTTGAATGAAGCTTTTAGTTTTCAGTTTTTAAATATAATCACATTTTTATCAAATGAATGAATTTCAAATTCACTTCAATCAAAAACGAATTACTTATTTTCATTTTATTGAAAGCGTGTCTACTCCGCAAAGTATACTGTGTATCATATATTTTGAGATAGTTTGTAAACACATCTACATTTGACTTTCTACTCCTAAGCTACTATGTGCCTTAAAGACATTTATGTACAAGGTTGTCTCAGAAAACTTTTCCAACCGATTTTCAACCAATTCAATTTCGAAGGTTTTACAGAAATTTGAAGAGATTTGTTCAAACACAAAAATAAATTTCTTGTTGTGTATTTGTATTGTACTTTTGTTATACTTTTTGTTAAAGAAATTTATAAAGATAATTTTGGATTCAATTTATTTTTGCAATTGTATAAAAATCTATTTGTATAACTGAACTTAGCTAATTACTGATTACAGCTATTAATATTTATAACAATACATCATTAAGCAGCTACCATTTGAATAGCAATTTAAAAAGAGTATCTAATATTCGAGATAATTGTTCTCGACTACTTATTCTTGCCACACGATCATTTGATGGTTAGTGCGTCGATTGAATTCGAAATAAAATGCAAGTTGGGGGAACACAACAACAAAGCCTAACAAAAACTACAAACTCAATTTCACTTTTCCTTTTTCATTACAGTCTTTTTTTGTTCAGTTTTTATTTTCGAACAAGTTTGGCATCTCTTTTACGGTCATACATTATCGCAATGCCATGCTTTATATAGTGCAAAATCAGTAGAAAATGGCAGACGATAAAGAAAGTTCAAAAAAAGGGGGGGCCGGGTAGCGGCAAATTGCATTTGCGGAAATAAACAGAAAGTTTTATGCCCGGCAAGTATGTAGTATAGTATGTATATGTATATAACATACATATATACACAGGAAGTATGACTTGAAAGTGCGACAAAAAGGCATGATAAAAGACAGTGCAAAGGAATGGCAAAAATGAAAAACAGCAACAGAAGCTGCTGCTGGCCAGAAACTTTGAATAGTGTGGGAGTTTATTTTTTTGTTGTTTTTTAGTGGAAAAGGGGGAGCTGGTTGGGTCTGAAGGGCAGTTGGCTGAGAAAACTTTGCAGCAACGGAATGACAACATTTTTGCAAAGCTTCATTGTTGTCATTCAGAAACTAATTTGAAAGTAACCAAAACAATTTTAAAGAAATTTCCCACCACACAGCACAACGAACAAAAGCGTACTCCCAGAAAGAAAGAGATGGCTACAGCAGTCAAGAGAGTGACAGCAAAATTTTATTAACAGCATGCTGGGTAACAATAAAATATCCAACAACAATAAGCGGAGCGAGAGAGGGAGAGTGGGTGCGAGTGACCAGCAAAATGCCAACAAGCTGATCTAAAAATATTGTACAATTTATTTTAGTTAGTTAGTTATGTGCAAAACAACAATAGTTTCAACTATTTAGATATTTAGAAGATATAGTAAATGAATATAAATTAAAGCGACTTTTATATTTCATTTTTTTGAAAATATTATTTTAAACAAGTAAGAACGTTGCAGTCGGATGCACCCGACTGCGATATACTCTTTGTTAGTCTCTTTGCGGAGTCAGAAGTGGGCGTGGCAATTGTATTTTTGCTCAAATCTCGTGTCCAAGTGGTGGGGGGGGAGGTCTTGACACTTTGTCTGCCTATGGTATATACCAACATGTATACCAAGTTTGGTTGCTCTACCTTCAAAATTGTGGAAAAAACCTGCGTTCATACAGACAGACAGAGTATAAAAAACTAAAGTAATTCAAGTTTTTTTAAGGATCCTTTTGATACATGTTTTCATATTCTAATAATTTTTATTTCGCTCCCATTTTCATTTGATATATCCCGCGATAGTGACTATCGATACTATCGATATTTTGTCAGCTCCAATTGTTAGTCAAGTGGTAAGAGGGGGGAGCAGAAAACTTGGCCCACGCCCATGTAGTTGTAAAGTGACATAGGTCAACGATTGGCGTCATGACTTTGATTTGTGCATGTGTTTGTGTTTATTGTTGTTTTTGTTGTTGTTTGTTGTTTTTGTTGTTTGTTGTTGTTGTTGTTGTTGTTGTTGTTGTTGTTGTTGTTGTTGTTGTTGTTGTTGTTGTTGTTGTTGTTGTTGTTGTTGTTGTTGTTGTTGTCCATACTGCCAAAGTAAATGCAATAAAACTGGGCGATTTTGTCTCTCCCAACAATGATATACAAATTGTGTTGTGGCCAACGCAAATGTCACATTTTCGATTGCCAAAGCAGCCAGCAACAATTTGTGGTCAGAGGAGTTTCAGTCTAAGCATTAGGGGAAAGGGGGAATGGGTGAGTGTGCAAAATGTAGAAGTGCGAATGAGCCAATGGGAATACTCGGGGCACAAAGTTTATTTGCAGCATGCATACTTTTTTCCTTTTGCTTTTTCTTCGTTTTCTATTGTTATGATGTTGGATAAGGTCATGAAACTTTGAAATAGAAACCACTACAAATATTTTGGCAGCGGTTTTTTTGGACATTCGTTGAAGAGATTCGCAACGTTGAATCAGTTGTTCGGCTCACTCAAATTACACTAAACAACAAACTAAGAATATAAATGTTTGAAACTAGAGTTTTGACGTTATAGTTAATGTCTAAATAAATATGATACGTGTAATCAAAAATATTAAAACATTTTCAATCTAATAAAAACTATAATCGGCATAAAACGGTATTTTTTGTGTAACATTCTTGAAATATCTTAGTTAATTGGTGGATTTATCTAAACTGTAAAAATAACAGACTTTTAAAAAATGGTTGCTTTTTTATCGGATTAATAAAGTTCAAAATATTTCTAAATTTATTAAAAAACAGTGAATAAGTTTGGTTTAAAAAAAAACACCTTTTTTTTGTGTTATAAACTTACGACTTCTGAAAAGTGTTTAAAATCACAATTTACTTCAAAACGGTAAAAATTATCTAATTTTTATTGAGTTCTGTTTTTTTTGTGTTATACTTTTATCAAACTTACGATGTCTAAAGTTTTTGATATCACCTTTTTTTCACGTTAATTTATTTTGTTCAAATGTAAAGCCATAAAAAAACATTCAACTGTTTGGAAAACTTTGTTGACTAGTGTAATCAAATGGAATGTACAATGGTTCAACTTGATACATACACTTTGCTCAAAGTTCCACAAACATTCTTTGGTTATTTGGCATCTCTGATATATAAAGTTAAATTGAGTTAGTTCAAATAAATAAAAATGAAGCATAGTTTGCTTGATTGAAGTGTGTATAGAGAGAGAGACAGAGAAACAGAAAGAGATAGAAACTGTAGTAAAGTAATTTGATTAAAAGCAACGTGGGAGCTGGGTCAAAAGATATTTGCATATTTGCTGACTCAACGCTTGGCTTCAGTTTAGCTTTTCATTAGCCATTTGGTTAGCAGAGCGCTCGTTCATCAACGTCAATTTTTCGTTTCAAATACAGATCCTTAACCTCGTCTCTCTTTCTCTTTCTCACTCTTGCTCTTCTGTCTCTGTCATTGGGTTATGGGCATTATCAAAACCATTGGCAATTAATTTGAACGCTTTAGTCAACCTGAGGGCATATCTGAGATAGGGACAGATACAGATACTTGCAGGCTGCAAACGTCGCATTTGACATTGGTAAATGCAATTTACGCACCCAATCATAAGCACACACACTTACATACACACACACTTGCACACACACACTTACACACTTCCACGCACATACACACCACACAGCCTTACCTGACTAACTGCAATTGTAGACCACTCAAACGATTGAACTCCATGAAAAATCGTATGGCCCACAATAGATAGGAGTCATCGTGACTCGACGAGCCGGCATTGCGTTCCAGGACACGTCGCACCTGCCGCACCAACGTGTTGTAAGCCGAGCGCAGCACCTCAATGCAATATTCGCGCAGGCACAATCTGCAATGGGAGACGGATGAAAAATGGTTATACCACAATAATATTGATTGAATGCCACTGCTCCACAAACACTTCCTTTACATACATATGCACAGCAAGAAAAAACAAGTTTATTACGATTTAATAATAAATATAGGTCCTATATATCAATCTGAAATGTGGACAAAAAATGTTGACATTCTTAAAAATATTTCGCAGAACTTTTTGAGATTTACATAGCATAATTTGATCTTTTGAACATTTTATCCCAATATTTTAAAATTTTAAAGTGAATGAAAGCTTTTCATTTACTTAAAAAAATTTTAAAGAAGTTTTACAAATAAAATTGTTTTGTAAACAAGGAAAAGCTTGCGACGAACAAGAAATTTCGAATCCAAATCTGTTCGCTTTTGAAAATCTAAAAAGATGGAAACTTTAAATTAGAAAATTTTATTAACTTTCAGCAAAACATACTTAGAAATAGATGACAAATCAATCTGGAGGAATAAAAACATGACAATCAATCCAGTTTTGAATTCCGATTCTGTTCAAAATCTGCGGACTGAAAAGTAAATGGCCGCTTAGACAAGAAGTTAAAACAACAAATTCTAAAAATTAACTATTCTCATATTCTTTATTTTTTTAAAAATGAATTAGCTAATTTATTCTATAAATAGAATTATAATTACGTTAAAAATATTATATTAAAAAACTGAATGTAAAACAGAATGAAAACGTGCAAACAAAACGCGACTGTTCTTGATTTATCAGATGACAAACAAATATGCTATCAAAACTCGGATTCGAACTCGATTTGGAAAAAGAGAATCCGAAACCCCATTGGAAATCAGAGCAATCGTTTGGAATTCATTTGTTTTTGCTTTTCAAAAACGTACAGAACAGGGCTGAATGTCATGTTAGTTAGAAAGCTAGGAAATTTATTAAAACAATATAGAATATTCTTAGATTTCAACCTTTCTGATTATGTTATTTATTTTTTTTCACTGTATACATATACAAATATATGCATGCATGTGGGTGTTGTATATAACAAATGCAACGCGCTGCAACGGCATTTGGCAGCGTTTATGCAATAAATTTGCTGGGGCCAATTTATTTGAGCAAAGTGGGCTAAAAGATGCAACCAGATTCAGATTCATGCGCTCGCAGGGTGGCAAACAACAATCTGTGCAACTCAGGCGTCTGGGTAACAACTGAACAACTGTACAACCGCAGGCCAAACATACTACAAAAATCCAAAATCCAACGCATCGTTTGCCGACATAGATTAATTTATGCCAAAGTCGGCTGGGTAGCCAAAAAAAAAGAAATCGAAAAACCTAAAAAAATGATGCCGCCTGGCGGCTTATTGCAACTTGCAATCTGCGTTGAATGGCAACAAATTGTTGTATGTCGAGGGCCAACACGTGACATTGATGAACTTTGGCTGCTGCCTGCTGCTGTCTGCTGTTGTTGGGTAGAGCACAATACTACGTGCTTCAATACATATCTTTTCCTACTATATAGCCTGGCTAGTTGGCATGCCAAATAAGTAAGTGCATTGGCAATCTTTTGTGGTTGCAATATTCTTCTCTTCTTTTTTTTTGTTAGCTCCGCTTATTGATGGAGCATTTGGCGAGCGGCTTGTCTAATCACAGTCCCGGCCTGGCAATTTATGGCTGCCAACAGATTTGGTTTTGCGAACGTACTGGCCTGGCCTGAAGTGAACCTTACCAAACTGGCCTGCACTGGCCTGGGCCATAAACCAGGCCTGCGAGCAAAAGTCAGCAGACTAACAAGCTAAAATGTTGGCCCACATCGCCCCAAAATGCTTGCACTATTTGCAGCGCCAGCTCAGAGGATTACTCCGTTGGTGTCGTTGTTGGAGACTGGCGCTGCAAGTGGCGCCACCAAGATTACGTTTGCCACTGCTGCATTTTTATCTTTGCTTCAGTTTTTATGGCTGCTGGCCGACAAATTGCAACAACAACTAGCTGAAGCAATTGACAATGGTCGAGCTTTCGATGCTCTTACAATTGTTTGGGATTACTTATTAAAATAAATAATTATATAAATATTTAAAAATTGTTGTAATTACTTCGATAATTGTGCCAAGAGTTCTAACTGTTCTTGCAGTAAATACATTTTAATTACATTTACCCAATAATAAATATATAATTACAAACACTTAGCAATTAACATTTAATATCAATAACAATTACAATTACTTGCTTAGTTATTCTAATAAATATTTTATCAATATTAACTTAGCTACATATGTAATTATGCAGAACTCTCTTAATATTTAATTACCATAATAATTGCTCAAGAAAAGTACTCAATTACTTTTATTATGTAATTAAAAAAGTGGCACATACAGGCCTTTTCTGTATTCCAAATTCGATAATTCCGATTTCTATTATAGTCGTAAAACTAGAATATCACATGTTCATGTGAATTCAATCCGAAAATGCTTGTGAAAAGTAAAAAACGGAAACCGTTAAGCTAGTTTGACTTTTTCAAAGTCTTTACGAAAGTGGAAGATAAATACATATTTATTTATCACCTATTTATATTCAATAATAGTTTTTTATGTTGTAAAATATAATTGTTATTGATTTATAAAATAATATAATTATTTCGAAAATATCTTACTTAGGTAATTGTGTTAAGAACTCTACAAAATTAAGTAATATTTCAAATTTTTAAATTACAAATCATCCGAAATTAACATTTACTTCAAAAAACTCACAGTAATTAAGATATGTTTATAGCATTATTGGATTTTTAAAACTATAGAATATGTTAGATGACATAAAACACAATATTGATTAAACAGATTTCATTGTTTTTATCTGCTTTATACTTCAAAAATTGTATAAATAAACTTAACGTTAAAAATGCATTTAAAAAAAATGCCATTACTTGAAC
This sequence comes from Hirtodrosophila cameraria, assembly GCA_949708635.1. Lineage (NCBI taxonomy): Eukaryota > Metazoa > Arthropoda > Insecta > Diptera > Drosophilidae > Hirtodrosophila > Hirtodrosophila cameraria. Next base: position 71,994,443 of record OX453089.1, on the reverse strand, counting down.
CTTAAATAGATCATGTTACCATAACTAAATAAGAGTATCACAACAACAGGAAAATGCATTTTGCTAGCCCAAGCAGCTCTGGTATCCTGGCAACATTGCCGCTGCCGACGTCGCCGCGTATCCTTTAAGCAGTTTGTTGGTTAGCAGAAAAATCATAAAATAGGTGCACCTGGTGGCCATTAGGGAGTGCGGCGACAGCAAAGACGTTGCCCAACGGCGCCTTGAAAATGGCCACGTCTTTGTTTCGCTTAGACCACTCAGCCAGAACTGAGAGCTGAAAACTGAAAACTGAGAATCGAGAACCAGAACAGCAGCAAAGCAGTCGAGCAGTAGAGCAGCCAATATCGTTTGGATGATTCTATAAAATAACGCAAGTAACAGTCAGCAGGGGCTGAGGCTGCTGCTGCTGCTGCTGCTGCTTGCTGTCTAAAAGGAAATGCCTTCATTTATTATTGAATATTATTTTATACGCTCGCTCGCCTCGCGTTGCAGCGTAAAATCGAAAATCAATGACCGGAATGTGGCCTGCCAGCCGAACCATAACAATTCCGATGCTAATGGCCGCATCCACAGTCATATCCACAGAGCACAGCACAATAGACACACAATCCAAAGTGCAGGAAGTTGAAGCAGACAAATTGATGCCAGCAATTCCCTCAAGATATAACCGTAAATACTATATATACATAAATTAGAGTTGGGCTCAAGAAAAACATCTATTGGTAATCCCAGCGGATCTTAAACACTTCGCTACTGCTGAAACTCTTCTCGAAGTTTCTCTCCAAATCCATGTTACAGTTTTCTCTTTTTCTTAATCAAACTATATCTAGGCATGTACATAAATCGCCATCTATATTACTTTGAACTATATCAAGGCATTTTGATTATAAACTTTATATCGATATTAGTTTGAACTACAACTGCGGTTGTAAATCTTAAACTTTAATTCGATATTAGCTTTAACTATCGTAAATGGACAATGCATTGCTGATATTGAATTTATATTCCTAAAAAAAACTAGCTAATATTGAAATCAAAACACGAGGTAAAAGTCAAGTGAAAATGTATATTCAAGCCCCAAAATTGGTATATTGCCACTCAATTTAAGTCAATGAAATGAAAATCCGACTTAGAGGAAATCGAGTTAGGAAAGTTTTACTGTATTTCTAAATATTATTCAACGTAGTAGACTTTGACTTTTGTATATTTTTCTAGTTTAGAAACAACAGAGCTACTCTAAAATATAGTTAGTTTAAATTGAAATTCTCTACTGACAACATTGGGTTTTTTTCTCTATTTTTTAAATTTTATTTTCATTTCAATCTGCATTTTTTGAAAGCCGTGTATCAATTCTTTTTGAAATTAGACTTTAACTCTGATTTAATCTTATTTATATTTCAAGGTAAGTGAATAATTATATAGAATCTTTAATTTCAAGCTCATTCCTTTTAATTTCCATATTCGCATTATTTCAGTTAATTCTTCAACCGCATCGCATCGACCATCGTTTCGGAAAAACTGATCGGCCGCGGTTTGGTTTCATCTCGAAGCATGATTATTCGCAAGTAATTTAGAACTTAATCTATATATTGATCTATATTAAACGGCGTTTTTGAAAATTAAAATTGTATAATCTAAAAATTATAACTAGTCGAAATATGAAATAAGGATCAGCATTTATTTGGCCATTTTGATCATAAACAATAAAAGAAACATCATTTCATTTATAGCATACATATACATATCTAGGTATGTATATAGGTATATGCTAAGATTAAATTGAATGATGTTACTTTTATTGCTTATGATCAAATTGGCCAAATAAATGCTGATCATTATTTCATATTTTGACATATCTTACAAATTTAATTTTTAAATTGTATTAATTTTTAGAAATTACGTTTAATATAGATAGATATAGATCCAGTTGTGGATCATTAACAAATGAACATGATATATGATACTGGATTATATATTGTATATGGCTTACCTAACGGTAAATGCGCTACGTCGTGTGACCTGTGCCTCCTCCTTGATATGACGATGGGATCGTTTCTGTGCCTGCTTCTCCCGATCAAAATCGATAGCTGAAACTCGCTGCAACGCCTGATGACAGATAATATCCCGATCGGAAACAGATTTCATGTTACGTATAACATAGGTGCCGCCAAAGCGTGAATGACGACCAGTTGGAGGACGTGCCTGACGCCGAGCATTCTCCCGACGACGTGCTGCGAGAAGTTCCTGCTGATCACGTTGCTTCTCGCTGAGACTGCGCTGCAGCGAGGCATCCGCCAAGGACTCGGCACTCTGCAAAGAATTAAAATTGATCAATTACAATTTTATTTGCTGCTCACACTCAATAAATTTACCTGTTCACGAAACAATAGGCATATGATTTCTAGACCATGCAAATGAAACTGTTCCTCATCCTGGGAGGAGACAATAAATAATACCAAATCCAACATGCCTGTTTGATGTAGCGCCCAAATGACCTGATCATGCAAACTGGCATCGTTATCCGCACGACACTCGGCTTCCGGATTGGCCGGCACCTGCAGGACATTGCGCACTAGAACCAGGATGCGTTCAATCAACAAATTTTGCTCCTCGCTGCGTATGGCAAAGGCCTAGAAATAGAGATTCAAAGATATAGCACACATTAAAAGTCAAAAAATAATAAAAAATGTCTTGCGGCAAATCCCAAAGTAAAAATCTAAGCGCCCAAATCCCGCGAGTCAAGTTAAAATAATCAAATGAAATGAAATTAAATTAAATTGCAAATTTATGTAGCTCGACTGTAAAACGGAAGACCAAGCCCAACTCAAAGCCAAAGGCATCCAGACCAATGGGCCTAGTTGAGCAGCCAGAGCGACTCTGCCACAACAAAGTCAAGTTGAAATCAATTTACGTTGCTTTCTTGTGTAAAGAGGGGAAGTGTAACGTGCAGATGTAGCAGTTACTGCTGCTAGCTTACAAATAAATACAACTAATGCGGCTTTTGTGCCTACAAGCCAGCTGTGGCTCCTGACTTTGACTCTACGACTCCCTACGTTGGACATGGACACGGACTCCACCCACTAAGGAAAACGGGTCCAGCGCCTTTTGGCTCAAAAGGCAAAGTTAATAATGACTTCCGCTTTTTGGTTACCCTACGCAACAACGTTTGCAAACACCAGAAAAAAAAGCTAACGTAATGACGAACTTTAACTACCCTTGTGAAGAGTCTAATATTAAAATCAATAAAGTTTTATATTCGATTTGGAGTAACTTTGAGCAATTTGAATTTGTTTGAGCTATGTATTTTTCAGAATTCTAATGAATAGTCATTTAAGGTGGGATAGTATAGATATAGATAGTTGCTGGAATAAGAAAATGGTCCAAAGTTCTACCCAAATGATACCACATTATGTCTGTTAGACATTGGTTTTTAAATTTAGGAATATGAGTAATGTGATAGCGTGACAAAGGCGGTTTTCCTGTAAGATAAAATATTCAAATTATCAAATTTGTTCAACTTGTTAATAGGATATTACAACAAGAAATTGTTGAGTTTATGTGGAATAAATAAAAACAAATAAATCTGCGGCAACAATGTAATATAGTTTTTCAATTTAAATAAATTTGTTTAAGATGTTTAAAGCTTGATTATAAATTCGAATTAATAAGCGTAGTCTCTATTTTTTCTGGCATAACGCATAATATAACTTCAAATAGAAGAGCAATTTTTTTTTATAAAACTACAAGTTTGATCGATCGTTTCTGTGATATAATACCAGTATACTGAGCATGTTCTTCGTTTAACAAAAAGCAGAATCTTTATCAAGTTTTAATCATAGAAGACTGATTAAGAATATATATTTATATATATAAAATACTTTGCTCTTTGCCTCTTTCTATGCGTCACAAAAAACGTGACAAAATTCTAATACTCTCTTGCAAGAGCATAAGAAGCCAAAAGCTGTAGCAACTGCTTCCCGCAACTGCTCCACAAAACCCCGCTTGCTGTCCACTTGGCTGCTCGTCGCGCATACATACATACATCAAAGCGTGTAAGTCGGTGCCACGCAAATAAGGAAGTAAAGCATAAAAAGTCAGGGAGCAGCCAAAACCAAGCCAAGCCAAGGCAAAGCGAGCTAGCCCAGCGCAGCAGAGCCCGTGGCGGCATCAATGCCTTCAATCCTCCACAATCCAAGCCCACCCACACATTCATTATCAACGATAACAACAGCAACACACACACACACACACACAGCAGCAGCAGCAGCAGCACAGAAGATACAGCATTCATACAGAAATTCGCTAGCATTTAACATAAAAAAATAGAAAATAAAAAAAAAAAACGCTAGCTAAAAAATGAAAATCTAAAGAAAATCCTCTGGCGACTCTTTGCTGGCAACGCAGCACCATGAAAATCCTTTGGAATTGCTCCCCGGAGTGTTATGAATGTCGATTCAATCGGCTTTAAATGAATTTATTTCGCTCTACAAGAGCAGCTCTATAGTATCTATGTGTGTGTAACACTGCATGTGTGTGTGTGTGTGTGTGCTTGTGGTAGACTAGGTTGCTCGTGTGCTGCCTTGTTGCAGCAACGATTACAGCATCAACATCATTTTTCCCTTTCCAAACTAGATTTTCAGCCATTCAATGTCGATAATTGCGAATGAAACTTGATAAGCGATCTGTGAGGCATGCAAAACAAAATTTAACCTTTTTACTTTTGATTAAACAAGAAAAACAAACTTTTTGTCAGATAATTTTGTTAAAAGATGAAAAACAGCAGATTGCAGCAAAAACAAGAAGTAAATAATTATTATATAAAAACAGCAGCCTGATCATAATGATAAATGTAGCATTGAATGAGTTGTCAAAGAAAGTCGATTCAAAATTGTTTTCTGAAATAAATAAATATTGAATACAACATCAATTTAGAAGTGTCGCGAGTTCATAGGAAGATTATTAACTTTAGTTTTGAGATCTTTACAAGTTTATTTTACAGATTTTTCCAATATATCTGAAAAAGTTTTGTTATTCGTTTTGTAATTATTTATATGAAATATATAATAAAACAATTTAAAGATCGTTAACAGCTTAGTAAGATTCAATCTAAAGATTTTTGACTTTGACGACTAAACAAAAAATCGCTCTATTTTTAATTTTTTTTTTTTTTAATCTGTTATTTTATTTTTAACTCTAATATATACTTCCACAGAATAACATTTATGTGTTTAAAATTAATTTAATAATATTATTTTCTCGACAGATACATCGACTATTTGCCTAGATGCCACCTCCGAATGTTGCAGCATGGACGAGGTGATTTGGGATCACCCTAATTTCAACCTTTGTCCAATTTGTGGTAATTCACTTAACTTTTTCTTAAGATAGTTGAATACAATTTACTTGCTGGAATCAATGAAGTTTGACTGCATAATCAGATAACAAATTATGAATAAAAAGGAAATCACCATGGAAATCGGTTCAGTTTTAGCGCAGTTATGTCAGTTCAAATTTAGCAAGAACATTTAATTTAAATAATTATGCATAAATAATTATATATTAGGCATAAACAGGAAATCAAAATTGCAAAGAATAAACCAATATATGTATATTTTCAAAATAAATACACATATTGTCAACTATAAAGTTTTATATTAAAAGCAACGCAAAACTGTTTCGCATTTGAAATTAAACGCACGAGTGTCAAACGATATTCTTATTTCAATTTCCCAGCACGACTTTTCCATCCTACTCATTCCATTTGAGTTCTCAGCTGCTGTGCAGAATGTGTGAGTTATTTTGCTGTTTTGTATTCATTTCTTTCAGTTACAATTTAGCAATTGAAAAAACATTTCATTCTCAATCTCAAAACAAGTCGCCCACACAAAATGATACAAATTGTATATACAATTTTTGGTTTTTCTTTTTGGTATTCCTATTGTGGTTTCTGGTGTGGAAAACTCACACTCTTTGTGACATTGGACACGGAAAACCACAGATTTTCTTATAGAGCCGACACATTTGATTTGAAGCTGCCTTGGGCACAATTTTTTTTCTACTCCCACTTTTTTTGTTGTGGGTGTTTATTAAATCGACTTGTTGCTGTTTATTCTATTGCCGGAAAAAAAAAAGTTGAAAAGTTTTTGCTAGCCTCGATTTGATTTCGTGTGATTTTTACAAAATTAAATTTTTGTTACATTTTGTATGGCTGACACGTTTGACGGGCTAAGGAATGCAAGTAAAACTTCAAAGGCAATAACCAAAGGTTTTTAGGTGCTGAATTTTCAACTTCTGCTTAAAGAGAAACTTTTTGAAGGGTTAACATGAAAAACAAAAATTAAACCAAAAAAAAAACAACACAAAAATGGCTGAAAGCTAAAGATGAAACGGCAGATAGTAAATGAAGTTCAAATTAGTTATGAAACGCACAAAAGAGAAGAGAAGAACGAGCACAGAGCCAAAACAAGAAGGGAAATGTGAAAAACATTTTCCCAACTTGACTGCTGGCAGCTGCACAAGCAAAAGCAAAAGCAAAACCAAAAGCCGAGCAGCCATTAAAACTTTTACGCGGCCAATGCCCACATTAATACTTGTAAGGACTATAAAGATTACAAAAATAGTTGTGCAAATGCCAGGCCGATAATTGCCTTGGCTTTAGTTCAGTTCTGTTCGGATCTGCCATTAAACTATCCTAATTAACGGCTTTTGTACACAGCAAGAAATAACTTTTCAGTTTTTTAAACCTTATTCAGTTAACATTTTGTGGGTTTTTTCAAATCATTTAGATTTTTAAAGGGAAAAAACAAAGTTAAGAATTTTGGCTGCAAGTCCAGTTATACGTTGAGCCAGTTCGAAAAGCAAAGCTTTTCATACATAGAACAACTTAATTTTCGACTGATGACTTCTATTAGATATAGCCTCTCGATTTTGATCAAACTTGGTCAACACGTATTGAGCATAAGTGTGTTTGGCTGAGATGTGGCCGGTTTCACAATGCTCCGGTTAAGGTTTTTTGGTTGTTTAAGTCATGTTAAACAAGAAACATTTTTTTTCAGCTTTTTCGATTGAAACAAGAATGATTTAGCTACTACAGAACTCTGAACCAATCAATGGAACATTAATATCTAGCGAGAAAGAACTCTTTTTGACAAAAGAGAAAGGGTGTTTACCCAAACTTAATGTTTGAGCGATTGCTAAAACGAAGCTTGGTCGAGTTGACTTGAAGAACAATATTTTCGGTCGATCGTTGCTATATCAGCTATATGTTATAGTAACTCGATCCAGCCGTTGCCTATACATGTACTGCAGCAAAAAGAAGCGATTGTTCCAAGTTACATCAATATAGCTTCAAAACTGAGAGACTATTTTCCATAGGAGAACACTTATAGGGGGACATGACTAAATCGCATCGGCTGATAAAGCGTACATATATAAATTGTGTGATTGACAAAGTCGCTGCTCGCTGCAAGCCTAAAAAATATGTTAAAACTTGTGCAGAATATATTCAATAGCTTACAATTTCCAGAGCCTGCTTGAGTTTCTCAAACAACGCTGTCCAGATTTTGTCCTTGGCAAAGGCTGCTTTGTAGCCCTGCAGGATGTCAATTAGTTCAAGGAACACCTTGCGTCCATGATTGTCATTGGGTGGTCCATCGCGATAGAGCAGCAGCGTTGGATTGGTTAAGATGACCAGCAGGCGTATCAGCAAATCCGACAGCTCCTCATGCTGCAGATAGTCGGGCAGCATGTAAACCAAATCGATTTGCAAAACTTTGGCGCGTCCTAAATGACGACGATACTCATGATTGTCCAGATCGCGACGCAGTATCCATATTAAATGCTAAAATGTATAGATGTATGAATAAAACAATTGTGTATTGATAACTTTTTGCCAATTTACCTTCAAGCCCTCTGCTGCGTCGGGCTCTGCCTGATAGCGGCTGCCGTCGCTGACGCCGAGCGCAGCGCAGGTGGCATCAATGTCTGCCAACAGCACAGACATGTTCAACAACACTCAAGTAAACACTTTTGCACTTATTTCAATTAAAATCAACAATTATTTGTTTTGGAACGTGCAAGCACAAAACACAATTGGTAAAATTCGCGCGCAAAACTAAACGCAAAAACAGCTGTTCGATCGATAAGCAGCTGCGCGCGATATACGTTGCTGATATCGATAGGTTTGTGAGCAAATTTTTGCGTTGCGTGCGTTAATTGGTTTGTGTCTTGGCTTAAACTGATATTCAATTATATTTTGTTTTGTTTTAAAATGCTATAATACAAAAATATTAATAAAATACTGCTGCTAATGACATGCTATTAAACTGAAGACTATTCTTTTACTATTTAATTCCAGTTAAATTGGCACATTTCGCTAAATTGACAGTCCAGCAAAAGTGAGGTTTGGGGCGAAGTGCGCTGCGCGAATTTGCTGCACTTCGCCACTAAGCTAGGCGCCAAGCGAATTTGTTTGAAATTATTATATCTAGTTTTCATTACAAATTTTAGAATTCAGCAACAATGTTTGAGAAATTTATTGAGTTTTGGTTAATTTAAAAGAGTTGTAACAGATTTCATTATATTTATGCAGATCATTTTGTTCCGAAAAGTGAAAAAATTGAGTAAGATATTGAAAAAAAATTTCATTAAATTCAGTTCTCTGTGTCTTATAACATTAGAACAAGCTGTTAAAATGTGAGTTGTGTTTATATAGATGTATTTTTATGAAATATAAAAAGATATATTTGAATATATATAAAATACAGATCAAAATATTTTGAGCAAGCTTACGGAAAACGTTCGAATTTTTAATATATTTTCAGGAATTTTGTTATACCTAAAACTCTTAAGAGTTTCGGCTAAACTTCTCTATTTCACTTGGAAGTTAATACGGAGGACTCTCGATATTAAAACTTTCTATTTTTGCATTTTCGATCAAAAATGGAAAATTCGATCTAAAAAGTTGTGCTTAAAAAAACAGTGGAACGAGAAGAATTCAAACTTGGAAATGGGAACCAGTCTGTTTATCATTTACTATGGTATTTTTTACTAACCAAACACTTGTTTCAATTTCTGATAACTATCACAAATTAAGTTTATCAACAATTCCAATACATTTGTCGGCATGAAAAACACGATACATGTTTGTACATTTTTAACAGCAAAATATAATAAATAATAAACTTACAAAACTGTGTATTTAAAGAAATTGTATTTATTCATAGCCAAAAACTATAAAATAAATGTTTACACAAAATCAATGATCTAAAGATTTATTACACGTTTATTTAAAAGCAATTTATACACAATTTTTATCAAAAAATCATGAGTCATTTAAGCAATTTGTGTGAAAATCAAAATATAAAACTAATCAATTTATATGTATTTAAATTTTTATGTATATATGATATGTTTTATAGTGTGAAACGTTTAAATGTATGCAGCTATATCTACTCAGTTTAATTAAAGCCCAATGGCCAGCAAATTTGTTGGAAAATTTTATATTTGGAAAGGAGTACGAGTTGGAAATGGAGTTGGAGTTGGAGTTGGAGTTGGACTAGTTCAACATGCAATGGCCATTGACTCTGCAAATCATTTAAATTCGATTCAGTTTAGAATTATTTGATTGCACAAGTCACACACACACGCACACACACACACACACACGCACACACACACACTGCATAGCAATATACAGTATCCACATAGAAAATGGGGAAAATGCTCGTATATTTGCTGATAGGTGCCAACAAACTGAGAAAATTTAAATCTTTTTTTAGCATTTTCATTAAGCATCGTTGCAGCAAATTTACTCAAGTTTGCCTTGTGAATTATGCAATGGTGTTAGACGTAGTTGGAGAAGAAGAAGCAGTTGTGGCACTGCATTCAAACTAATCATCATCAAACTTCAACTTCGAAATATTGAAATATGCAAGATTAAAAGCAAACAGCTTTTCTGCTTAGATATTCAACTAAGATATGGGCAAATACGCTATGCAAACTTAAACCGGCCAATAGAAATGGTTAAAAAGTCCATTTAAAATCGGTGGCACTATAGATAATATCGATTTTATTTTCATTGTTAGTTACTTTCAAACAGTTTTGACTCCTTTGCTCTGAATTTTTGGTCGTTCAATATCAGCAATATAGCAATCAGACCTTTTCCCATTTTCGAGAAAGCTGCATTTCGAATCGTTTCTGATTTTGTAATCCAGTTTTCGAAATGTAAGCTTGATTACGTTCCATTCCACTGTCTCAAAAGCATACATTTTTAAACTGAATTTCGATTCAGCACAGCAAATAATTTCGATTCCGTACGTTTTGATCTGAATCGGAAATGAGATCAGGCCTGACTTTCATTTTGCTATTCCTGTGGCAATCCCAACGTTTCACTGCGACGCTAACTTACATAGGAATATTGCTACTTTCGGCTTACTTAAGATAAATGCGTATTGAAAATATTCTATAGCAAGCTTTATGCTTGAAGAACTCTTTTTTTGCTATAATTCAAATAGATAGAAAATGTTTTGTGCCATATTTTGTGAAAAATATCGATGATCGACAACTAATATGGTAGTCAACAAATCGATTAATCGATTTTAGTATTGTGCAACCCTACTTTTGATAGTATCGATAGTGTAAGCGATCACTATGCAACAATCGTGTGAGGTAACTTTTGATGCTTTCCCCAGCTCTACTGTCCAAGCAAATGCCAACAGACACTCCAATTCGAATTCACAAACTGAAGGATTCAAGCAACAGCTTCAGCTGTTGCCATCACGAACCACACACGTGCAACATGACTTGGTGTTCGGTGTTTGCCCTGCAGCATTCAATGTTGCTTCAATGCTCATGCTACTGTCAAACACTGAAGTAGCTGAATTTAATTAACTAAGTAAATGACCAGACATGAGCGTCCACTTGCTGCTGCTGCTGCTTATCAACATTCCAGCAAATGCTGATGATGATGAACTTCTGGCCAAAACCAACAACTACAACACATGTACGCTTAGTGACCAAATAAGCAACCGTCCAAGTTTGATGTCTGCATCTTCTGAAAATCGCCTGCGGCTCTCAGCTATCATCTTGCCATCTTGCCAACCATTTCCATCCATACAAGCATCGCCCCAAACCTGGTTGTGTCGTCAGCTGCTCAAAAAGGAGCTGGCAACAGCCTCCTGTGGATTGGGATTGGGGTCTGAGCAAGTTGGTCGCCTGCCGAGCATTTGGCGCTATGCAAACCCGATTATAATGTGTCAAATCCATTATGTGCTGTCAAGGATTTTAGGCGCAAAAAGCGTACAGTGCACAAAACTTAAAGACAACTTTTCGGCCCGAAAGTCTCTTTTGGCCCAGACAAAGTTAATTATAATTTTATGTGTAAGCAAAAACTACGTGCCACAGGCTCAATTAAGCTAGCCACACTTTTTGGGGTTTATATGGTCAGTTTGCTATAAAATGTCGTTGTCTCAGTATCGATTTAACTTTTGTAATAATCAATTGGTTTGATTTTTTTGGGGGAGATCGGGCTGGAAAAGTCTATTAATCGGTGTTCCACAGACAAACATAGCAATACTTAGAGCCAGAGTTCACAGACACAGTTCTATTATAATACAATCGCAAGCAAAATTTTGAAAATTCAATACATTTGCATGCAGATTAGAAAATTGTATTATTTTGAAATAATTTTATAGTTTTTACATATCAAATCAAAAACCTCTACACGAAATAAAAGTCTACTGACGATGCATATTCAAGCCTCAAAAGTTCCGATTTTAAATTTTATTACGAAGTAAATTCAATTTAATGTATGAACTATTCAAAATAACAAAACTAATTTGGAATTTCATTCACTGCAAAAAGCTTGTTTTCAATATTTTTCCTTTTGTCACTAACTTTATTTACGAGTTACAGAATACTTAATTTTGAGAAGTTAAATGTTATTCAACCACCTAGTAGACTTTGACTTCCACTAAGACGAGTTTCTCTGTATTTCAAAATATTACTCAAAAACGTAGTACACTTTGACTTTGCTGTATTTTTCTAGTTTGGAAGCAGCAGAGCTATTCTAAAATTTAGTTAGTCTCTGTTGAACTTCGATTCATTCAACAACTATTTCGGCTTATTTTTAAGTTTCTAAAATTCGTGTTTTATTTAAGTTTTATCGTGCTTTTTTCATAGAGTAAATAACTCAGCTATTGTTTCAATAAATCAAATAGGTTTTTTGTTCTAAATCAATCTTATTTTTGCTTCCTTTAACCACTGTAAGTGAATAATTATATTGAATCTTATATCCGCAACAGTTTTACACAGTATGGACATCGAGCATTGTTCTTTGGCTGAATAATTCCGAATAATGAAATGGCACTGAGTCTGATTGAAGCAAAGTGGCGTCAGAGAAGCAAATATTAAAATACAAAAATTTCTTAATATTTGTAAAAGTTCTTCGAGAGTATTAAAATGTGATTTATAAATGTTTTTTTTTTTTGAAAAACTTCTGGCTTTCTTTAATAGATTTTACAGATCATATTTATATCAATATTTATATGAATATTTTAGGAATATGAAAAAGATCTCGATACGGTATTAGCACTCATTGCGTTTATTCTTTACAAATTTACCATTTTGAACAAAATCAAATGGATAATTTTTGCAATGTTTCCAGGTATCTGGCAATGCTGGATGATTTTGATATATCCAAAAGCAGCAATAGTTATCAAATGTTGTATTTAAATCTTTTTTAGGTTCTTCTACAGCTCCTTCGAACCTTAAAATTTTTCTAGTTCGTCCGCGTATACCGGGTGAATGTTGAGGTGGCACAGTGGTTAGTTCAACTGCATTATCCAGATAATCAACTGGCTGGTAGCTGATAATTTGCACCACTTGACACAATAATGAAACTGCAAATTGCAAATTAATTACAAATTAAGAAAAGAAAAAAGAGTTTTCAATAATGTCGCTTGCCTAAAATGATGTTCGAACCCTTCATTGTTACTGCTCTGGCTAAAATGATATTGCATAGAATTTCCATAACTAACTAAAATAACAGTTCCACATAAAGTATTAGTAGATATCCGTTTGTCACGCTCTTATTTTTAATTAATTAGTTCAGCATTTTAAGTTAAATATCTCATGGGGGTTTGCTTTTAATGCTTTGACATATATCTGCAGCTTTTAATAACATTCGAGCACACTCTGAAAATGCAGCAAATATCAATGGTCCAACAAAAAAATTTTCAAAATTCCACTTGTTAATAGAAAGGTAAAGCGCACATGAAAGAAAAGTCAATGCACTTCAGCTAAAAACTCAAATTCCAAAACCCGCCCAAGGGACTTTTGGTTTCCAAGGCAATGAAAGCATTCAAACGAAACAGAACAACTGCAGTGCTTAGGTAACTAGAGATGGACATGTTGCAACATGTTGCAGGCTGATTTAACACAACAAGTACATGAAGTTACATTTTTCAAAAATTATTTTAGTATATTTGTACATATCACTTTAATTTTCTATATTTTTATGTATAGTTTTAGCATAGTCGAGCTTATTTATATTTCGAAATATTTTGCATTCCGAATCGAATTATATTTATGTGCTTCGAAAAACGTGTTGAGACAAACGTCATCGTCCTAAGGAAGGCTTTTAACAAATCCAGCAAGAAGCCTGAAAAAATTACATTGTCTAAACACAGCTTGACAACTACGAACTCATTCTTTAAATTCCAAAGTAGAAAAAAAAAAGAAAAAAGCTTTTTACTACAAAATACTTGACACTTAGTTTTAAAAAAAACCTTTTAGTACAAAATACTTGACAATCAGATGGATTTTAGATCAATTAAACTTTCTCATTTGACTGTTTGCCGTATGGGTCAAGCTCAACAAGGACACGCACGAACACGTCGTGTTCAGGAACGCGCTCATTTCTAAAGCGAGCTCAAAGGGTAAAAGCCAGCTAAAAGTGTAAGCCAACAACAACAAGAACAACAACAGCATCAAGACAACTGGAAAGTGACGTCTGTCAGAGCAGAGGGATTCTGTCGAGTCATGCAACGGAGATAGAAACGCATTTGTTGGCTTTGCAGCTTGCGGCCGCCATTTTGTCAACATGGCGGCTGGTCTCAATTGTTTGGTAAGCTTTCATCTTGCATTCTGATTGCGTGGCTTAATTGTACAGTGGCAAAGCATGTAACAGAGAGAGAGAGAGAGAGAGAGAGAGGGAGAGAGAGAGAGAGGGAGTGAAATGGACATAGACTATGGACAGAGAATGTGCCAGATTCTTGTTTAGTTGCCATAGGAAAGTGAAAGCTGAGCCCGCATGAAAACCGAATTAGAGGCTGGAAAAAAAAAGCACAGAGAAAAGGGCGGAAAAGCCTGCACAATGCATGGGTCTTGACTTCCTTGCGGGCAAGCAACAAAAACAAAACAAAAAGCAACAAAAAAAACACAAGCAATTTCAGAACAAATAAAACTCACACCTGAGACTTTTTCTACACGCTCCCCAAGCACTCGGTCAGCTATGAATGTATATTTGTGGGTTTTGAAACAGCTGCTCGCAAAATGAATCGTTGTAAATCAATTTGTACAAATTGTAGAAAACAAGAATACGGCAATTACACGCACACTTTAAGCAGCAGCTACAAAATGACTGACTCAAAGATACCCTGCAATAAAACTTGTAAGGAATTTGTTTTCTATTTTTGTGATTAGTTTTAAGTGCACAAAAGTACAAAAGTGGTGCAACTAAGGATGATTAAATATATTATTAAAGACTAATAATAATAAAATATAATATTATATATATTTTTATCGTAAATATAATGATCTTGTTTATTGAAATAGTTTAGACTTCTCAGTTTTGTGTGTTTTTGATGAGAATGTTTAGGATAGGCTTATATTGGTAGACCCAAAATAAAAGTTTTACTAACACTTTAAAAACTAACAGCACTATTTTTTGATATATACATCTTAGATAACGTTTCTATTAAAAATAATTCCAGATTTTATTAGCTCTGTAGAACTTTATACAAAAAAAAAGTTTTACAAAATTTTGGATTAATTATAAAATTTTCTAAAATATAAAGCAAGAAGCGTTTTCAAAATAGAAAAATAAAATTTAATAATTTGCATTAAATTGTCTATTTATTTAAGAAGGGGAGAGTATTATTTTTTCTTATATTATCAAAAGAATTACATTCGTATTATGTGCATAAAAATATAAAGTAAAAGTTTGTTATTTGATAGAAATGTTTTCAAAAGCTTAAGAAACAAGTAAGAACGTTGCAGTCCGGCTCACCCGACTTGACACTTTGTCTGACTATGGTATATACCAACATGTATGCCAAGTTTGGATGCTCTAGCTTCAAAGCTGTGGAAAAAAACTGCGTTCATACAGACAGACAGACGGACGGACAGACGGACGGACGGACAGACGGACGGACAGACGGACGGACAGACGGACATTTCACAAACCCAATATACTCTTTTTTTCCATTTTGGAAAACAGAGTACAAAAAAAGTAGTTAAAAAAAATTAATTCAATTTTATGAAAAACAAGTAAGAATACTCTGTCGAGTGTGCCCGACTACGAGACTCCCTGCTCCCAA
Source organism: Hirtodrosophila cameraria (assembly GCA_949708635.1). Lineage (NCBI taxonomy): Eukaryota > Metazoa > Arthropoda > Insecta > Diptera > Drosophilidae > Hirtodrosophila > Hirtodrosophila cameraria. The sequence continues at coordinate 71,978,844 of OX453089.1, read as the reverse complement.
CTTGCATTTCAAGCAGTTCAGCGGCAACACAAGCAAGCAGCGTACTCAGCTTGCACAGTGCATGTCAAACTGTTGTTTCTGCCTGCTGAGACAGGGGAAATAAGTTCTTCCATAACTTTGGTGCTATTTATCCGATCGTGTTGAAATTTACACATCCGAAAGACAAAAACATAAATGTGTACCAAAAATTAAAGCTTTATCTTTAAAATTCTGGCTGTGGGAGTCTTTTGCGATTTGCGGGGGTGCGGGGGGGTGCATCCGAAATTTGAAATAAACTTGATCTGCGTATGGTATACAGGAACCTACATGCCAAGTCTGGTGTCTCTAGCTCTTATAGTCTCTGAGATCTGTGTGTTCATACGGACAGACGGACAGGCAGACGGACATGGCTAGTTCGTCTCGGCTGTTGATCCTGATCAAGAATATATATAGTTTATATAGTCGGAAATGCCTCCTACTGTCTGTTACACACATTTGCAGTACTTTATAACTCCTTCTTCCCATTTTTAATGGGAACAGGGAGTAAAAAAATTAGAAAAATAGTATAAAATATTTTATCAATTTAAAAAAATATGAAAATATGAAATTTTCATTAATTAATTTAATAATTCTTAAAATTCAAGTCTAAAGCTCTAACTGATTTGAGAAATTTTTACGTTTGAATAAAGAAAACTTTAAGATTAGGAAAGACACAAGTTCAATATGACTAAAAATCTCATTTTAAACATTTGAGAGAATTTCATAAAAATGTAACAGACACCTAATGAAATGCCAATAATGATTTACGTCATTATTATTTGTATTAAGGTTTTCTGTTTTAATTTACTTACATTTTTTTTTTTGAGTGTACACGATAAAATTCATTTGAATTGATTTGACATAATATGCAGCTCATTCGCTTCATTTGCTAATCAAGTAACAAATAAAATATATAAGTATATTTTTGGGCATTATAATGATACAAGCCTTATAGCGTTAGATGAAAGCGAAATCGAAAGCAAGCAACAGGGTCAGGAGGGTTCTAACAAGAAAACAAACCAACCAAGCAAGCAACCAAACTCAACCCCATTGCTACTGTTTAGCCACCCTTCCTGCCCCTTCCGCTGTGTGCTAGCTGCGTTTCGTTCCATTCTTTTTTTTGTTAAGTGGGGGGAGTGGGGGGGGGGTAACAAATCAAAGAGAAATTGCAAACGACAAGTTAATCTTACTTCAAGCATAACCGGAAGCCATTTTATGACCCAATGGACAATGTACATTGTACAATGGCATCAGCTCCAGCGCTTCCTGATCCAATGCCGTCCTCGTCCACTTGGCAGCTGCTTACGCGTATTTGCAACAACAAAAACAATAACAACAACAAGAAAATAAGTAAAGCAACGGAAACGCGAACATTGCTGCATCCGTAACTTAAATAAAATAAATTTATATGCTATACTCCACAATGAATTAAAGTTCAATAAAATGGCAAATGATTACGAAATTCGTGGCTCGAGAACCGTTTCCTGGTTAAGTTTCTGCTCCTGCTCCGGAGGCTTTTATCAGCCTTTGGCCTTTGTCTTTGTTTCTTACGTATTTGGTGTTTTTTATATGTATACGCTTTCCTTGGGATATTTCAATTTTCTCAGGCATATGGGTACATGTTAAAAGTGGCTTCTACGACCTTATAAATATGTTTCTAATCAGAAGAAAAGCTGAATCGATTTAGCCAGGTCGGATAACTTGATCTTATACCTGTTAAATTAATAATCAGGTATTGAATTTTTATAAGAATTACTTCTTTCTTCAAATATATCTACAAAACTTAAGACTTTAAGATAAATTTAGTTAAATTTAGGCAGATAATTGAAATTTATATTTAAATTTAAATAAGTATTTTATCAGCCCTTCTCCGAATGCGACTTTCAATTCAATCCTACATAGTATAATAATATCAATCCTTAGTTTTCTTATGCATTCAGAAAATTTGGAATCTGCCAAAAATATGCTTTAGCTTTGTACGTGGAATTCATTCGAAAGTGGAATATGGAACAGGTTTTAACCAAGCTTACCAATTCAATATTTTATGGTGATTTTCAAAAGTTTGATAAAAATCGCTCTCATATATAATTAAGTTGTCGTCGAAAGAATCGGCCAAAAGTTTATATTTATAAGAAATTATTGTGTTTTCTTTTGTTTTTGAACATTTTGTCTTTTAAGAAAACAAAAATTAATTTTTAAAACAAGATTAATTGGATTAAAATCGAACTAATTGGAAAATGTCAACGCTGCTGAATGAGACAAAACAATTTTGTTTATATATAAAGGTATCTAAAAAAATATATAAAGGTATTCTCAATACTTTGACTAATTTGCAACAAATATAAAGACCAATATCTAAACATAACTTCGAATGGAATGAGAATTGGGGTTATGTTCTCTAGAAACTGTATTAAAATCTATGCAAGAGTATTAAGTCTTCAGCAGCCAGATTTTAATTTTGATTTTGTTTTTTTTTTTTTTTGTTTTTGTATGAGGCAGTGTTTTTCATGATGTTTGCACATTTGCTCCTTGTTGTTGGCTCTGCCTGTCGATTTTGAGTTACAAAGCCAAAATCTCGACAAGCGGCGACCAAGACCAAGGACCAAGGAGACCAAGGAGACCAAAGAGACCAAGGAGACCAAAGAGACCAAAAGAGAGAGAAACCAGCAACGAAAACAGAAATACCTTTTGCATGCTTCATTGGCGTTGCCTTTCTGCTGAGTGAACATCAAATGGGATTTGTTGGGTGCGGCAGAGGGGGTTGAGGGATGCCACAGCCGGACATATGTTGTTGTTGCGTAACAGTTCAATGGTGTGTTAAGCACACACCCACACACACATACACCCCATGCTGCTTTGGACAGTTTATGTGCCAACATCCAATAACATCGAACATCGGTTTAGTGTCTCAGATATGTGTGAACTTTTTGCCCAGCCGACGTTTGCTTGCAGCTGTAAAAACTGCACTTACCCAAATTAAGATTTTCCTCAGATTGTGGCTTTCAAAAGCATCCAAAATCGAGCGCAAACAGAAGCAGCAGCACAAATGCCTTTGGGTCTGCTCTACAAATTTATTAAAAAACATGCGATAATAAACAGTTTCTCAGATCACAACAAGAAACTGATTATGTTTACGAGCTCAACAGTTTTTATGCCTTTTAGGTAATATTATTATTTTTACGCCTTTTAAAGTGTGCATAAAAGTAATCAGGTATGTTCCGATCAGGTTTGCTTAGCAGTTCGTCTTTTCGCTATACATAAAAATAAGCAGCTGTGTTTCAATCAGCTTTGCTAAGCAATTTAAGGCTTTCAAAATAAACAAAAACATATTCACCAAAATAATGTAGCATACTTTTTGGAGCCGTAGAGAACTAAGTTCTTTGAACTTTTTGATGTACCTTAAAATGGGACTTATTTATTCGATTTATAAATCCAAAAAAGAATCAGGACAGAATATCTCTTAAACATTTTGAAATTAACTTAGTTCCAACTCTCATAGCTATGTATAAAACATGGAATCAAACCGAATTGTACCTACCGATGATTCGATTTCTTTGAAAGGTTCTGTTGTAGATCTATTCTTTCCGGTATTAGGTTTTGTATTTCTTTATAAAGGTATTGTTACATAGCAGAACAAATAACAAAAAAAGAATTATAAAACTATTCTTTTCAGTTCCAATAATATCAGTTCTTGATAACCGATTCTGAAAAAAGTTAAAATATCGTTATTGGTTTCTGAGTTTTAAACGCAATACTTTTTCTTACATTGTCGGTTCGAGTTTAGGTTTGATGATATAAACTGGTAAAAACTGGTATTAACTGAACCAATTTTGGCAGGTCCATTCAAACTCGTTCACTTCTGAAAAATAAACCATGGGAAACTTAGTCTAACTCAATTCGTTATAATTACTTTTATGTTTAACATAATTTCATAAATTTTTGGAAATTTAAGTTTAAAATACATTTTAGAGCTTTGGGAAAGAAAAATTGTAATTTCTCATGCACATATCAGCTGTGCATTATTCAGATTATGAACTTTTCGAACCACCCAGCCAACTAAAACCAAATTGGCTGACCTAATTATCGTTCAAATGTTTATATTTTTACTTAAGAAAAAAACGATATAAAAACTTTTATATTTTAGGGTTTCAGACTTGCGGAATTAGATACGAGTTTAATTTTAAGACAGATATCTAGAAATCATGTACAACTTTCTCATATTTGTATTTTAGAAAATGCGAATGTGTGTGTGATTGTGTCTCTGTGTGTGTAATATGCCTACGGCACGTGTATCCTTGTAGCATATCTAAATTTCTGTATTTTTATGTGTTTCGAATTTCTCTGCCATTTATTTGTTATATTTTTTTTTCTTTTTGCTTTTTCTTTATGTTTTTTGAGCGTCTGCATGGCGAATATTTCAAAGTGCTTGAGCATACGATGTTGTGCAGATAATGATGCTAAAAGTGTCGCTTGGCTGGGAAAATCAAGGTAAACCAATACCACACACATACACAGATACACACACATGTAAGCAATAACATATCGCAAAATGATTTTCATTGAGCAAATAGGGGAGCAAATAGGGGGAAAGCGGGTTGCTCATAAGTAAAAGGGAAAGTAAGCGTCAGCGAAATCTGTTTCAATAGCTTTGCTTGATAGGGATGCGTTTCTTTTGAGGTTGAGGATTGGGATTGGGGTTGGGGTTGAGGGAGTAAGCGCTGTCAAAGTCATAAAATCGCGAGCAAGCATTACAACATAAAGCAGAAGAGCAGCAACAACAACATTAAGAATCACAAGCTGCGAATACGCTGGCGGCAGCTATAATGATGTAAAGTATATCGCTGAGATTTAGGCGACTTCTCCAACTCACAACCAAAAGCAACCCGCAGCCAAAAAAAAGACAAGGTCTGTGCGTGTGCTGATAAAACGAGCAAAATACGAGTAGAAAACACACAAAAAAAAAATATGAGAAAAAAAAAATAAGTGTTGGTTCCCGTCGTATTTGCGCACACTTCAAAGTTAAACAAAAAAATGCATAAAGTATCGAGTACATAGCACGTATAAGGATGCACTCAAAAAAAAATACAAATCAAATTAATTTCAATTTTAAAGAAAAATAACGATTATTCAAGCGAACATGCTCAAGATACCAAAAATCACGTGCTATAAAAATATTGTAATTATGGCAAGCCAGTTTTGAAATATAATTAGGAGTAAAAGTAGCAGGCCTGTTCTGGTTTTCACTTTCGGTAAGATATTGCCCTTAAATGTTATCTTTGACAAAACACTTTGCGAATTAAACTCACGTGCATTTCATAAAGAATTGCATAAATTTGAATTTACTAGTGGAAAAGCTATTAGAAAGTTTTGAACATTGAAAAGAAAAGAAATCAATTCCAAAAAATGGGTTTTTCATGACGCTAGTTCTGGATAAGCTAAGTTAAAACAAGTTTAAAAAAGTCTAGGATGTTTGTAGTCTAAAAAGATCATTTCTTGTGAAGTAAGGAACTTTATAGTTTTTTGAGTTTTTGGCAAAATCAAGTGAAAAGGTTTGGAAGATCTACCCATGATATATGTACACCAACATGGATAACAAGTTTGGTTGTTCTGAGCTCAAAAATTTCGTTCATACAAACCCAATAAACGCTCTTTTTTTAAAAAATATTAACATATATAAGAGTTCAGAAAAACTGTAAAAAGGATACTTTTTCGAAAAGTTAAAGGAAAAACATTGAGCAAAGATTCACATCTCAGATATATTGCTGATTCGACTAGTCAAGCGAAGCACATTTGCAGTCCTGATTTTGAAGCACAACCATTTCATTTTGCATAACATTTATTATTCACTCATTGCACGTCGAAATCAATTAATGAACTAAATGCAAATTGGCCACTTAATAAATTTAAGTACTTAATCGATTATATATTTAAAATATCAGTTAATATTTAACTGTTTTTTTTTTGTTGTTTCTCAGTGTAGAAAAGAAGTATCGTATGTGTTTATAGGGGGACATACACAAACTTACGCAGAATATTATTCAATTTGCTGTAATAGCCACGCTTAAGTTTCGTGCTGGCGCACTTGGCGTATGCGCAACGTTTAGCGACCCAGCTCCAATGCCCTGTTAGTTTAAGCCTTGTCTGAGTTGAGTGACTTGGCTTGCCTTGGCTACATTGACAACGTTGACTGCCACACTTAATGGCTGAAGTGTATTGATGATGTCGACACTGTGCACCCAGTTTTGTTACATGCCATACACACACACATGCACACATCTCTACATACAACAGAAATCTGAATCGACGCGATTTGAACTTCAATGACGCGCAATTTTATGCGTAAATCTTTTACATAAATTTTGCAAAACGTTTACGTCTGCACGAAAGGATTTGCCAAAGGAGCCAAAGATGTGTAGCTGCTTGGCAACTTGGCTTTTAAGACACTTTGAAGAAGCCCTGCTTCTACACGTACCCTCCCCCCGCCACCCCATCAATGAAATGCTGGCAAAGTGAAGTGCGTAAAAAACGTTAATACGGTATTTGGTATCCTTCTTTTTTATGACATTTTACTGCAACAATTTAGCAAAAAGCCAAAGCCAAAGCCAAAGCACAAACACACACTCTTCACATTTTATGCAGATCAATGCGAATTCAATAAAAATTGTTGAATATTTTTGCTTAATGCATCATAAATCTGCAAAGATTTTTGCCATTTGCCCAGATATAAATCAAAATCAATTTTCTGTTTTTATTTTATATCCAAAGCGTTCTTAAGAAGTGCCGCTCTCAGAGACTGTTGTATTCAAATTATGTTTTTTGTATTAACTTAAGTATTTATGTATATAGCGAGTGAAAGCAATTTTGTTAAAGAATTTCGACGGACTTGGCTTATTCTATAATGCTTTTATATATGGGCTAATGAAGCGTTATGGAAATGGCATTTCAAAGCAGAATTTATTGTCATATTATATAAAAACTTAAACTATCTACAGTCCTTGATGGCTTTTTAGCCAAACTTTTAAATAGTTTTTAAAAAATTACCAAAACAGCAAGGCTTGCTATAAAGTTCAATGTAAATTTTCAAAATTTTCAGTATACATAAAATGAACTTTACAACACAGATAAATATTTGAGAATGTGAAAGTTGCCTTTGAGGTGGCAATTATTTTATTCGGAAGTTAATTTTTTACAGCTTTGTTATCTATGTAAAATGTAAATAACCAAATTCTCAACATTTTCATCCAAACTGTAGAAAATTGAAGAAAAATAAGTTTCTCTATATAAAGTTTTGTTTTGAGCTTTTCCATAAACAGTTAAAACTGCTCTGTTTTAAAAAATAAATGAAAAATTGTATGTTTCTAAAGGTATGCAAAACTATTTTGGCTTTCGTTTTAGGCAACATTTGGCAATGGTGAATTTTTCTCAAATTTATCGTTTTTTTATTATAGTCGTAGAGCTAGTATTCAGGTCTGTATAGAATTCGTATACCGTTCGAAATTTGCAGAAACAGAATTGATTGCTGTTCTCAAGTACTTTTTTGCCTGCGAAATGAAAAGTAATTGCCAGATTGTACAAGAAATTAAGAAAACAAAGTCTTAAACTCAATTTTCTTATATTTTTTAACTAATTTGGAAATTATTTATTTAATTTTTTCAAATTTAATAATAAGAGTACTTAAGTCCATTCTGCAAAATCTGGCCACAAGTAAAAACCGAAACAGGCCAAATATGTAGTTTCAAGTTCTTTAACATGGAACATCTAAAAAATATTGCCTGGGATATGCAGGCATGATCGCATTTCCGAAATTCCGATAGAAAAGCAACTGATTTTCATCATAATTTATTTCTAATAGATTCTGTCATGTTTTAAGACTCAAATTAATGTACTTTGATTTCATTTCATTTAATTTAACAATCCGAAACCGAAGTTGTGGCAATCTGGCACCATGCATATATATAGCTCTCTTGAAATACATACTATATACAATTAAATATAAAATTTAGAGCTCGAGAAAAGTGTTCAACCCTTTGTTTTGACAGCTTTAATTTAGCCAAGCCGCAAATCACATTGTCTATTTAATTTAGCACTGCTTGAACCATTCCAATAAACATTCGAAATAAAGTAGAACAGAGAAAGCTAGAGGAGAGAGAAAATCAAATTTATTAAGTGATAAATTTGGGGCATTGCGCAAAATGTCCGAGAAGGTCAATTGAAAAGTGAAAGCTTAAGAAAAGGATGTTAAGCGCCTTTTGGCACCCACACACGCAACAAGACACAAACACATTAATACACACACACACACACACACAGAGAGATACACAGATAGATCGAGACACACACTCAATCAGCGTCCGTTGTCAGTAGTAGCAATTGTCCGTCGTTATCCTTTGTCAATTCCGTCCATCCCATTTTGGCTGCTAAGTTGGCCAACAACGAGAAAGGCGCACAAAACAAAAGCCGCTCAGAACAAATTACTCGAGTTGTCTATTTTGCCGTACAAAGTTTGCCGCACTTTGCTTGTTTTCGAATTTTCTATTTTCTATTCTAGCCGTAGCCTTTTACAACTACTTTTGGCCTCCACAAAACTGCCATTTGCCAATTGCACTTTTCAACTGGCCCCATTTCGCCTTTTTAGACCATGGCCAACAAGAGATCCCAAAGAGATGAAACCCATGCTCCTTCAGGCACTTTAACATAACCAGTTAGTTTATTTTTTTTTTTTTTCTTTCTATTTTTCTATTCTCCCTTGAGTAAAATGTGTGTACAGCTGCGTACAATGAGCCAGGGAATTGGACAACTGGACACAGGACACACATCCTTTTCGAGTATATGACTTAGTTTTGCAAAGCAAAATACAGTTTTTGTTGCCAACTATTTGCGCACTTAAACATTTATGTAATAGGCTTGAAATTTCCATTTGGCAGCCACAAAAGCTGCACAAATATATATATATATATATATATATATATATATATGCCATCAAATTTGTAGACTGCCAGCAGCGTCCTGCGTCCTTTTGGTATACATACCTTCCGTGTTGCTGCACCTGCAATCTAAAACCCGAAACCTGCAAACCTACACGCATTACAAATTTAAATCGTTTACCATTTCCGTGCTCAACCGCAATGATTCTTGAGCAGCTCTCGAATCCTTCGTACTCCTGCTCGTTCTCGTTCTGGTCCATTGTGGTCTGCTTAGAGATGGGCACAGCTCAACAGGACACGGCAGCTCTAGCGTAATTGAGAACATTTGTTTATTTGAATAGTAGCTTAAATATGCATATCAAATATATGTTTGTATAAACATAAAAAGAAATTTGTAACCTTATTTAATGTTAATCAAAAATGTAATATGTATATTGCATAGAAAAGGTACGTTTTGGTTCTCAAAGCTTTTTTTATTTCTAATTTTATGTTGCATATAAATATTTTGAAGACATTATGTGTTTTTTTATAGGCAAAAAAAAAACAGATGGTAAGCCATGACACGGCTACAAAATCACACAACCCGATTTCAAAAACATTTTTCACTAGATACGCTTATAATTCTCAACTGGTTGTAACGCGCCAAGAGTGTAATGAACGCTTGACACTGGAACTACTATAATTATTTTCTTATTTCTTCTTTATTTTTTTTTTTTTTTTTTTATATATCTTATCGTTTTATACACACTTTTTCGAACAATTTTTGCTGCGATTGTATCGGCTTATTAGCTGAAGGTTGGCTTAAACGGGGATACATAAAGTACTGAATCGATCTCTTAATGTTTAACGACATTTTGAAAAAAATTATTATTTAATAATAAAAATATTTTTTATTTCAAAATAATTGTGCTTTGTTATTAAGAATTGCTCAATATAATGAGACTTTTTAATGAAAGTCATAATAGGTTGCTTTCAAAGCACTACAAAAACAAAAATAGTCTTAACAAAATAAAATGTTGCTTTCAAATCAAAGTTCTACACAAAAATTAAAAAAGCTAATCAAAATAATAACACAAAAATGCTCTTTAAATGAAGACTTTTCGGTATATAAATCATATGTTTGAATAACTTCAATTACATAATCAAATTGAAATTGTGTTTTTAAACGAAAAGCATTTTTAGAAAAATATTAAGTAAAATATTTTTGGTACAATAACAATAGCATATGATTCTCAAATTTAAGAACATTTAAGTATAACTTATTTAAATATTGCAGTTGCATTTCTACTAATGCAACAAGCTGTTGCAACAACAGGCGTTTGCACTGTCAAATTTACATTGAGTTTGCTTTTTGGTTGTATTTTCTCTCGGCAGCTAAAATTTCAAAAAGAAAAATCGGCACAACACAAAACATGAAAAGAAAATATTGAGAAATTCTCCAAATTTAAGCGCGCTTTTTGCCAAACCAATGTTATTTGTTTTAGGGAAAAACAAATGTATTTGACTAGAATTCATGGTCTATAAAAATAATATACCATCATAGTCTATCAATAGCAGTCAGCTGTAAATCAGAAAAGTTATATTTTTGATATTTCTTGTAATTTTAACATCAAGTCATCCTGAAGCGATTTTTAGACGATGCAATTCTTGCACGTTTTTTCATGAATAACTAAGAAAGATGTTTCGCTTTATTCTATTTTCTATTTTACTATGAATAAGTTTTTTATTAAATAATTTGAATTAAATTAATCTTTAATTATTTTTTTATAAATTTTTTTTAATTGTTTTTTATAATGAATGCCTGCAGAAGCTTTCAATGTATTAATTAAAATTCCTAAATTAAATTTCGTACAATTTAAAAATTGTTATCTAAACACGAATTCAACAACAAGTTTCTTTTTATTGCATTTAATCAAAGTAATTCTAACTTCGATTCGATTTTAAATGATTTTGTATTTGATATGCAATGTTGTTTGCAACACAAGTGTTTGCTCAAGCTCTCAATGAATCAAAGAAGTCTCTAAATATATATTTCGTGAATCCCGTAAATAGTTTTCGAGACTTGTGTGCCACATCTAGTTTCTGTTTGTCGTATTTAATTTAAGTAGCTCATTTCTATTATTTTTTTATTTTGGGGCAGCTGCTGCTGCATCTATTTAAAATGCATCGAGTGTTGTCAGAGCAAAGTTGGAGTACGAGTAAGTCCTGGGAAACAGGGTTACAGGGAAGAGAACAGCTGGCACTTCGAGAGTCCAGCACGAAATTTAAAATTAAAATACTTTGCACTTGCACTTGCGTTTTAAGCTAAAATTAGGTTTGCGTTTTCCGTCCGAGAAAATGTGTGTTCTCGAATGTTACTCGAAAATGGCGCAACTTTCATTATTAAAGTGCATTTCGGTTTCTAAAGCAGCAGAGGCAGCAGAAGCAGGCCAAAACCACAGAGGAGCAGTCCAAAAGCAGTTGTAAAACTCCCACAACTATTTTATTTTTAATTTATTTTTTTTTGCTTTTTGTTCATTTTTAATATGACTTCTTTGCTTTTGCCTTGCCTTACTCTCTCTTTCTCTTTCTTGTTCTCTCTTGCTCTCTGTCTTTTTGGCCCAGACTCGTCGTGAAAGTTGCGGTCTGCTTGCACTTAAATTATTGCATTAAGGAAAAGTCCTTGAGCTGAGGCAGGACATGCACATGCACATGCACATGAACATGCACATGCACAATGCACACAGAGCCATGTTTTTAGAAGCATCGCAATTAAATAATTTGCGGTCTATGTGCAACTTTTCAAATGTTTTGCCAGAAATAATAAGTTAACAGAATCAAAACTGAAGTCAGCAGGCAAAAGGCAGCTGCCTCTTTCGCTTTCTCTGCCTATATGTTTTTGTGGTAATTGAAAAACGACAATTAGCCCCGGCCTAAAAGAGGTCAGGCCCTTTATCCTTTATCTGCAGATAGCATATCTCTCTCTAAAAAGCCTGCTCCTTTCGTTGGTCAACACACAAATGGCAGGCAATAAATCAATGACACTCACACAACTACAACTACAACGATACGAATAGGACACTGGACACTGGATACGGACACGGACACGGACAAGAACTCTGACCAAAAGGCGTAAAGTGTTTGTTTTCTAGTTGACCAAAATGCCGGTCAAAAGCAAACAAAATTTACTTTATTTTCAAACTTTCAGTCTGAGCGAACAACAATTGAATTTTAGAACTTCACCTTTTGTATTAAATTATACAATTTGCAATTGTGCTAAAGTGCTCTAGAACAAAACAACAAAAAACGCATTTGAATATTAAATAGCAATATCTAAAAAGGACTTGTTAAATTCAAGTTTTGTTTTAGTTTTGAATCCTTCATTTTGACTTAAACTTAAACTTAAAATGTATATATAAATGAAAAACATTAATGTTTTGAAGTATAGCTTTCGCTGCATAATAATAAGTCTTTCACTTTACTATAATTCTAGTAATACAATCAAAAAAATTTCGAAAATTGCTCGATTTAAATTTAACAGCATCTTAACAGGGGAAAAACTTCAAGTTTTCCTTTATTAACTCAGAAAAAAAGTGAACCTGCTGACCCAGTTTTGGTATCCTATAAATATTTTGCAATCAACAGATTTTTAAGGATACTCAAAATTACATGCTGTTCTAAAAAAATGTTTTTATTGAGCGTTTATGTTGATTTAAATCATTCTGACAGCAACAAAAACCAAGTTCAAAATAATAAATCGTTACATTTAACATTTTAACGGCTCAATTTCAAATCTAACAGCTGTTAACTGCTGCAAACAGAACTTTAGCAGCACACCAGAAACATAACAGGCATTTAACAGGAAATGTAATTGAAGCGCCATCTATGTGTCATTTTAGTAATATTGCCGGACTGCTAAAAACAGATGTACTTTGAAAAGAAAACAAATAAGCTGGCAGCACTACAAAATGGCCGTTAAAAAGTCCGTTACGTTTGAAATACGAAATTAATAAAAAGAATGCAATTTAACGAATTCTTTGAACTTTTTATTTGCTATTGAAGCTGTAGAACTTATTTATGCAAAAAAGAAACAATCAAATGCACAGTTTTTCTTACTTTTATTGTTCACCCACATAATAATAATTTGTTTATTCAAATTAGAAAAATTTTACGTTTACAATTAATATTAAAGTACATTTACAATTATTTACTTGACTTATGAAGATCAGCATCATATCAGATATCTATGTAAATGTCGAACATACCTTCCTGCGTTTATATATGTACACAATACTCGCATATTTACAAAAACACAATATATAAACATATTTATATAGCATTTGTAAATAAGCGATTTTTATAAAGTTAGTATATATATTTTAGCGTATATGTAAGTACGTAAGTTAATTTGTATGAACAATGTACGTGGCTAGAGCTTAAAACTAAAATTTAATATATAATTTGTATTTGTTTTTGTTGTATTTGCATTTTTTGTTAACAATGATTATTTTGCAATTTTTGAAAACGCGCGCCAAAATATATAATGTATAAATAATAAATAAAGTAGGGTGTGCAGTAAAATTTTTTGAGAACGCTGCGTGGCTCAGCCACATTATTACATAATACAAGAAAACTGAACGTTTTGAGACGATAGACGATTGCAACAACACTTTTTTATGAGAGGGGGGTTTTTGTTTTAGAAACAACTGCTAATGCACAAAATCGTTGGGTATATAATGCTGCGGCTCCACAATAACGCTGGTGTAATGCGGCGTGGCAGCAACTGCGGCAGCAGCAGCAGCATTTACGCTCTTGAAACTCTCCGCAAAATCGCTGACAACGCGCTGTTGCTGCTGCTGCTGTTGTTGTTGCTGCTGTTGCTGATGCTGATGTTGCTGTTGCATGCCATATTGCTGATATTGCTGATGATGCTGCTGCTGATGTTGCTGCTGCTGCTGCTGCTGCGTTTGTAGACGCTGCTGCAAGTGTTGCTGTTCTAGTAGATGTTGCTGATGATGCTGCTGCTGCTGCTGTTGTTGTTGCTGCTGCTGCTGTGAACTGTTGTCCGAAAAGTAGCTCAGCTCAAAATTGTGACTCAAATCGCTGTAGGTGGTCTGCGAAGGTGATGTGCCATTCACAATGGACGCATTGCCCGTGGACAGCTGACGATCGCTTTCCGAGCTGCTCGAGCAACTGTTGCTGTTGGCTGAGAAGGGTCTTATCATTGACGTTGCCACATCCACAGTTGCATCATAATCATAATAATAATGATTGTTGTTATTATAGTAAAGCGTGCCCGTCGTCGTATCCGGATATTGCATTTCCGTTGAATAGACGCCCGAGGAAGAGGCTGATGCACTGGAACCGCCGCCAGCGCTCGAAGCAGTGCCACCTGCGCTGCTGCTGCTGCTGACAACCAAATCGTTGAGTGGCGGAAAAAGTTGCGTATAGCTTAGGCTTTCATGATCCATGCCGGCCGGCTGCTGCTGCTGCTGTTGATGTAGTTGCTGCTGTGCATGTTGCTGCTGATGCCAAATGCTGGTGTTGCTGCTGCTGCTGTTGTTATTGTTATTAATATTGCTGCTGCTGTTGTTGTTATTGTTGTTGGCGGCAACGCTGGGCACGGGCGTCAAGGCATTTGGCAGCGGCAGTTCCGGCTCAAAGTAGGGATCCAGCTTAGGACTAACGCTTAAGGTGGGCGTGCTCGAGGCAGGCTGTTGTTGCTGTTGTGTAACAGCAGCAGCTGCTGCTGCTGCCGCCGCTGCTGCCGTTGCCGCTGTTGCCGCCGCAGCAGCAGCAGCTACTGCTGCCGCTTGTGCCGCCGGTGAGATGGGCTCACGTTTAATCACACCCGTTTGTATCTCATTCAGCACCAAGTCTTTCACCTCTCGCTCGCTCAGCACATAGTTAACGCTCACAATGAAGACTTCGCGGGAGGAGCGCGAATTGTGCACCAATGTGGCATAGGATTGCACCCAGACCCAGCCGCCACCTTTGGTCAGAAAGCGATAATATTTGGTGGTTACTTGTCCTTTGTACAGCACTAAGGGAGTAAAAGAGAAGGCGAAAGGTGTTAGACCGTTAGCAGCAGCTTAGTTTTTATTGTTATTGTTTTACTTACGGATTTGATGGGAGCAGCGCATGGGCATTATATCCGCAGCATGTATATACTGATACAGCGTCTTCTCGATAAGGTCCTGCGGCTCGTAGCCGGTTAGCTGCGATACCCTGCAAAACAAATAAAACGGCAACAATAAGCACAAGTTGAGTTTATGCACACAAAGTGCTCAAGTTACAAGCGAGCATTTGTTGATACCCTGCCAGAGGGTTGTATAATTTTGTAATGCAATTGAAGCTGGCATTTTCGAGCATATATATTTGATCAGAGCGAAAGTTAAGTTTACGCTGAACTAAGAATCTCAATCTGAGTTTAATCTGAACTTAGGCGACACCTGAACTAAAAAATAAATAAAATAGTCGCTGATTTTCAGAACTTTTAGAATGTTGGTTTTTCTGAATTCTAGGGTTTTTCTCCTATAAAATTTCTGCGAATTTTAAAAAGAAAATTTATACCTTTCTTAAAATATACAAGTGTACTTCTCAAAAACAATTTATACACAAATATTTAGACTATCAGGTCTTTTCCCATTTCCAAAAACATTTCCTTCTTATTTGTTTTCAATTTCCAAATTTCGAAAAAGATGTTAATCGTTCTTCCCTTTAAGATAAATTCGAATTCTTCTGATTCCTTTTTAAAACTGTTCCCATTTATATTCAAAATTCTGAATATTTAATAACACCAAATCCGAAATTTTTGATCGGAATCGTAAATGTAAAATACATCTTTAAAATACAAAAACAAAAATTAAATTAATATTTCTAGATTTAAGAAATTCTTTTTTCTCAATCTATCTTTTCACAGATGCTTTTATTTTTTCTATACGCAGCACTTATGTCGGAACCTGACTAAATCATATGGCTGCTATAAAAACAATCGTTCAAAAATTTGAGTTTTTCCAAGAAAATCTTTATAATTTTGTCATGGGCACAATTTTAAGGGCATAAGAACTTCGGCTTAACCCTAAAAGCTTTTCTTGCTTGTTTCTCATTTTTATATTTTTTAACATTTTTTTTATTTAGACAATGAAGGCACAATGGTGTTGGTGTTGGTGTTGCTCTTGTTGTCTTTGGCCGGTTTACTTTTGTCAACTTCAATTCAATTATGCAGCACAAAAACAACAGACAGTTTCACACACACACACACACACACACACACACACATACACACACACAAGAAAAAAGGGCTGTTTCATATACTTTGGGGTTGCGCTACACCACAGCCCACATCCTGCAAGGATGCGTGAAAGAGACAGCAGATTGCAGTGCGCGTTCGTGGCAACATCATGAGGGTAATTGAGTGACAATAATGTCAGACAAAGTGGTCTGCTTGTTAAAGAGGGGAGTAGGGGATAGCTGGTGCGGCATATAGGCAGGCACTTAAAGGCACAAAACCACCCACATCCGCCTACCCCATTTGGAGCAAGACACGCACACATAAACACACATACAAAGAAACATACACAGGCACACACAAAGCAAAATCAAGCTCAAGAGGGAAATGATTTGTTTTCCTTTTTGTCATAATGCCCCTCTCGTCTTCGCTTGAATTTCTTTTTGTTAGATTTTTCTTCTTGTTTTTTTTTTTGTATGTTGTTGTTATCTTTTGGGGGATGTTGCTGAGTTTTTTTAGCATGCTCTTGGAATTGATTCTTTTTTGTTTTTGCTTTTGTTTTTCTGCTGCGGCCCGTTTAAATATTTGTCTAGTGTTGGTTTTTGCTGGGAAACTGAGCCTTTTTTATGGCCCATTCTCCCGCGTTGGTAACATTTTCTAAGTGCATTATATTTCCCAAAAAAAATTGCTCACTATCTGATTGGAAAGTATCTGATCAGCAGGTTGGAAAGTATTTATATTAAGTGTTTTATATATATTCTCATATTTCATGTTTGAGGTATCCAACTCTATTATTAAGCTTATTTTCCATCACAATCTCTTAGACTTGCGTCCATATCTGATTCTGAACGAATTATGTGAAAAGTACTTGAAAATGGAATCAATCCTGAACACGCAAGATTTTGCGGAAGTGAATTTCATTTAGACAAGTTTTTCTAACATTGACTTCTTTGAAGATTTTGCGGATTATATTTATGGCAACTATCAAAAATAAAATTCAATAAAAATTCCAGCGAAGTTCCAGCAAAATTCTGCACAAAGTTACAAATATTTACAAATATTTTGTTCAACATTTTCCAAAAGTGTATGTTATCTATAAACAAATTATTTCTCACTCATTATTTATCTCATTATTTATCACTTTTTTTCGGAATTATTTTACAAAATCTTATTACCTCTATGAAGACATGGTACAATCTTGCAATAAGCTAACCAAAATTGATATATTTTTTTCAATTAATATTATATTTTCTGCTCTTAACTTACCGTGCATCAAAGAAGATCAACTTCATATCGAGCTTGGCACGAAACATGAACATATTCTGATGCAGTTTGATTTCCGTAATGGCAGATGAAGGCAGCGAGTGTCCGACGGCAACCAAGCCAAGATTCTGTATAAAACTGCCCTGGCCATCGTCCTGATAAATGCGCGCCTTTAAATAGCCCGAACAATGTATCACCTGCAAAAAAAAAAACAAAGACTAATTAATGTCTTTTCGATTGAGTTTGGTATATCAAAACTTACCTTAAAGCCGGAGGTTGTTAGGCCCGCATTGCGCTTGGCCAAAACACATTTCATGCGCAGGAAGAAAGTCTTCTCAATTTCAATGGTGTGAGAGCCACGATCATGGCCATAAGTCGCCGGATGCTGAACGCCATTTGGACTGCCAATAGGCGTGTGCGTCTGGGCGAGCTGTGGGTATTGGAGAAAGGTATCAGTAAAATGGGGAACGTAGGAAAGAAAGTTGCTGTTGATATGGTAAGAGATACAGAAGAAGGTGAGCAAATGGTTGAACTTGATGTGGAATAAGTACTGAACACTCGATCATGATTTAGTTTGTACCCATTTCGCGCTCTCCCGGTTTTTATTATAAGCTATCAGACGGATTTCGAAAACTTCTTGATTGTTTTAATTTTAATAAATATTTATATTCAGTTTTAATTTAATTTTTGGTCAATGGAAATGACTTTTTCTTTTAAAGCTTGGAAAATTTTAAAACAGCTCAAATACTAAGGGGTTAAATACAAATTTAATGCTGCAAAGTCAAGATCGAAAAGAAACCTTAGATTTTACAAATTGATTCCGATTCAGGCGGAATTTCCATGAAATATTATATATAAAGTCTATATATAGTCTTCAATTTATAGAAAAATTCACGATGATTTCTCAAAAGTTCACATTGTTAAGACTATCGATTATTTTTGCTGCTCTAGTTATCAGATGACTCAGATTGATTTGTTATACTTACAGGATGCTGATGCATATGCGGGTGCAGGGACAATATGGCATTCATCTCGTCCTGATCGTAGCTGTGTATATACTCAAAAATGGAGTTGCCCGTTAGCTCGACCTGTGCACAAATAGAAATGATAAAGAAATGAACAAATTAATGCTAGGTCCTGATTCTGCGCTAAAGTGCCAATTAGTGAGCAATGCTGTTGTTGATCCTTGCGCCTTTTTGACGCCAGCAAGAACCAGGGCGCTCCTTGACTTGCAAATGCAAGTGGCCCAAGCCAAACCAGAACCAGAAAGGGCATTCAACACTGAGTTCACACAATTTATGCGCATAAATCAACACAGACACACTGGCTGTGACACTTTGTGCAGACGCCAACTCCCCAAAAACACTCACCTGACTGAGGCCCAGGTGCACTGAGGCTGTCTCTGAAATGTACATGATTTTGCCATCAGGTGCCACAACAAAAATGAAGCCGTCCAGTGTCTGCAACAAATGTGAGCCCAACTCTTTGATGGTTGCGCCACGCTGCATGGCTGGCGAGGAGCCCCAAGCTTCACCGAGTCCTGCAATTAAATTAAATACAAATTGAAATGAATTAACAAATTTAAATTTTTAAATTTTAAAAAATCTATTATATTTGTAAAAATTTTCTCACGCCGAAGTTTTTTCTTTAGTGAAAACAAAAACTATGATGAGCGTTAAAGTTTAGCTGAATCGAAAATTTTCATATTTTTGCCATAAAGTGAACATCATTAAAATGTGCTCTAAATTATTTCAGACAACTAGGTACCCCATTTGGTTGCACTAAATTTACTAAAGTGGCAGCTTTCCCATGGCTCCTTTTAATGACACACAACACATGCAGCTAAATCAGTGTAGTCACATACAATGAATGCGCTAAGGAGAACACTCACACACAGACATATACACACCCCAGACGCCCCCTTACTTGACGTCTAAATATTATTCCCAATTAAAGTCATCAGCACAGTAGGTGGGCTCTATACACAAGAGAATTCTCATCAGCCTGGTTTTTACTTGATTTTCCATTGCATTCTTATATATACCATATATCCTTGTAAGTTGTGTTATTTTTGTTGTTTTTTGTTGTTCCTTGCCACATTGCACGCGTACTTCCTTGCCACGTTGTTTGTTGCCTATTATTAAAATAATTATTTCAATAAAGCCAGAAAAGAAAAGCACAAAACGCTTCGCACAATGGGCAAAATAATAACAACAACAAAAGCAGTAGAAACAGCAGCAGAGACCCTCAGCTTTTGGCCTGTTGTGTTGTGCAACCCTCGTAGTCAGCAGAAAATCCTTACACACACCCACACACACCACACACACACACACACAGAGAAGCCACTGCCACCCACTGACAAACCCACTTCCAGTAAAAGTCTCGTCGCACTCGCTGCTTTTTGAGTGGAAACAAACGAGTCCGCCATTGTCTTTTCAACCCCCCACCCTGCCCCCTAACTTCTCACACCCATCCCCACCCACCTTTTGTACTTGTTTATTGTCTGCCCCATTGTTGAGTGGTTTTTCCTTTAGCATATGCTTTAAGCAAACATCGCCTTTTAAACTTGAAAATTTGTTGTCCTCCTGTTTTGTTTTTATAAAACCAAAACTTTATTTTTTCTTGCTGAGCGACACTCGCGTTATAAATAACAAACGGCGCACGGCAATATCCTGCTGTGTCCTGTTGTGTCCTGCCTGGCTTGGATATGTATTCCACATAATGAGCGTGTCGGTCACGTGGCTGTCAAAGATTCCACATCATTTGACATAGCCACACGTAATTCACACGGCGCAGCTTCAGTTGAAGAAAAGCAAACGTCAAACGGAGAGCAACAAATTGGGTGGCATTTAATTGAACTAATTGGCATTTTGTGGGAGTGAGCGAAATGTTCAAACGAACGACTAAACGAACAAAACTATGTTCATAATTGTCGTTTATTTAGTTTGCTCGCTCTAACAAAAGCAAACAATGGAACAATTGAACAAGTACAAAATGAACAAACAAACTAACTACATATTTAATTGATTTTTGATCAATTAATTGGTTCATAATTAGTAAATTATTTAAAGAAACTGCGTAAAGGATTCATTTGCACTGAACTACTTCGTTCCTTCAGTTTATTTTCCGTTTTCGAACGAACGAATAAAAGAAAAACGGACTAAATACAGATAAAATTAAACTGTTTTTATCTAGTTTGTTCATTATGTTTATGCATTACCAATGAACAGGTTTAAAAAAGGGGCTCAAAGGATAAAAACTAAACGAAATAGTTAATTATTTGTTTTAAAACGAACTAATGAAGCGAACAAACTTCCATTTTGATGAAACTTTTCGATTAGTTAGTTCGTTCTACATGTTTCAGCGGTTAAACGAAAGAAAATTAATATCAATTTTGATCATTTAGTTCTTTACAGTCCGTTTTCAAAAGTTCAATTGAATATAGAAAAGCGTTTAAAGAACCACAGAACGAATAAATAAAAAAATTGAATGAAAATCGAGATACATTTCTGATTTATTGAAGATTTTTGTATCCACTTCATTTTTTGTGTTCTTTGAATACTCACACGAACGAAATGAACAAACGAACGAGCAAAAGATTCTAGAATTCATCAAAAAAAAGCTCTATTGAATCGTTAAGATCTTGTTATAAAGACTTTTGATGGACACACTTACCATCGGGAAAAACTTGTCTCATTTTCAAATAGGATGTGGTCAGACGTATAACAGACGCTTTATCCAGCTGTGATGTGATTGCCGCTGGCAATGGCAATAATTTGGCCAATTCACAAAATTCGGTGTTTTCCTTTTCACGACGCGTGCGTGCAGCATTTTTGCTTTTCTCCTTCATGGCACACGTTTTAGCTATATCTGCAAAAAAATAAGCAAAGAAATCCGTATTGAATTAGTTTATAAATTTATTTAGAAAACTAGAGAAGCCTAAGCACAAACCATGCAATCTGCTTTCATAATTATCCTTGCGCACTTTACGTTGATTTGTCATTTTGCAAATTGAAATCTTTCTTCAAAAATTGATCTTATTTTAGTTTGCTCAAACTTCTGAGACCTGTTCATATCCTGACGATCACCTGTCTGCAACTGAACAGGATATCTGCTGTGCACTGAGTTTTAACACATTTCTGCTTAAAACTACCTGCCTGAATTTGTAACTGCAGCAGCCATTGGTTCATTTACAGCTACCTGTTTTTGAGAACACGCACCAATTGACTTTTTGCAATGTTTGCCACTTAATTTGCCTTGATCCTCAATGGCAACCGGAAACTGTGTATCCTTATATATATATATATGTATGTGAGGGAGAGAGTGAGAGACAGAGAGTTCATTCAACAGGTTGACATGACTAACCGCAGGAGTTTTTGACTTTTGTACATAATACCATATACAACATCTTTTTTGCCCATGTCACAATGTGTCCTGCATCCTTATATACTATGTGAGGGTCAGGGCCGTCGCCGTCTTTTGCCATTGATAAAATAGTTTCGAACGTGATTTTGGCGCAGTTTGGCTAAAATGCATTGCCATCAGCTCCTGCTGATTTTTTGGCCAACTTCAATGGAAAGGTTGTAACAGATTTATAACTATGTATTATTATTATATATGTATATATCAAGTAGAGTTGGCTGAGAATTCGCACGTAATTACAAGTTTATTGACATAGGTCACGTAGTGGAAAGTTGCAAGTTGCAAGTTGAAAGCGGCATGATTAGGCTGCTTCCTACACACATACATCAACATAAGTATGTATGTGTATGGTATACGTTAGAGTTGTGCATTGTAATTCAATTGAGGAAATCAATTTAGTAGATTATCATTCGTTCATTCATTCACTTGATTCGTCAAGGCCAATCATAATCATTCGAAATTTGGACTCGCTGGTTCGTTTAGTTCATTGGATTATTAAGTTCATTCGATTAGTTAATTTGTTTGCTTAGTTCGTTTAAATTTAAATTTAAAATATTTGATATTTTTTCTATATTTCTTGGTATATATTTCTTAAGTTCGTTCGGTATACTAGTACATTAGTTTTTTCAAGGCTGCATTAAGTTTGTATGTTCGTTTAGTTCTTTCGTAATATTAGATTGTTCATTTAGTTCGTTCATTTCATTTTTTTGAAGTTTAATGCAGTTTCAGTTAATTTTAATTTTATTTTAAATTTTATTTTAAATGTTAAATTCATTTAAAATAGGTTAGGTTAGCTGAAATCAATATAAGATCAAATGAACTAGTTAAGCTACAATCAGAAACATGCACGCATGTAGTTCCTTCGTTAGTTACTTTCATTGAACTTATACAGAACAAGTTAAAGCAGCTGTTATCTAATAAATAAGAAATAACTACAATTTATAGCTCAGTCAAATTTATGGATTACTAAAAGTATCTTAAATAGCTGCAGCAAATGACAGTCCAAAAATGGCACATTTGTCAAAAGTCGCTCAGCTGCGCGAATTGGAATCAGAATTGAAACTGGGATGGGAACTGAGACTGGGACTTAGAATTGTCCAAGCATCCGCCACGCACACGAGGTACGAGTATATGTATATGTATACATTTGTACATCGGTACATCCTACAGGAGCAACAGATTTGCTAAATGATCATAATCCTAAAGAGCAACGCCGCTAATCCGCAACTCAAATGTGACAACATGCGCGTCTGAAGTGCCGCCGAGGTCGTTCATGGTTTGCTATTGTTGTTATTGTTATGCTGCATGGTACTCTCTTCTTGTGTCCATGGGGTATGCAATTCATAAGCATTTGACCCGCGCATAATGAAAACTTAGGCAAGAGTAGCAAAAAAAATGAGGCTGGGAAAAGTATCTGAAAACGGGGCAGGGAAAGTATGAAAAACTATTGTATCGTACATAGGAGTAAGCTAATGATAGTTTATGGACTTTAAGTGGGTCAAAATAACATACAGTATATATTGCTCGAGCATATAGTCATACATATATTTGAATCACATAATTTTGTATAAGCATATTTTGGTTTTCACACTCTTAATGAATACAAACGGAAATAAGACAAATTTGAAGCCATCACAAATTGTGGCATCAGGAAGCAACAAAAAGCAAAGTCAGACCATTAAATATGTGTAGAATAATACGAATAATTAAAATGTAGAAAAAGTTCTCAAGTTTTGTATATATGTACATTTGATGCTCTGTCTTTGACATAATCGTAATTTATCTAATAAACTTTGGATACGTATTCAGAGTATTATCTAACAAATATAATTAAGTTCTAAAAGTGAAATCTAACAAGTAAGAATACTCTAGTCGAGTGTGCCCGACTACGAGACTCCCTGCTCTCAATCTGCATGCCAAGTATGGTGTCTCTAGCTCTTATAGTCTCTGAGATCTGTGTGTTCATACGGACAGACGGACAGACAGACGGACAGACAGACGGACATGGCTAGTTCGTCTCGGCTGTTGATCCTGATCAAGAATATATATAGTTTATATAGTCGGAAATGCCTCCTTCTGTCTGTTACACACATTTGCAGTACTTTATAACTCCCTTTTTCCCATTTTTAATGGGAACGGGAGTAAAAAGGAAATCTAAAGTTGAGAAATTATTCGTTTCATTAAGCAGGAAATGGAACTGTTCATTATTACAAAAAACAACAAACTTTCAAGTGTTATATTTAAAATTTAGGTTTTTAAGTAGGTTTTGATAGTATTGTAGTTTAAAACTATTCAGACATGTTCCTATTCTAAATACATTTTTATGTAATATTCCCATTTTCTTATTTGAAGTTTCGATTACAATTGCACAAGCTTTTCTGTGTAAAGTTAAGTTGAAATAGTACTTACATATGTCACCAGATTAAAGGCAAGACTTTTCAAATCGCATAGTCAATCGTTCTTCGATTTTCAGAAAAACCAAAGATTTGAATTGACTTGAATTCTGAATGCTTTAAATAGCTTTCATTGGCACAAAACCAAAAATTTGTAATCTACAAAATCGTTTTAAATTGGTAGCTAAACATTTCAATTCCGAAAGACTTTTTTCAAATAGTTAGTCATGTTTGTCTGTAACCAGTTTCCTTAACAAAATCTCTTTACTTAGCTCATAACTAAAGACTTTATTGCTAATGCAACAAGAAGTTAATATCAAAAGAAAAATATTTAATTTTAAATACAAATCTCTTGTTTTTAACAACACGCATTAACTCAAAAAGAAACTGTATAAAGTTCAAGTGCAAAAAAGTAGTCTAATATGGCGAATGGAAGGTTGCCGAGCACGCAAATTGAAGCACGCTAACTTAACGACTTGGTAACGACACTCTTCTAGGAAAGCGTATAAAACTAACAAGCAGAAATGAAAATAAAAATAAAAACGAAATAAAAATCTAAAGTATCTGAGAGTCGCTTGAAGCGTAGCATAGCTTGACCTTAATCTTGTTTAAAGGCAAACGTCAAACTAAAACAAATAGAAAAGTTTTCAAAATAAATCCAACAAAATATGCACACTGAACTTGAACTATGCGACTATACAAAAAGAGTGAGGGATAGGGTGAAAGAGTGAGAGGGAGAGAGTGCCAGAGGGTGAAAGAGAGAGAGAGAGAGAGAGAGAGAGAGAGCTGTGTAGGAGTTGCCCAAAGCGACAGGTAAACATGCCAAAAAGCGTTTCCCACGCTACAAAAAAAAAACATATACTATATATATATATATATATTTATACATATATAGAAAATCAAGAAAAAGCAGTTGAGGCCATAAAGCAATTAACGGCACATTGGACTGCTGCTAATGTGGGTGTTGCGGCTGCGCTGCATGCAGCGACAGCGACGCGCGACAGGTAAGTCCTGTACATGTCCTGCAACTAAATGTATGCTAAAATCCTAGCCAGTTCTCACGCTAACATCTAGCGGGAAATACCCGAATGGACCAATTGATAACCAAGCGGGGAAAAAACGCAGCACATGTAACGCTCAAGAAAAGTGTGAGAAAAACTGTTTTTCAGGCCAGGTATGGAATAACTGCACTGAGATTCCCACACAGCAGCAGGTTCTGCTTGAGGTCCTTGCTGCATATCCTTGTGCGCTATCAGGTGGCAACGGAAAATGCAACATGCGTTTTAAATGTGCGTAACATATGACATTGCCATAACGATAACGATAAGGATACTCTCTCTATATATACATACAGGCTCAGCGCCGCTTGTTTGCTAGTGACAAACTCAACCAACCCCCCTGTTATGCTTACACCCACCCCCTCTTCCCGCTGTACTCTTTTTTTTTTTTGGTGTTTTTCCAACGCACATGCAGAGTTTTATCTTGAAACAACAGCCAACGAATGTTGGGTTCCAAAAACTCCCCTGCGAAAGCGGGGCGCAAATTTTAATGCTCAGGCCGCGCTTAATTTTCGGATTATAACCCGTAAAGTAAACAAGGAACGCAATGTCCTTAGCAGCAGCCTGCAGTAGCAGCACCAAAAGCAACAACAACTGACGACTGCACATTAACCCAATTTCAATATGCTTTTTGATTTGTTTGCCCGCCACTTTAACATTATCAAACAACGGTTTATGTGTGGGCTGACGGGGGGGAAGGCGTGGCATAGGCGTTTTGTGGGGTGTGCGTTTTAATTGCTAGCAATAACAAGAAACGGCGGCCATAACAACAACAGTAACAGTAACAGCAACAACAAAAGCATTTGCTTTAAGTTTGCCCAAATCCCAAATCCAAATCCGCTAATTGCGTCGAGTTGCTGTTGAAGTTTCGGTTTTGACGGCATTTTGGTTGCCCTGCCCTCTCCCCAAAAGTCTACACAATTGCTCCCAAATATGTACTAAGAACTGCGTATTGATTAGCATAATTATTAGATGTGTAGCACTGGCAGTCCACGCTAGTGACGAAACCTGAAAAGCGACTAGCAATAGAATGGAAAAACAAACAAAAGGGAAACTAAGAAAAGTGCATGATAAGACTTTTTACATGATTTTTTATAGGGTTGCTAGTGGGTAAGGTAAATTTTAAGGATCGGAGCAGATGGAACCCTAGGAATTACGCGTCGAATGATACCTCTTTCATCCCAACTCGACAGCTTGTTCAACATTTAAAATTGCTAGGGACCTTCCCAAAAGTAAGTAGATGAAAAGTCAGTTTTATTTTGTGTGTATCAAAGTGTTGAGATAGCTTTCTGAATTTTTTACACAATTTTCTTATTTTAAATTAAAATTAAAATTTGACTGAGATCAGTGTTTTGACCGTTATCCGATAAACTGGCTTTTTTTAAAGGTTGTTTATGAGTTCCAAATGAATCAAACTCCACAATTTGAGTAATACCTATAAACATTTAGCGATTTTTGTCCTCAGTTTTCTCTATTTGAGTATTTCTACCAGTTTTTAATGTTTAATGCACCCATAGATCTGACGTTATGCATCGAAGTTCATTCAACAAAATATATTTAAATACAAAATATGAATTAAAATAACTAAGAGCCAGCATTAAAAGTTTGCCAAAATAAATGTACATTTAGATTTAAGTAAATAATACATTTTTATTATTATCATTGGCCAACAAAGAAGGCCCTAATGCGCGTACATTGTGCTAGAATGACTAAACAAAATAATAAATATCAAAATAAATATATAAATACTGCAAATAACAAATAGTACAAAACTAAGTATTAAAATCACAGCATTTTGCTTGATGCTTAACTAAAATCATTTATATGAATTATATTTCATGCATATTTCCCAAATCCCAAATGCAAACATCGAGCAAATCAAAGTGCCTGCAATGAAGTGAAAATAAACAAGGCGGAAAAGCTAGACCAGAGCCTGAACAATAATCGTAATGATAATCACGCAACATCATAATCATAATATGCATTACAAAATAAATATGTATATATATATTTTTGAAAATAATTATGCATGTATTTTATTTGTATTTGTTAAACAAACATGAAGCGTACAAATACACAAAGCGCGTTGAGGCGTTCGAAATGCGAAAGTAAACTTTCAAATGAAATAATAAAAAAAAAAAAACATTAACAACAACAACAATAACACTAACAACAATGGCAATGGCAATGGGCAGCAACAAATACGGCAGCAGCAAAATGTGTACCAGTGGCAACAACAACAACAACAACAATAGCAACTACAACAGCAACAGCTATAAATACGGAAAATCTCGAAAATATCACGTAAAATCGATCAACAATACAAACTTGCAGCCAAATGGCCACTGTAGGGGCTACCAATAGACCAGTCCCAGACCATTCCCACTGCCTCATTGCAGTCCCAGTTTCCAGTTCGAAGACCAACCCAACCGTACCGTCAAATCAAACAAGTCAAATCGACACATCGACACTTCGACAACGGCAGCGGCAACGGGCGGCGCGACCAAGGGTCAAATCGATAACCATAATTTTATAGCATTGGCCTATGCACACAAGCTGCCGTGCATTCCGTTCTTTTCCAATACTCTGTTCTTGGTAGAGAAACTGAGTATATTGGGTTTGGTGCTATATCTGTTTTTGCAGCACTTTTAAGGTACACCAGAATATTCAAATTGAATGAGCATCATCAAACAGCCTTTTAAAATCTATTTGTATCAACAACTTCAACAATTTTATATAAGGTTTCAAACATTTGATATCAGAACAACAAATCCGCGAAGTGTAGTCTGGTCGGAAATCCCGCTGAGCCCAAGAAAACTCATATTTTTAAATATTCTGAAGCGTCCCGAGAACTGTTCTTATTTCTTTTTGTAGTTAATAAAAAAACAAACTGTAATACGTTGGAAAAACATAATAAAAATTCGAAATTATTAAGAAATAGAATTATAGTATCTACTTTTGGCAAGGGGATTACTACTCTGAACCCTTTTTTTGGCGTTGTTTATATTTCGTTTACTGTTTTTAAAATTCTTCAAAAACGTATTCAAAATGGGAAAAATTGAATGAAAGTGATACATTTTTAAGAAATTCTGAAGATATTTGATGCCCGCGCGATAGTTTAAACATAAAAAAAGTACCCAGGCAGAAAAAGATTGGAGTTGTACAATGTTTTTTTGCGACGGGCAGGTTCGAAATTACATTTTTCATCTCGCATCTTTAAAAATGCACTTTTTCATTATTTTTCAAACTCAATCTCGCAAAAAAACTGCAAAAAATGTATAAATCTCTATATTTGTTCCGACTTAGGATATCAAAACTACAGATACTCCCGACAAACATAATAGCAAAAATACTTTTTCCACGCGCATTTTCAACTCACAACTAGTCAAAATCTATAACTGCCACATCAAGGCATAAAAACAGAGTATAAATCAGTCGAAAGTTTCTCCATTGCAACATTCTTATTTATTTTTTGACTCCCTCACTCAAACGGCATACATACTATGTATGTACACGGGAGCTGCTCTCCTTGTCGTAGAGCTCACCTACGCGTAAATACCCAAAGACCTCACCTCCATTATCACTTACAGCGCGGTACACACAATGGTTGCTGTGTGTTGTCTCATTGTTGTTATTGTTGTTGCTGTTGTCAGTACGTGATGTTACCTATAAATTTGAATTTGATTTTGAATTTGCTCTAAAACAGCAGCAATAGCAGCAGCATCAACAGGAACAACAATAAAGTACATAATGTTGGTGTGACTGACTACTGCGCTGATGGCGGACACTGGACAAATAAGAGAAGTATGAGAATTACAAATGAAAACAGGTAAATACGAGCAGACAAACGGACAGCGGACAACAGCAGCCAACAAAAGTAAACATGATACATATTGAGAGTTAAATATCATCAGATGCTCAAATGCAGCTACGAATTTAAGAGTACAAATTAAGTTAATACAGTTTTTTGTTGAGAGATTCAAAGCAATACAAAGAGATATATGTATTATGAAATTTTTGAGCTAAAACTATTTTCTATGATATAGCGATCAAATGGGCTCTATAAACCCAAGCTCAAGGTCTATTTGTCCAGAAAAAACAATTGTCAAAAATCAAGTATCAAACCTTAATATGGTACATATGTTTTAGTTTCTAATTATATGGAATCTATCCAAATAATTGTTTCCATTTCAAGATCTAAGAACCTTAAAGAACATTCTCGTATCTCTCTTAACAAAAATCAACTATGATGCCTTTTAATGTTATATCTTAGTTGCTTAAGAGTCTTCCTGCTTAACTGGCCATCCAATTTTCTGATCTCTAAGCCCATAATAACAATGGTCTATAACTGAAAATCAAATGTTAAACCCTATTCAACCTATATAAAAACCAGTATTTAAGTTTAAAACCAAACTAACCAGAAGATTATCAAAAAGTAACTAATCAAAAATCACTAAACAAGAATCCACTCAGTCTAAATTTATTGTTCAAAATATCAAAATCGAACTTAAATATTAAATCTGTTTGACAATTAAATTTACCGATAACTAAACCCAGAATTAACTAACTGTCATAAGAAAAACATAAATTTTAATTCTTATTACGATATACAATTTGTAAAACCTGATGGTATTGGGTTAAATTATACATTGGATAATAGGATTCATTTGAAAAACAGTCAATATTGCTATCATGATTAGGTTGTTATAAAGGACTTTACAGTTTATTGAACAATCCTTTCTGAAATGCTAAGCTCAATTTGATTATCAAATTTATACTTACGCCCAGAGGCATGGTATGGAAAATTACGAAAATTGTTGAAAATAATCGAAAATGTTAGTCGAATTTCTTCTTCTTAAGTTTGAAATGCAATCTTCTTATGGCCAAAACAAATTTGAATGCCAAAATATTTAAAAATGTTTTGATTTATTACGTTTTTAAATTTGATGATATGGGCAACTGCAACAGCCGTTGCAGTAGTAAATGTGCAACTGAAGGCATGGCAACAACAACAACTGCAACAACAACTACAACAACAGCAAGAACAACAATTGCAACAACAAAAATAAGAACAACAACAAGAAGAACAGCAACTTGAACTCGCTCGTAGAATGAAACAATAATATGCTTGGAAAAAATCAATACAAAGTCACGTTTTAGAGAAAATCACGTTTCATTAGATACCTAGGCCATACACACTTACACTATATATATAGCTCACACATACACACACACACACACACACATACACATACATAACATACATATATATCGCATTAAAAATTCCATTGTTGCTACAATTTCATTTTATGCAAGCAAAAACTATTTAAAAATTAAAATGTCGTCATTGAATTGCTTTTCAAATTTATTTTCAAATTCAAATGCAGCTAAGGCAGCCATTTTTTTTAATGACTCTATTTTTGGTTGTAAAATTTCTCTATATATATTTATATATATATATACATATATATATTCATTTTGTTTTTCTCTGCTTGTCGCGCTTACCTTGAAATTTACGACAATTTTCACTTTAATATCAAGGTTGTCATTTTCCTGGGCGGGGCTCTTAAAATAGAAGACACCACGTTGCGGTCTTGAGTTTTCTGGGTGGTTTTCATGGGCATGCTTATTGTTTTTCCTTAGCTTAAGCCCTTCTAATGCCGGGCTATTTGTTGGTTTTATTCTTCTGCAAGTTGGTGTTGACAACTTTGAGATATTTTAGGCTTAAACTACAGATTAAGAGTGAGATTATATTGGGGTTTGACGGGATAGTGAGCATTAAATAAATGGTGATGATATATGAACACCTTGTTAAGGCATATATCAGACTTAGTTGGAACTCTCAAGGATACTTGTGCAACAATTAAACCTTCAACCTAAGTGATAATTATTGAAAATTCAGTCCTGTTCTGGCTTCCACTTTTGGTAAGATGTTGAGGATTTTGCGGCTTCAATTCACTTCCATTTCATCAAGGATTGAAAATTCCCAACATTTTTAATGGATTAATTTTACTATTTCAACATTGAAAGGAGTTTCAATTCCGCAAAATGTTTTCGAAAGTGAAAACTGGAACAGGCTGATAGTGTTACAAAAAGAATATGTAATAAAGAAAATGCTGTTTTATTAATTTCAAGCAGACATGTTTTTTGTCAATTTAATCGGATAGCTATTTATATAGATTATATACATAAGTATACTCCATAATATGATCCCAATGTACAAATGTTTTTAGCAATTTAAATCTCGGCGTGATAAAGTTCCAATACTTAAGATAAAACAGGTTAAAAGAAATACTATAAAAAAATTTTAGAAAAATTGTATATACAACAAAATTTTTGGAAAAAACCGTCATACTTCAAATTCTTATAATTGCATTTTCAAATATATAAAAAAAAAATTTTCAAAATCTCATTTTTAAAAGTTCTTAGAATAAGAAAAAGTTCTTTGTTTTTTTAATGTATTGGCAATATACATACTATCTAATCTATGCATACAATACTTTAAAACATATAAGAGATATCAAACTCTTGTACTTTTTGAAAACCAGATTTTCGTAAATTTTTCGTCTAAACCCACTTAATTCAAAAGACAACGTATGCGTTTTGTTGCAGAACAGCAAAATTACAGCATTAAGCGGATTTTCGTCACAAGAAGTCAAACACGCAGGCAACACATACACACACTAACAAACACACACACACACACATACAACACACACACTCATGCATGATGACAGACTGAGCTGTAGCCCCCCAGACGAAACACAGTTTGTACTACATCAAAAATGTACAAGACAAAAGAAAAAACATAAATCCAAGCAGACCAGAAATACAACAACAACAACAAGAATGAGCACAGGAAGCAGCAGCAGCAACAACAAAAGCGACCAAAAACAAAACAATAAAAAAAAAGAAAATGGTGTCTCAGCCAGGTAACATTAGAAATATATTAGGTCCGCCGCACGGTTCATTCACCGACCATTGCAATACGGCTGCGCCGCTGCCGCTGTCCCTGTTGCCGTCTCTGCTGTAACAAAGCAACAACAACAACAACAGAAAAAAAAACTGGTTTTCAAATACACACACACACACACACATGCCAACCCTCTATCAAACAATAGCAACAACAACACGCAAAGCGCGTGCGAGCGTGAGCGAGAGAGAGCGCATGTGGTGCAAGCAGGCATTACACAAATACGAGTACAAAACTGGGCAACAACATCTCATTGGCTGTCTCGGCGCGTTTAATGCCCCACGAGCATACAAACAACGCACACACACACATGCATACGTGTGAATACAGAGCGCGGGCCTGGAACGACAAACTGGAACTGGAACTGGAACTGCCAGTTGACTGCGTGTGTCTGTGTTTGTGTAATTGTATTGTTGTAGCTCGCGGTGCCTGTTGTTGTATTTGTATCGCGCCTGTACAGAAGCACCCCGCTGCCGCTTCGCCCACACACACACACACACACACACACACACGCATGCATACACATTTATATTGTGTGCACGTCTGGCAACGCCTTAATAATTGTTATTTGAGTTTCATTTTGTAGCCGCTGTTTGTATGTGTGTGTTTGTATGTTACACTCCATTAGCGAGCATTTCAGGCATTCGAGTGTTTAGCTTTCTCTTTCAGCCCTTTTCGTGCAACGCAACGTCAGCACCGCCGAAGCTGACGAAGTTGTTGATTTTGGGGCATGCCTCTGTATGTGTGTGTGAGTGTATTTGGGGGGCGTGTAAAAGTGTGCAACTTCTTCCGGCGCTTGTCAAAAATTCAATGTCAGTTTTTTTTGTTTCTCACAGCTACCACGTGCATTTG
The DNA here is from genome assembly GCA_949708635.1 of Hirtodrosophila cameraria. NCBI lineage: Eukaryota > Metazoa > Arthropoda > Insecta > Diptera > Drosophilidae > Hirtodrosophila > Hirtodrosophila cameraria. The sequence goes on along the minus strand of OX453089.1, from coordinate 71,945,731 downwards.
CATTGGTATGCGTACACTTACTTTTTTGAGTGTTATTTTTTTGCTTTGCTATTTACTTTGGCCGCCATTTTTTATTTGCAAATACACGCATAACAAAAAGCAACAAACACACACACACACACAGCGATATCTTAAACATGCACTCCATAAACATTTTATTTCATTTGTAAATTTTTAACTGTTTTATATTGTGTATTTTGATGGCATGCATAAAAAATGTAAATGTATTTCGTTTCAAATAGGCTAACAAGAAATGTAATTTCAAACATGCACATAAATTAGTATTTACGTTTGTATATGGCAAATAAAAAATGTTTATATTGTTTTAACGCGAAAAAAAAAACACATTTAAAAGGAGCTTAATGTTGAGCAAACAATATCAAATATGTAGATTAATTTTCAGCTGTCATAAATAAATATGTATTTAATTTGAAAACAAAATTAAGGATTTTTACAAAGATTAAAGAAAACACTCTAAAAAAAAGAGTGTCTTTTGAATTGTTGAAAGAACTTTGATATAAAACTTAAATTTTTTATTTTTGTTTTGAAAAGTTTATATTGCTTAGCTTGATTTTGAATGCAAATAGATTTTTAATGGTTAAGCTTGACCTTGAATACAAATAGACTTTAAATTTCTTGTTGTTCTTATTGTAGTATTTTGAAGCTTATAGGATTATTTTGAACTTAAAACACACAAGCTTTAACATCACACTACAAAAGTTACATTTTCTGTTTAGCAAAAATGTTAAAATATAAAGATCGATTCAAATGTCTTGATACATTTTTTGATAGTATTTTATTTTTATTATGCTTATTTCAAATTTTAAAGGCAAAGTATGTCCTTATATGGACGTAGATTTTAAAATTCATTAACAATTTTATTGATTTTTATTTCATCTGTTATTGTAATATTTTCAAAATAATAACATAACACTTTTATTTGTTAGTTTGAGTTCTATTGGCAAAAAATGTCCTTGCAGACACGTTGATTTTAATTATCCTTGAACAATTATTGATAGTATTTTGCATTTAAAATGATTGGAGCACACAATTCATCAATTTTCTTGTATATTTCTTTACTTTTTTGCTTTTTATGTGCTTGTCCTCGTTCTGTTTTTAGCACTAACCACACTTTTGACACACGTAAAAAACTCAGCATTGTAATTGAATACTTTCAGTCACAATTTCGAAAAAAAAAAAAAAAACACTTTGCCAATGCAGCAACAACAAAAACAACCAATGTGCAACGTTAAAAGGCGCATGTCCAGACCGAGTCGAAGAAGAAGCAGCAGCAAAAACAGTGGCATCAACAGACTCGTGGCCGACATGTCTCTGAGGCCAGACAAAACAAATCATTTTTTGGGGGGCAAGCAAAAAAAAAAAAACAGTAGCCATAAAAAAGTTTATCCCGAGACACTGTAAAAACAAACAGTGCAGCGCAGCTGCAGCGGCTGTATGTGTGTGTGCGTGGCGAATTTGTAGTTAGTGTAAGTACACTGAGCAAAAAAAATAGATTTTTATATTTCAATTTTAAGACATTCGTTTGAAATAACTAGAAGCTTAATTCTTTCAGTGCATGTTTACTTTTTGGATCCATCTCAAAAGCTGAATGATATGTTAGCTTGCAGGCTGCTGCATTGCTCGCTGCCTGCGTTTTTGAAAAGGAGCGCGAAACTTTTGTTGTTAAGAACGGCGCGCGCGCAACGTTGCCGACGCTCAAAGCTGACCACTTGACACTGGTCAACTGGGTGGCAGGCGGGTGGCGACCGACTTCGACACGAACGAACTACGATAAATAAATATGACGATTACACTAAAACTAAACGCAATAACGTTGTTGCTGCGACGTTCGCAGCGCTGCGCGCGTTGCTTTTGTTGAGCTTAACTCAACTGAGCTTAATTGCAGCTTAATTGAGTCAAGCAGAGGCAGAGGCAGAGCTGAGCTGAGCTTTTGCGCTGCTTTGCTTTGCTTTTGATTGGCTTGACCAACAACAGTTTTCAATGTCGCCCAAAATGTTGCCAGCAATGTCACATGTGCTGCTTTTAGACTGAGAGGGGGGAGTTTTGGAGGGTAAACAGCAGCCAAAGTAAATAAACAATACTTTCAGCTGTGACCGTGACTTGTGCGCAGCTTGCAAAAAAAAAGTTTTTGCATTTCTTTGGAAATTGCTGCGCTTTCTTTGACTTTCTTTCGTTCTGCTGCTGCAAATGCTGATCTATGCAGAACAGAAGGCAAAACTCAAAGTTATTTAAGACTTGACGCGACGCGACCCCTGAAGCAGACACAAAAACAACAACACACAGTGAATTGGAGTTGTGCAATTTGGCTCAAATGAATGAGTCTTAATAAGTTCCCATTTAAATTTGTTGTTAATTTTGATTAAAAAAAAGTACCGAAACTGGTCCATTATTTAGTTGTTGGTAAGTTGGATGTATTTTTGATAAATAAAGAAACTGTAAAAAGTGAATTAAATTCGGCCATTTCTTCATGGCTCAAATTTATATGTATTTTTCTCACTCTTCAAGACGATTTTTAAATAATTCTTATTCGATTTTGTTACATTTTCAAATTTATTATTATTTTAATAAAAATTTTGAAAATTGCATAAGATCGTTCTTAAAAACACTGAAAGTCTTTTGTGATTAACAATGACGTTGATCAGAAATAATGGAACTTTCTTATAGGAATTTTTATCTCTCAAGACCAGGTTTTTGATCATTCTTATACCATTTAATTATGCGAAATTCCGAGTATAAATTTTTGAACAGTAATAAAGACTGAGCGTTTAATCATTTTTCGAAAATGGTACAGAAGTGATTTCTATTCTAGATCAAAATCATGTAAGTTCAAACCGCAAGATCTGTACAAAAGTAAAAATCTTAACATTGAATAAACATAATCCGCAAAAACTGTACAAATGAAAAAGTTTCTACATTTTCAGGGAATTAACTTCACCAAAACCATGCCGAAAGTGGAAATTAAGACAGACCTGTATATGGTACATGAATATATCATGCCGAAAGTGGAAATTAAGACAGACCTGTATATGGTACATGAATATATCAAAATATTAGATATCCGCCTTTAGAAAGGTACTTAAAGTATTGACTTTATCTAGTTCTAAAAATATTGCTTATTATTAAAAAGTTTTAACTGAAAACTGTACAGAATTGAATGGCAATGGTTCAGTTTAGTGAGTCGGTCGATTGAACATATAACGAACGATTAGAAACAACTTCAGCATAAGCACAGCAACATACAATTTAATACAAATAATGCTTGAATCAGCAATTTAGAGTTTTTTATTATTATTGTTGTTGATGTTGATGTTGTCCACACTTTGTACTTTCCACTCTGCGTATCATATTTCATTCATTGATTCGACTTCTGGACGATCACGCGTACATATGTTGTAGATACTGGCACACACATACATACATACATACATATACACAAACATACCGTGCATACATATGTTTTGGCACCTGTCATTAAGTCCCGTGTGTGGCACGTGCTTCCGATATGAGTAAAGTTGTTATTATTAAATATTATTGTTGCCGATTTAACTTTTTTTTATTTTATTTAATTTTTTTTTTTACTTTTTGTCTTTTATATTTCGTTTGCTTCTTTTTGTTGTTGGTTTTGGGCTGGTGTCGATGAGCTAATCGCATATGACGTTCATATTTTCTTGCACGCGCTGCACAATTTTCAGCTCAGCTGGCTTTGCAGTTGTTGTAAATGGTTGATGGCTTTATTATTGTTGTTGTTGTTGCTGCTGCTGCGGCTGCTGCTTTTAATATTTCTTATCAACACGCAACGTGCAAAAATGTAAATTAAGATTTTGCATAGCCACAGCAATGATAAAAGACTGAATCATCATGGCGCCACTTTCTTAAAGAGCAATCATCTTTCGATAAAATATAAACTGGAAGAAGTAAATGATATGTATTTTCTTAAGTTTGAAATATTATGAGCTTTCATATGATCTTAAGTTTGTTGTTGACAAAAAGCTAAAATAACAAGGTACACATTTTTTAGTATGGTTTGACAGTAGATACATTTCAAAATACAAAATTTGGGATAAAACCAGAAGGCTTACATTTTTTCATTCCTGCGATGGATAATTTAAACTTTGTATACATTTAAGATACAATATTTGGAATAGTTTAACACTTGTATTGTACAATTCTCTTAATATTTCCAAGTGCAATCATATCAATTAGAATCGATGTATTCAAAAACTTTTGAATATCTTAAAATGGTTGAGAATTCGATCTGAAAGTTTTGCAATTAGATCAAGGGAATTAATACAAATTGATCATAACTTTAAAAGGGAAAAATGACTCCAAATTTTGCTGGAAAACGGGAGTTAAAAATCAAAAACGATTAGAAATTAAAAGATCTCAGAAAAAAGAAGAGGTTCAAGTAAAACTGTATGCTTTGTAAGGTCCAATTTGTTCTGCTTTGGGAATATATGTAAATATGCGTAAATGTAATATTCTCAAAAATATGTTAATCGTGAGCATATTCGGAAAAAAAAAACATATTTCTAAAGTTTTTGATCAAATCTTTCGTCCTTAAACCTATCATTTTATTTCATAACATGGAAACTAAAACTTGACCGTCATTTACTGAATCCCGCTTATAAAAAAATAAATTTGATAACTTTCCCATGCCTACATGGCATGCAAAGAGATCTATATCTGTTGACGTTCGATCTCACACATCATAATGCACAAGAATCCCATATTTTTCACACAAAAATGAATTAACCCTTGTTTTGTAAACATAAGAAAAACAGAAAACAAAAAACTTACAAGTTCTAAGCGCCGAAGAAATTTCCAACAACTAAAAGATTCAGATACAAAAGTGCGACCAGGCGATGGGCAAAAATTTGAAACGTGAATGCGGGCGCTGTTATCCGATAGCGGAATAGAAGGATACATACAAAGGACATGCAGCAGACGCAGCGACAGGAGCTGCTTTGAGTTTCATACACTTTATTTTTATTATTTTTCTTTTTTTGCGCTGCTCACTTGGAAACAAAGTTGCGGCTCTTACTATAAACAATTTTTGTATTTTATATTTTTTTTCTTTTTACTTATGGAGATCGAACAAATTCGATATCGGTGCAATGGTACGTGATCCAAACAATGGACACAACAGGACACAAACTAAGGACTACTAAAACTGTGAAAAACTGAAAACTCAAAACTCAAAATGTGTGCCACAAACAAAGTCGTGTGAGCGCATAAATTAAGTCATAAATAAAAAGTTGTTAATACGAGTATATCTATAGCAAATTACTACATATACACTGAGAAAAACCGGGTGTAAAAACTAAATAAAATGCTCAACAATTACATATTTACTAATGCGTTAAAATACCTGATATATATCATATGAATCTGATATTATTTAAAATCAAGTTTTATTTAATATCAATTTCATGCTATACTTCTTAGAGAAATATTTTGAAGATTATACTAATATTACCTAATATTAATTTAAAATATTAAATTAATATTTTTCGGAATTTAACTGATATTACTTAGTATGTATTACTTTTATATACAATCCAATTGTACAAATGTATTTAAAGGAATTAGTTTTTATCATTTTTACTCCCTGTTCCCATTAAAATTGGGAAAAGGGATTTATAAAGTACTGCAAATCTATTGAACAGGCAGTGGGAGGCATTTCCGACTATATAAGCTATTTTTGATCATTATCAACAGCTGAAACGAGCTAGCCATGTCCGTCTGTCTGTCCATCTGACCGTCCGTCCGAATGAACGCGACGCTCTCCATACGCAGATCAAGTTTATTTCAAATTTTGGGTACTTAGAATAATAAATAGAGAAAAATGTGTTTAAAAAGTGCAATCTACTTTAGAAATCAATTTACTCTACATCTTTTACAGCTTTTTAAGTATCGAAAATCAAAACCATATCAAAGTTACAATTCTTTAAGAATTTCAACAGATCATATATTCGGGACTGTTCCTATTGCCGATTCAGATCAAAATAATCGGAATCGGAATTATTGGCTATACGGAATTTCGAATATCATTGTAAAATTTGTTTCAAAAAGTTTTACTTTTGAGATACTGGAAAGGGAAGTATTCGAATTTATCGTCAAAGAGGAAGAATGATAGATATTTCATTCAAAAACCGAATCACATAACAATTCGAAATAAAAGTTCTCGGTATTGAGAAAACAGGGAATTTTATTTCTTAGTCATCAAGTAATATTTTTTGAAATAACAATCTAATCAGCTTATACCATATCAAATTTATATTAATCTCTTTTTTCTCTGTACATCCATAGATATGTATGTATTTTTAGTTTTTGGAGCACTCAAATTGTTGGTTGGCACTGTTGCGCCGGCTGCGTTGCATGCCTCGTTGCATAGCGCTTGACTCAGCTTACGCGGAAGTTGTTGTTTTTCCACAACCGGAAAAACGCTTAGAGGACGCTGCAAGAATCCGCTTGGATTTTGTGGCAGACATCAGGACGGCTGTGCGGCTCAATTACGCAAGCGATTGAGCGTAAAATTGTAATGCCTGATTTGATTTCACGTGACAAGGCGACACACATACATATTCACACATGCACACCCATACACACACACATACATGCTGCACTCATGGCTCGTTTTCCAATTGGACACAGCCGCTAATTTGCTTGGCGCGCGACACCTTCAGCTGGTCCTCCACGAGTCCAACTGGTCGTCATGGTCAGTTCATAGCTCTTGGACAACAACGCATCCCCCAGCCAAACACCAATCTTTGCACGTTGTTTGTTTCTGTCGGCTCTCTTCTTTGCCTTCCTGGAAGTATTATTGTAAATTTCTCGCATATCTTCAAGCGTCGTTTGTCGCCCCAAAAGCTCAGACTGAGCCTCCAAACTGAGACTGGAACTGACTTTTTGCATCTTCTCTCGCATTATTAGTTATTATTATATTTTTGCCTTTTTTCTTGTCATAAATGCAAATCAGCTATGCGCAATTTGCATATTCAACACAGCTCAAAAATATATTTCAAAAGATTTATATGCACAACACATTGTCATTTACATAAGTATGTAATATGTTAAAAACTTGGTGAGTAATTGTCTCTGAAGGTGAACAACAACAAATTTTGTATTATGTATTATTTGCAACAGTTTTCTGAAACCTTTGTGAAACGAGGGCGTCAAGGAGGAGATTTTAAAAGCCTTTTTATGGTATAAGAAGAAGAAGAATCTCTAGATAAGTTTCAGTTAATATTCCAATACAAAACGGAATTTCACCCAAATGTTCTCATTATCAGTTTTGACAACACTTTGCGGATTGAATTCACTTGCATTTCATCAAGAATTGAATAAACTTGTCATTGTGAAAGGATTCAATTTACTAAGTGAAGAGCTATAGGGAAGTTTAGAACATTGAAAGGAAAAGTGAAACATAAAGTTTGTTCAAGTGACATTCGAAATAAATAATTCTTAATAACGTTGTTCAGTTTTTTCACAAATAAAGTAAACAATATTTATTTAAAATTTACATTTGATTACAATTAACTTGATATTCAATATATTTTGTAAAAATTCCAACTAGTTCATTTGTTTTTTATGTATATGATTAAAACTGATCTTAAGGTATTGTATAATTTTCATTCTTTAAATATTACCTAAAAATGCTTTTGACTTTGTAAGTTTGTATTATTTATATGAAATAATTGAAATGTCAGTAAGAAATTTGAGATCTTGTGCTTCAGGGGATCTTTATTGCAAATATATACAGCCATGGTCATATATATGTATGTAGGTTTAACATAAACTTATCTTAGTAACATGAAGTTTTTAGATTTTCCCTCAATTATGTTGTATTTGATTTCCAATAGGAAATTTCAATAATCTACAAAATGATTCTCGTTTGCTTTATAGATTGATTGATCTTTACAACCTGATCCAAATTTATTTTATGGAAATTATTGTGTTTTCATAAATATCTAAGAAAATGATTTTTTTAAAAATATTATTAATGCTGAAAACTTGAAAATATTGAAAGTATTGTCTATACTTAACTTTATTTAGGATGAAATAATTTTTTTTATGTTAGTATTAAGACCTCGCAATTTCAGATCAGAGGCTCTATAAATTGTTTCTCAATGCAACGATCGAGTGTCCACAACTTTAAAGAAGTGTCGTTGACTTACAAGACAAACATATGTATGTATGTACGATATATATGTATGTATGAATAGTATATGTTTGTATACATAAGCATATATGTATGTGTATTATTTTATGGGGGCTGCCAACGGTTTCCGTAGAAAATTAGCCTGATGACCGACATGGTCCGTGCAGGCTGCGTCTGAGTTTTAAATTTTTCGAGACTCGAGAGTTGAAACTGAAGTTGAAGTTGAAGCTAAAGTCTTGACTGCAATTCGATTTGCTGTTTTTCCCTTTTCGTTATTATAAAACGTATTGTTGTTGGTTTTAATATTTGCATTTGGCAGTCGGGCGTTGCGCTTTATGGAGTTTGTTTTTTGTTTTTTGTTTTTTTTTCGGGGGTAGGACGACAGAGACATTTTTTATTGTTGCTAAACAATTATTACTGATTCTTGGTCTTTTATGGCGTCGTCACCAAACGCCAACGCAACCTCTGCCGTTGGGCATCATATTACAAAACGCAGAACTACTGCGACTCTGGACCGACCCTCTATATAACATCGATGTGCTTGATGATGTCAATGGTTCGGTTCGGGGTTCTTTGTGTGTGTGTGTTTTTTTTTTCTTGAGCATAAAGTACAAATGTATTTCAAATGCCTTTATTCCCCCTGCTTTCAACGCCTACAAACTACGAACTATTCGCATTGAATTTCACTTGTTATGGTTTGAATTGCTTTGCAAGTGTTGCCGGTTTAGTTGGAAGGTTATTTTCAATGAGGTTTTGAGTCATCATCAAGGGCTTTTATAGGGTACGGTAGGGTTCAGTGTCGACGGCAAAATGATATGACAAACAATTGTAAAGAAAATTATTTGGTTCATTATTAATATGCAAATGAGGTACCAAAAAATAATTATAAACATTGAAGAATTCTATTAACATTTCTGTGTTTAAATCAAGATTACAACATTCCTAAAGAATTTGATGATTGAAATAATTTCAAATATCAAGTTTAAAACGGGCACAAAAGAATACCATTTCATAAAGTTTAAAAAATCATCCTAAAACCAGAAATTGTAACAAAACAATCTAAAAATTATCTAAATAATTTATTAATTATATATATTTCTTGATTTTCCCCTGACTCCAAAACTATGTTTATTTTAAAAATTGTAGGAAATATCTTTACTAAAAACGTATCTTAAATTAAGACTGGCGATTCAAACCATATAACTTCCAAACTAATATTAGAAGGAACTGATAAATCTGAATTAAAATAAAGTAAGGAAAAAAATGATGAAAAAAACGGAAATATCTTCCTATTTGTACAATCAAACTTTATTTAAAACTGAACCATATCAATTCCGCATCGTATGTAACACCATTCACATTTTTATTCGAAATGAAATCCGCATATTCCCAATTTCTGTCTACTTTCAAGTTGAGTCAATCCAAAAATGTGATAATCAGATCTGTTTTTCAGAATTTCAAAGGGTTTATATAATATATAAAAACTGCAGTTTAACAGAAACTTGTCCGGTTATTGAAAACCCTTTTTCAATCTATAACTTTGTGCTTTGTTGAACTAAATCCGATCCTTACCGTATTTCTGATACCCTTGAAGACCGACGGTATTATGTTTTTCTTATCAGTCTAATCATGCATTCAAAAAGCTGTTGCACTTACCTTTTGGCAGCTATCCGTTTTGCCGCTGGATATTTGATATAAAATGGCCGCCGTCGTTAATCCCAAAAAAAGTGTTAGCTCCAAAACGAAGCCGTTTTGCAACAATATTGCAATTGTTGGCCAATTGAGAAACAAAAACAATGTTAATTGTTGCTAGCGCATTTTGTAGCTTAGTAATAGTACTTAAACAGAATGAACGCTCGAGCGAGTTTTATGTTAACGCCAATTGGTTTAAAAATATATATATGTATATATATAATGGGTTATAACATTTTATGGCACTTGAACAACATGTTGTTGTTGTAAAAATTGTTTTTGAATAATATTGTTTAAAGGCGTATTACTTATAGTTAAGTATTATTGTATGTAAAAGCACTGCACAACAAAACAAGCGGCCAGGATGAGCATAGATAGACAACGACGGCAACGGCAACGGCAGCGACGACGACGACAGCGACGTCAGCGAGAAACGGCGACTGCGAACTAACGGGCGCTTGAGCGCAGCTGAACCAGCGAGCAGGCGGCGAACGAATGAGTGAATACTCAAATGGACCGAGAGCTCTCAGCTGCAGTTAACCTGGGGGAGACATCAGCAGCAGCAGCAGCGCAGGCAGCAGAAGCAGCGCAGGCAGCAGCCAAAGCAGCGCAGGCAGCAGGCGCTGTGGAGGCGCAACGAGTGCGCACACGCACACACACACATACACTTGGCGAGATAAGCATGTGTGTGTATGTAAAAACAACTGTTTTGCCTGCGGGTGTTGGAAATTTTGGTGGTGGCTCAAGCATTCCAGTCTATGTCTGTATGTATGTATATGTGCGTGTGTGTGTCTGCGTTCGTGTATTAATGAATGAAAACGCCAATGCCGCCAGCCGCCCCTCTCGTACACCCTTTCTATGCACACGTTTGCTCTGCCGCACGTGAGCGACAAAACAGAACTCCGGAACTGAAAGATATACAAAATGTTTGATAGTGCATGTGTGTGTGTGTGTGTGTGTGTGTGTGTGTGTGTGGGTTTGAGTGTGGATGAGACGTGCTGCTCCGCGCAGTGTTTTGATTGGAAGTGCGTAAATTTGAGAGACACGCTGCGCATGCGCATAGAAAGAAGACCTCGTACCACAAGAGACAACTCTTTAAGAACATATGTTTAAGTAAAATATAAGCAAATCCACTATTCCTAAACAACTTTGAACTATCAGACCTGTTCCGGTTGCGAAATTGAATTTTCGGTTTTTAACTTATTAGAAGATTTTGTGAATTGAATTCACTTGTACATATATGATCAAGAACAAGATCAGATCTAGCTAGAGTCTAGCCCAACGGTATTATCTATTTCGAAGATATAAAAGTGTTTCAATTTCGAAAAATGTTGCTAAAAGTGTAAAACCAGAACATATTGGTATGACGTGAAACTATCAGGAAACCCCAATTTCCTGTCTACTTTCTTCTGTTTATTCGCGGACACGGAAAATTGAGTTTTTAGAATATAATCCAAATTTTAAAGGAGATAAGCAGTAGTCTTATGTATGATTTTACCTTTTACTAACTATTACTAACTATTTTCTAAAATTTTTTTCAAAACTTGTAAGGGAGTAACACGAGTCGACAAAATTAGTTTTTTACAATCAAGTAAAACTTGAATACCAAATCCATCTTGTTGACAAATATTGACAAAAAAGACATTTCGCATTGAAATCTGTTTTGTTTTGACAATAAATCAATCCAAATTTTAATGCAAAGTGACAAATTAGGACCAAAATGATATTCTGCATGAAAATCGGATCAATTCTGACATAGTTTTCTAGTTGAAAGTATAGAAAAAACACTTTCTATAGGGGGTCTTACAATTCAAAATTATTTGTCGTTTTTTGAATTTTAAATGATTTTGAAACTACCTCAGGAAAAGTTTTGAAATAGCATTTTATACTAACTTTTATGAGCGCAATAACAAATTTGTCTAAATATTGTTCAAATTATTTTCTAGAAAATTAGGAGTAACATTTTCTTTAGAAAAATACTGTTTGCATGAAAATCGGTAGTTTTTACATATGAACTTTGTTTATATATTGAAGAACAATTTTGTAAAATATTTTGAATATTTAAAAAGGTTTGGCCATGATACATGTTTAAAACGATGTTTGTCTTTAATTTATTGAATAAATTCTAATTTAAAAGTTTTGTTAAATCATAAAAATCAAACTAAAAGCCAGTAAGCAAATTTGGTGGTTTAGAATTAAACTTTATTTTGCAATTTGCAACATTTATATATATTTGGGATATCGCACTAGGAATTATCATAGCGACAGTCATTTTAGCAATATTATTAAGTAATTTTAATACATATATATTATTTATTCATCGAAAGGGTTTTAAAAACGGTTTCAGAAATGTAAATTGGAAACTATTTTTCGTTCGAAATTCACAACAAAACCATTTTGAATTCGAAACTGACCCAACTAAAATTAAGCACTTTGTTTAAATTATGCGTGACGCAACTTTGAAAGTGCACAAACAATAGGTTTTTGTTACAAGAAACAAAGTAATATTAAGGATGGGTGCACAATTTTCAACGAAATGCTGCATTAAAAAAAAAAAGAATGTTAATCTTTTTCCAAACAAATTTTCGAGAAAATTAATTGAGAATTGTGAGCTGTTGTATTGGTATCGACGTTTAGGCTAGGTATTACAAAGCAACATACTGTAGATTAGTCAATAATATTGAATTATATACATTTAGATATTATTTTAATGCATTCGTGTCAAATCCTCGACAATCTTAATGACATCCTCAACATCTGCGCCTTTGCGTTCGCCATTTAGCGTCAACTGTAAAAGAAAAACATATGTTTAAATAAATAAAAAAAAGTGTTTTAATGCAATTGATCGCACCTCCATGCCAAGTACAGCTTCACGCATTTTTTCTCGGCCCAAATCCAAGAAACTTTCAATTAGATCGCCATCAATAAAACCCTCACTGGGCTCAATCTTGGTATTGATTTGGTAATTGCGATAATAGGTATGATCAATTTTTCCCACCGACTTGATGATCTTCTTGAGACGCTCCTCCAGCCCATGCAGAAAGTCATAAAAGTCCTGCGGTATTTGGGTGACAATGCCAATGGCGCCATTACAGGTGCCGTACAGCACACAGCCATTAATGGGCGTGGTTCGCTCGCCCACATTCTGCATGACCAAAGAACCATGTCGGAATACATTAATGGTATCCCCCAAATGGAATCGCGCCAATTCTGGAAGCAATTGACGCTCCTCATCCGTTGTAGCGGCACTGCAAAGGCAATAGATTAAGGGTGAAAAATTAGTTCATTTTATCATTGGCATTAAAATTATGAAAATCACATTTCAATATCAATGAAAAAAGTATAAAAAACTTTTATTATTTATAATACGATGTGATTTTCATTATCAATACTTTTCACAATTATAATTGAACGTTATTTTCATTTTCATAGCTGCTTCTAATAATAATGAAATTTGATTTTCATTATCAATACTTTTTCAATGATAATGAACAAATAATGATAATGCTAATGGACACAGCATTGCTTATTAAGAACATCAAAGTCGTTCACTTACCTATCCTTCTGGCACACAAACAGATTGTCGTGCGTCTCGCAGCCAAGGAACGTGTCATCATCAAGTATCTCAACGGCACGCATCCATTTCGGTTCACAATCCCGAGCAATCTCCACAAAGATGCCCTCCATTTGCTTATGCTGCAGCAGCGTTATCGAACGCATAAGATCACCGACTAGAATAAAGTCACCCTTGGCTTTTAAAAACAATGCTGCAATCATATTCTGTATGTTGCATTCCATGCGCAGCTCCTTCTCATTAGTCCACTCATAGAGCCGCACAAAGCTGCCAATGCCAGCAAGAACTTTACCATTGAACTCGACCAAAGCATAGCAGGTGCCATCGACTTTTGTTTCGGCCACTTGGTTTAGCTTGTTATCATGATAATGGAAAATAATAATGCGACCCACTTTTGGCTCTGGTTCATCGGGATAGACAAGGGATGTGGCAACGACATAATAGGTATTGGGATCATCGCCTAGCTTGGCGGACATTAGAGCTGAAATCGTTTCCGGCGGCACAAATTGATATGAATGCAAAACTTCAAATGTATTCTGATCGATTACCAACAAATTATGCACATCAATCTCTTGCCCAACTTCGGCATTAGCTGCTGTCGAATTGCCGCCACCTGGCTTGGGCAATATATTGGAGCTCTGTGTTATATTTTGTGCCTGTGTGGATGCACTGTTACGCAACGGCTTGGCACCCCCACGTCCATGCACATCGATGCGCACCGTGGACACGGCAAAGGTCTGTGAGGCCTCCTGATAGGCAATGCGACGTGGCCCTTCGCCTAGGGGCACAGTGCGTATGTGCAACTTTTGGATCTCATCAATAGTGCCCAATATTACCGAGTTTTTGGTTGCCAGCGCCAAGCTATCCGGATATGCCTGTGCATTCAGCGAACACATATGATTCACTTCCTTCAGATTGACATTCGAAAAGACGAGCTTATGATTAGACGAATAGATAACCGTCGGACGATCCGAGCAGGCAAACACATTTGTTGTCGCAAACGAACGGAAAGTACGCAATGTGGTTGGCTGTGTGCCCAGCGTTACTTTCTTCTTCTCGCTTAATTGACCACTGTCCTTGTCCAGTATGAAATAGTACATGGAGCCATCGCCCAAGGCACACAGCAAGTAATGTATGTCCTCGAAGGTGGTCATCAATATAGAACGTGGTATTATTTCTGCATAAAATGGAATAAATGATTATGATTATTAAATACATATAAGTGTATAAATAATTAATCAATTTTGTAATGCATTAAAAAATATTAGCACTAGAATTGTAAAAAGTAATGGAAATTAAAAATATCATTACAATTTTATAAAGTGATGATAATGAGGAAATGTTATTTCCTTTGAATTAAAAAATGATAAATAATGAAAACTATTTTTGTCAATTCTAATGAAAATATTTGTAGTTATCATTACATGTTCCTTATGGTAATGAAGAAATAATGCAAATGCTGATGAACAAGACAATGATACACATGTATATTAAACTCTTTATCAAATCATTTAGCTTCTATATAAAGAACCTGTTGAACTAGTCTTACCGCCGCTTAGTTTTTCCACATAAATCGTTTCCAAATCGGGCAGCGATAATATCACCGCCGATATGTCCGTCCAGAGGCCAACAGCAACCAGATCCGACTTGGTCGCCTTCTCATCCAGCGGTGTAACGTCCAAACAGGCAACCTCATATGGCAAAGTTTTGCGGCACTTCTCCACCAGGCTGCCATCCTCAATAACAATATAGAAAAGATCACCCGCCGAAGCAACCACAATTTGAGTAGTATTACAGGAGACGACGCCAATGGAACGATCGCCTTCAGGCTTCCATTCATTAACCAAAGCCTTAGTGGCGCTCTTGACCAGACGCACGCTCTCCGCAGTGACTTGGATGAGCTGTAAAGAAATAAATGTTGAACAAAAGTGGTTTGCATGCTAAGAGAAATAGTAAACCCACCTGATCGAAATCCACATTGGCGCAAAGGAACGATTGCAGATCGCTGGCAAAGCCAGGAATATCAGTTTCTTCCACTTCCTCGCCAGAGAGCGTCAAAATGCGCGTGTGGCCCACAAAAGCCAAAACCAAAGTGTTCTCATAGGTGCTTTCATCAATGCCCACCTTCAAGGACCACATGCCCTTAATGCCTGGCAAATCGATGCATGCATGCTCCTGTATGCCAATACCAATGCGTATAATGCGCAAAGAGCCATCCTTGAAGCTGCCGGAGCACGTAATAATCTGTCCCTGTCCCTGACGATCCAAATCGACAACAGCAATATCCAAAATGGGCGCCAAATTGGTAAAATTCTCCACAGGCACAACATAAGAGCCATCAATGGACTCCGAACTGAGACGCACCAGCTGCGAGTCACCATGTCGACTGCCAATGTACAGAAAACCATTATCCAAATAGGTAATGCACTCTGGTATTGAAATCTCGCCCAGCTGCTCCACTTTAATGTCCTTGACGGTGATGCCCTTGCTGTTCTCATTGGTGCCCAAAAATAGCATATACAGCTGTCCATCCATATTGCCCAGCAAATAACGCAAGCCCTTGCTATCTACACGTGCATAGCAATTAATGGTGCTCTGGCGGAATGTCAATGGCGCCACAGCATGATAATTGCTGCCATCGTGATAGACAATCGATTCGCGTCCAATTACAATGACACCACCAATAGGAGATGGCACGGGTATAAGCATGGTGGCCTCTGTCTCCACATTGTCCTGTTTCCAGGCAATCTTCATGAACTCCTTGTCGCGCAAATTGATCTCATGAGACTTTACATGGCGTCCATCGTTATCCTTGTGTATAACAATGACTGTGGGATTTAGACAGCCATGCAAAAACTCCACATCATAAACTGTCAGCTCATCCATGCTGCAATAAGTAGGGGTTCGCAAAAGATTAATGCAAATCATATTATTAAAGCAGGACCGTTAAAAAAACATAATTTTGTTAATATAGATGAGATTGTTTGTGTTGCCTTTAAAAACAAATAAGAAAACTTAGTTAGAAACATAATTAAATTGAGTAATAGCGAGATTTGGCTAAAATATCTGTATAACAAAAATTTTTTTCTTGCAAAAACTTATTTGTTAACCTATTGTTCCTATGGCAGCTGTAAGATACTGTGCTTTAACTTAGATAAAGAAAGTTTGGTTAACTTATCTTAAAAAACAAAAAGTTGTTCATGCAATAACTTATTTTTATATATAGTTGTCCGATCCTGGCGATACGACATATGCACTGCTTGCAGCAAAATAAGTTTTGTGTCAAGTTTAATCAAGATAGTTCTAAAGACTAGTTCGTATAGAAACAGACGGGCGTGGCGAGTTCGATTCGGATGCTGATCAAGAACATATATACTTTATGGGGTCAGAGGCGTCTTTTTAATACGTTACACATTTCGTGATCAAATTATAATATGCTCTGGAAACGTATAAAAAGCACAATATTAAAACTAGAGATGTAGTCGAGATAAAAATTCGTTTCCTTTTAACATAATAACATGTTCTTTAAAAGTTTAAAAGTTAAGATCATATGCTAAAATGTACACATGGGATTACATCATTCGAGTGGAACCAAGCGAATTGTGGGAATAGACAAGTATCCCAAGTAGCCTGTACAGGTTTGGACCCCATCCAATCTTGAAGTATATTTCGGAACACACGTTATTCCTCAAGATTCCCGTTCCAATCACCCCCACTTACCGTAAATTCGTAGCCTTCAGCTCGCTGGCATCCCTGTCCAGCGGTATAATGGTAAATAGACCCTGATACAGGCACATGCCAATAACACGCGCCTTAGGATCAATAGCAGCAATAAAACCGCCCTCGGAGAGTATGCCCACCGAATCGGATACATTGCCATTGGCCTTGGTGACGACGGTGATGTTATCGCCGACCATGCGTGCCTCCAGAATCATGACATTGAAACGTCGCGTCAATATGAATAACAAATCCTTATTGCTATCCGGCGGACGAAAGTGTCGCATAACCGTAATTTTGCCATTGATGTTGATTTCCTTGAGCGGACGCAAACCCTCGGGTGTAACCAAATCAATTTCCACTTGGTTATTGCGTGCAATTATCAAATTCAAGTCTGTGGGCGATGTGAAATTGCCTGCAAAGAATGAACACATGTGTTAATTCAAGACATCTTTATACAATTACAACCGGCTACATAAAACTGCATGTGTTTTTAATCTTTTTTCCAAAGTCTGGCGTGTGGTCTCCTCGTTCTACACACTTACCGGTCAGACAGGCGACAACCGCTGTGGGCTTTTGGGCGGTCACCACATAATGATGCGACATATTGTCACAATTTGCGTATATTATAAATTATTTATAAATATGCTTTAGTTAATTGCAACAACAAAAGCAAATACTTTTAAAATGCCACTGTGCAGCACCGAAATCGAGCAACACACACAAAACGCGCTAAAAGAAAATACTTATTTTGCTCAGCGCAGGCTGATTGACTTTTGTTGTGATCTGGCAACGCCTCAACACGCAGGGTTGCTTTGTGGCTGACATTGCAGCCAATTTAGCTATTTTCACGTCAAATCTAACCATTTTAAGGAATCTATCAGGTGGCCGCTGTTCGGACTTTTTTGTAAGTAAATACTCTTGCGAATTGAAATTGTATTGATTTCGTTAACAGAAAAACACTCGTCCCTAAATAAGTGTTACATCTTGTTTTCTAACACTCGAATGTTGACCATACATTCCGAGTGTGATCCAATTTCAGGCAACTCAGTAATTCCTTTATTTTTAAGTTGTGCTGCAATCTTTTATTGTTTTTACATGTGGCATCTCTAGGCGGTATAATTCGTTTATACACGGTAAAATTCATGAATCAACTCTTTTATACGTGAATTTTCTAACAAACGAAAGTTGACTATATTGAGCAAATACATGCATTTTTTACTCTCAAAAACATGACAGCTCCGCACATTTCAATTGACAGCTGCTTAAAATATTAAAATTTAAACGGCAATGGAGCATTTACAAACCGTTTTTGGATGAGACTGCTTAGAATTGTTAAATAGGACACCATTCTGTTATTTACAAATGTTGCTGCCACTTTTAATGCTTTTTATTTTACATGTAACTGAGGTTAAATTCATTTCGAAGTTTCGAAGTGTTGTATGAACAGGGGCCTCTTAAAATTCATGAATTGAGAGCTCGGTAATCCGTATGACTAGTAAGCTCTGAACAAATTTTGCATACTTTACTAAAATAAACTGAAATTTGTTCAAAAAACATATATTTATACATCGGCTATTTATAAGTGATATTTTTATTTGCAATTTTCAAGTAAAGTTTGGTATTTTCTAAAGTCAATTTTGGTGCAATATTTTTGGTTGTCAACAGCTGGCAACACTGGTTTCATTGTGAATGGCTGTGCTGTGCTGGAAAAAGTAAAAAAAAAAAAAAGTTAACACGTTACGCAACACTATATTGTTAATGGCGACCGGACGACTTGCTGAACCCTACATACGTGTTTGAAATTATAGAAAAAGTCATTTTTATATTTGATTTACGGCGTAAGGAACACAATTTTATTGTTTCACATATATATAAATATACGCATCAGACATTGTGCTGTGTGTGTGTGTTGTTTGTTGCCACAAAGTGTTGCATTCAAGTGCCTAAAACTGCCATCGTTGCGTTTATCGAGAAGAACATGGCGAGACTAACTAAAGTCTATAATACTGAAGATGATGATTCTAGTTATGTAGGCAGACGGCATTTGCCTTTGGTAGCAGGTGATAAGCTAATGGTAAGTTTTTACAAACGTTTCTAATTACAATTATATACAAATATCTATATATGCATTTGTGTGTGTAACACAAAAAAAGTGTCATAAAAGTCTTAAAAAATTATGACCCCCGTCTCCACAACCCACATACTTATGTGTGTGTGTGCGCGAGTATGTGCGTGTGTGTGTGCACATTGTCAAACTTTCATAACACGTACGCGTGCGTCTGTGTGCTATGTACGCAGTACAAACATACATAAATATACATACATATATGTTAATATGTATGAGCGTACGCATCGTTGGCCTGGCTGCACCCATAATTGTTGTTATTGTTATTGAGATCATTAAATACAACTGTAAATTCGTCTTCATTTTGATGTTTGCGTCTTTTGCAAATGCCTTTGGCTTAATGCCTAATCTGCCTTTGCCGCATGAGAAATGCACCTCTGCACCTGCCCAATCCTCTCCTGCCTCTCTCACACACAGACACAAGCACACACACATTCACTCTCTGGGTCGCCATGTTGCTGAAGTGGCAACACCGAAAAACGTATAAAAACAAGAAAGAACATCTAAGTTTGGATTGCCGAATATATGCAATACCCTTTGCAGAAAAGGTTTTCATACAAAAAATTTAGTTTTTGGGCGATCGTTCCTATGTTAGCCATAAGATATAGTAGTATTACGATATCGATCGCAAATTTATGAGCATGTTTGATCTTGTTATGTATCTTGAAGATCAAAAATTTACAAACAAACATTTTAAGTTCAACTCAGCTGCAGTGTTGCCAATTTAGCCATTTTCTAACGGGCATTTAAATTGGATATTTTTAAGCTAAAGTTAGCTATTTGTAGCTATTTTCTGTGGACACTTTAGCTATTTTTGGCTATCTACAGTTGGCAATACTGCTCAGCTGATCAATAATTAAATTTATATACTTTACTAGCTACTTTAAGCCGGAGTTGGTTAGGAAAGTTTTTTATCACGATCAACATTTCCCGCCCATTAATGGAAAAGACCGTATTAGAACATTCGGTCCAGTTCTTAAGTATTGGAATTATTAGCTGTTCTGAATTCCGAAAATGATGGAAAATTTGGTTGAAAAAGAAGAAGAAATGGATCTTCCAACAATACATTTTTTTTTAATAAAATCAGTTACCAGTTACACACTTGCTGACAATATTTATAATATCTTCAGTAAGAGTAAATTTAAAACCAGTTTTCAAATGCAATTTTTCTTTCTCTTTGTTGCTGCATGTGTTGTGTTGTTGTCTTTTTGCAAGCACAGTTCTCTCCTGCTCGCTCTAACTAATCTTGTTATTGTTTCTGTTCTTTTTTTTTATCGCTAGATGCTAATGGACCTGAACAGCAAAGGACTTGTTATTGATAGCCCACAGATACGAGGTCGCGAACTGGAGGAATTCTCACGGAAATTCAATCTGCTCACAGAAACGGAACGCCGCAAGTCTTTAGAGATTGATAGTCATGGTTTTATAGCCATCTTGAATCAGTGTGTTCAATGTGTGGGCTGTCGTCGGCGCGTCGAACGTTTGTTTTTCCAGCTAACAGATTCGGGACATCGTACGTTGGATCCGCTGGAGTTGCGACCTAATTGCACGCTGGGCATTACGGAGGAGAAACTAAAGACGCCACAGGCGCTGGGCACGCTCCTGTATCGGCATCATGAGGTGCTCAACAATCTGCTGGACAATAAGCTGCGCAACAAAACGCGCTGTGTGCTGCATTCGTTGGACACGTTCCGCGCCAAACCATTTTCTGAGACGTGGCGCGAAGTTTGGTCAGCCATGAAGAGCAATTGCCGCACAGAGGTGACCATCATTGAGACCAAGGAACTGCATGATGTGCTCGACAAGTATCTGAAGAAGCACAAGTTTTGCGCGGGCTGTCGCACAAAGGTAACGCCAGCATAGATCCATTTAAACAATATCAATGTGATCGATATTTAAATCAAAAATATCGTCCTGTTTTTATATGATACTGTTCGAAGGCAGCATTAGGGTTTTAAATCATCAACTTTATAACGAACATATCGAACAAATTGATGGATATTATCGATATTTGAATGAAAACTTGAATCAACGATTGAATTCAGTTGAAGTTGATTTATAGTTATATTCCTAGCTCTAGGACTTTAAGGAAAATGGAAATATTTGGGGCAAGTTCAATTCCCCAAAATGTTGCCGATAGTGAAAACGAGAACAGATCTAATATTAATTAGCATTATTTTGTCAAACTTGATACTATTATGCAAAAAATTGTTAAAAATTGATCAAATCTATGCATTTTGCAGATATATTCAACATATAATATTTATTCGATGTCAATATGGAGATAATATATCAAAAGTAAAGTCACATGCAACTAGGACGATATTTTTCATTTAAACTACCGATATATTTTTAAGTACATTCATTAGCTAATACTTTTACCTTCTTTTCAGATCGAGCGTGCTTATAAAATACTCATTGGCGAGGTATCCACCAAGGAGAAGGGCTACGCGGCGCAGCTTTATGCGCATATACGCAAATGTGTGCCCGATGAGCATATACACGTGAGCACGAACAAGATCGAGTTCCTTGATGCGCTCATTAAGCGCGCAGAGCCAGAAGTAAATGGCAGCTATTCAAAGTTGCGTGAACGTCATGCCAAAACATTGGAGATTGCACAGGAGGAGGTGCTGACGTGTGTGGGGATGATCATGTATGAACGCTTGCGTCGCATTTATGTTAGTCTGCGTGAGGAGGAGCGTGCCTGCCAAGTGCTGGCCGCTGTTGGGGTGCATGCTCTGTGTCGCAGCTTTCATGAGCGTGTGGAGCAAAAGCAGGGCATTAGCAACTTGGAGCTGCTGTATCAAGAGATCAGTCGAGCTGAGAAGGCCAAGGAGTTGAAGCGTGAGCAGAAGAAGCTGAAAAAGAAGAAGAAGAAGGATGAAAAGAAATTGGCACATCGCAATTGTGAAAATAATAATGAGAATAATAATGTTAATATTACTGCTGCCGAATCAGATGACGAAGAGGAGGAAGAGGAGGAGGAGTATGATGAAGAGGATGATGCGCAAACTGAGCCTGTTGATAATATAGATGTTGAAGATATAGTTGATGATGGCATTGTTATACTCTGTCCCGACGCGGATGCGGATGTGGATGCAGATGCAGATGTGGAGCCAACGAAAATAGAGAAACCATCGAAATCGAAAGCGAAGAAGCAACCGAAAAAAAAGAAGCAAAAATCTGCTGCTAACAAGAAACCGAAAAAGTTGTCCTTGTGTGATAATGTTAATAATAATAATACTAATGATGATAATGATAACGAGCACCTGAATGTTGTATCCAAAATGTCAGCTAAATGCAACGACTGTTTGGCTCCAATGTTGTCCCCCAACTGTCCCTGCGAGCAGGATGTACGCGATTCTGGCTATGGCAGCGATCCACCCACATCGCATATATCCAGCGCCATCTCGTCGCCGGAGGGTTCGGAAGTTTCATGCTCGGATGGTCTTTGCAATCATCATGAGGACGATGAGGAGCACAGCGTTTCGGATGTTGCTGCACGAAATAGCTATGTGTCTGGATTGCTATATGGCCAACAGACGCAATTGGATCATAAGTTCTCATTGCTGCAGATGTGGGTAAGTAATCGTTATCCGCTACGAACCGGACTAGTTTAAATATTATGTAAAGTTTGTAAAAGTATGACCAATAATGAAAGTTTTACTTGAGCTGAAGAAGGTAACTTTCTCCTTCTTAGTGAACTTGCTAATCTAATCCTACACAAGAGTATCCTACACAGAGTTTTCTTTTTGCGAATAACGCAGTAGTTCATTTCCCGATAAAAGAACTAATCTTCCTTTCCGGAGAAACGAACTTATCGTTTCTTTGAAATAAGCCCATATCCAAATTTTGCCTAAGGAGTTAATATAAAACCAAGCTTAACCTTAATCTATCCAAACTAAAGCTCAAAACCACTTACCCATTCCGAATGTCATTGATTCTATTTTTACTCCCTGTTCCCATTAAAAATGGGAAAAAGGGAGTTATAAAGTACTGCAAATGTGTGTAACAGGCAGAAGGAAGCATTTCCGACTATATAAACTATATATATTCTTGATCAGCATCAACAGCCGTGACGATCTAGCCATGTCCGTCTGTCTGTCTGTCTGTCTGTCCGTCTGTCCGTATGAACACACAGATCTCGGAGACTACAAAAGCTAGAGACACCAAACTTGGCATGCAGGTTCAGTTTATTTCAAATTTCGGATGCACCCCCCCTCCGCACCCCCGCAAATCGCAAAAGACTCGCACAGCCACAATTTTAAAGATAGAGCTTTAATTTTTGGTACACATGTATGTTTAATCAATGTCTTTCGGATGTGTAAATTTCAACACGATCGGATAAATAGCACCAAAGTTATGGAAAAACTTATTTCCCCTGTCTCAGCAGGCAGAAACAACAGTTTGACATGCACTGTGCAAGTTGAGTACGCTGCTTGGTTGTGTTGCCGCTGAACTACTTGAAATGCAAGTTGGGAGCAGGGAGTCTCGTAGTCGGGCACACTCGACTTAAGTATTCTTACTTGTTGAATATAATATCAATCGATTTTCCTATTTATATAGATATTTTCAAGTAGTTTTCATTTTACTAAGTCAAGGACAAAATTTTCTACAAATTGTTTGCGAAATGCAGTGCACATCCGATTAAAACTAGGTCTTTGAATTGAACTATATCTTTGATTATAGTTCCTTTAGTTTCATTTCTTTTTCAGTTCAAAAGTTTCAAATTTCATTTTTGATTATTGTTTGTTCCATTTTTCCTATCTTACGTGTGTTGAAAGTAGTTGAATATTTAAGTTTCAAATTGTAAAAAGTTTAAATAATTTAAAAATAGAACCAATCCGCAAATGCATATAAATGTCCGATCTAAAGCAACTTAAAACGATTAGTTATTTTATCCGGAAAGAAACCAAAGAAACAAATGGGTATTTTATCCGGAAAGGAACTAAGGAAACGTCTAGTTCATTTTTCCGAAAAGGAACTAAAGAAACGATAGTTCTTTTATCGGAAAAGGAACTACTGAACTATATCCGCAAAAGGGAACTACTGAACTCCTACCGCTATTGATTTCGAATGTTTTAAGCGGGATAAGCAATTTAGACATGCTCAAATTAAGTTAATCAACAATTAAGATTTTAAAATTTGCTAACTTCTATTTATATTTCTATATATTTGCAGGACGACTTTGACGACTACGATAAAGACGATGAAAACTGTTGTTACATTCCCCAAGAGGTGGTGCTGGCATATCATTACCAGCGCGAACAGGTGCAGCGTCAACGCGAGCAGCTGCGCGCCAAATTGCGTCAAAATTTTGAACGTTTGTGCCTGCAGCGTGGCGTGCATATAAACAGCAGCAGCGTCAGCGTAGATGCCACTGCCTCAACTGGCCATTAAAAAAAATGCATTAAAAAAACCGTTGTAGTTATTCAGTCGCGCGTTGTTTGATTTTTGTACAAAAAAAAAAGAAAATCCACGCGCTTGCATTCAAAATACAATACATATATTTTTTTTTTTCTGTTTTTTGAAATAAATGAAGTATAAAAGTTATGCTTATATCATTACGTTAAATGTTAAATCTTTTCTTAGCTATTGCGGCATTCCTCATGAAAAGGTTCCAAGGTGCGCAAATCTCGCCACGTGGGTGGCAAACCATTTGCAATATATTTGCTGCAACGCTTGCAGGGTTCCAGAAACAGCTTAATATGACTATTTAGCCAGGTGACATAGCTCTTCACCGCCAGATCGGGCAACGTGGGTGAAAAGAAGTGCAACATGGCCGAGTGTGCATGCTCCTGCACCTTGCGAAAGACCTCATAACGTGATTCCGCCCACAGATCATCATGCTCCAGCGTCTCATCGTAGCCCTTGATGGTCACCCACTCGATAAGCACGCCCTTGAATACAATTGCCGCCTTCAGCACATTGCTGATGGTGACAATGGCCACCGCATTGGAACCAAAGGGGCGAAAGACTTTGTAGGAAGTGTGCGGCGGATGATTTATTTCGCTGAGCAGCTTATCAATGTGGCTGATAAGAAAGGAAAAGTTAAAAAGGAGACACCCAATAAAACAGACGCACTTACTCCGGATCGTTGTTAAATGAGCTGAAGGGCAAACGTGGACGCTTCTGTGAGCAATAATTATAGCTACGACGCAGCGTATTCTGATTGAGATTATTAAAAGCCAGAAAACTATGATCATGCACCTTATCAATCCATTTGTAACTGTTCACCAGCTGTGGATACAAAGCCTGACGATCCTGTGACGTTTCCTGTGCCAAAAATGTTGTATTGCCCAAATGATAGGCAGTTGGCGGCACTTGCAGTCCATTAATCAAATGCTCCACTTCACTGCAGATTTATTATTATTAATAATTGTTGAAAAGTGGTAAAGGCAAACTTACCGCAATTGTGTATTAATTGCACCGAATCTGTCCTGAAAATCATGCACAAATTTATTGCGGCTTTCTTCAATGCCTTCGCCGTCGGTGCCATCGGCCAGATGCTCAAAACATTGGCGCACATTTGAGCGTAAGTTTTTCACAGCCGTTAAAGTTAAATTTAACTTATCCATTTGCAAGCGTTTGTTTTTATTGCAAAAACAATTTGTTTATGAGCCAGGTACAAGCTGGTTGTTTGGCATTTAGTTGCAAGTACAGCAAGGTCACACTGTTGCACATTTATCGATTTATCGAGTGTATGTTCAAAGCACTAGCGCGTATTTGAATGCATATTTTATATAGGCAAATTAATTGTTTATCTAAACTTATTAATTTGAAAGCGTATTTTTATTGTTACTATTTATTTGAATGTTAATTGTTTGTGACCTTTCTATGTTTTAAAATTTCCAAATTTGTGTTTGAGGCAGCTTTAAAAAAAAAACTAATGTCATTTAATTGCATACAAAGCAAGGTCACACTGGTCATGGCCTAATAAATTATCGAATGTGTGCTCAAAAAATTGGCTCACATTTGCGCGCTCCTTATTCAAAACTTAAATTATTATTGCTTTTGTTTAATAATTGCAAAATATTTGTTTATTAACCAAGTAAATGCTAAATTTTTGCATTTATGTGTACACACTGCTATCTATTGACTGAACGCTTTATGCAGCGCAGTTGGCAACGCTGCGTTTCTTGCATGTTGCAGTATTTAGTCGCATGCCATTCACGGTCACACTACGCTGGTACAACTCCAGCAGATATTTTGTATTTTTGGCCAGACGCCTCGCATTTTGGTTTTTAAAATAAACCATAAATAATGGGCAATAAATCATCGCTGTTCCTGCGGCACGAGGAAATTGCACAAATACAGAATGAAACGGGCTGTGAGTAAATTATGAATAAGTGTCAAGAGAGAGAGCAACTAAATATCGTAACCTTGGAGCAGGTGCTCAAAAATAAAGTGTAGCAAAAACAACAATATTTCAAAACATATATACGTCTATATAAATGTATCCAAAAACAAATATACGCAGTTGCTAAAAGCTAAAACTATTGTAATAACAAATTTCACACTTGTGCACTAAATTGCTGCAACAATTAGCTGCGAAGTCGGCAACATTAGCGTGGCGCTGTCAACTCACCCGCTCTCCTCTTCCTTCCCCCCCATTCACAACGCCAACTCAACAAGCGTCGCAGCTGATAATAAATTGTAACTTGTTTTTTTACCTTATTTTTTTCAAATTTCATATTGATTTTACACAGCTAACATTTATATAAGACGCAATTTGTATTTGTCCATGATCTGGCAAATTGCATTTATGACGTCATCGTTTTAATTGCTTAGAACATTTGTTCAAAGCAAAGGTGCAAAGTTTGTGTTCCAACTTTTGATATCAATATATGTACATATATTGACTTTTGATATATAACCGTATCAATATATTGACGCCACATTTATCAGCTGCTTCAAATTGCGTGTAATTTATGCGCTTAGGCGTGATAAGGCGGCCTTTTGTATCCAACACAGGCTACTTAGTATCAATAACAATAACTGATAATAGCAACAGCACAATTGAATGTCTTCTTATCATTTTTGGGTTTTGTATGTGCTTATCTCTACTATGCATATAAAAAAACTATTTTTTTTCTTGTAATCAACACTTGCACAACCTTAGGAACTGCTAATCTTACTTATTGACAGTAGTTTTCTCTCATTATATCAAACGCACAATAACATCAAGTTTTGGATAAGATTGGAAATTGGATGGAAAAGTGTTATATGACACTTGGTTGTTCTAAGGATGGGAAGGGTATCCTGCGGTTTCCGAAAAATACTTTGGGATAGGGACAACTTTTTTAAAGACGAGCGGACGCTGGATGACTTGCTATTCCGACAATACCCGATTTCGAAATTTTTTCCGGGTTCAGAAATTTCTTGCGTTTCCTGACATTATGTTAGCTAGGGGGAGATTTGTGGGATGATTTCGAAATTCACGCTGGTTACGAAATTACTTGCGGTTATTGAATGAATTTAATTGTTAAAAACTAAAAAAAAAATATGAATGAATTAAATTGGTAAACGCGTTGAAAATATAAATGGTAAGGAATCGGGATGGGTCGGGGTGGGACACAAATTTTTGGGCTCGGGACGGGATCAAATATCCTTTCCCGTTCCCATATCGTGAGGCTTTGAACATGACTTCGAAGCCGATCGTTATAAGAACACCAAAGTTTTTGCATAAATTTTCCACTCGTTAAGGTGAATTGTACAAAATCTTGTGTTTATTTTTGTGAGTTTAAAACCAAGCAGACCCAATAATATTAGATAACATTTAAAGTAACACCAACTACCGATTGATCAAATTCTAAAGCTCTACCAATATCTCTCTCATTGTAGTTACCCCCAATCAAATCGAGCGTCTGTACTCGCGTTTCACATCGTTGGACCGAAACGACTGTGGCACACTCTCCCGCGAGGATCTGATGCGGATACCGGAGCTGGCCATCAATCCGCTGTGCGAGCGAATTGTGCACTCCTTCTTTGCGGAGAGCATCGATGATCGAGTCAATTTCCGGCAGTTTATGAATGTTCTGGCGCATTTCCGGCCGCTGCGGGATAATAAGCAAAGCAAGCTGAATAGTCGCGAGGATAAGCTAAAGTTTGCCTTCAAAATGTATGATCTGGATGATGATGGTGTCATAAGCAGGGATGAGCTGTTATCCATATTGCATATGATGGTAGGTGCGAATATCAGTCAGGATCAGCTGGTTAGCATTGCGGAACGTACTATATTGGAGGCGGATCTGTGCTGTCAGGGCAAGATATCATTTGAGGATTTTTGCAAGGCGCTGGAACGCACCGATGTGGATCAAAAGATGTCCATACGATTTCTTAATTAAGCGCAAAGTGTATAAAAGGAAAAACAATTAATTAGTCACTGTTTACCAAATAGTTTAGTCAAAATATTATGAAAGGAGTTTTCGAGGCATTAACTTGTATTAGTAGCATATTAACTTTTAGGATTTATTGCACATATTTTATTGTTGTTTGATTTTTATGCTAGTTTTTATGAACGATTTATATATATATACATATATATATATATATATATATGTCAATTGCCGGCTTTCATTCCGCTTGTTACAATACTTACTTACTTATGGAAATTCTTGCATTTTGTCAATGGCCAGACAACAAATATTTATTTACTTAATCAACTAAAGTTTTGCGCTTTTGCTTTGTTTTCTTTTTTTAGTTGCTTGAAATAAAATAAACTTGTGTAAATATGTATATAATTTTGTCATTTGTCAAGAGTCTTCTTATTCCAGAAAGGTATCGATTTAATCTTAAGATATATCATTCGCCAACAACAGCTTAATTGACCTGATCGGGATTCCAAATTCTGCCTAATTTTACGGAATTGATATTTTTTGAATTGTTACAAATTAACTTAATTGTAAACCTATGTTTAATTCAATCATTGAACAATTAACTGAATTCAATCCGTAAATCTAGTCAAATGGGAAGATTTAAGAGAAATTCATGGTACCAAAGATCTACAGAAATATTCTATAAAAATTGTGCCAATCGAAGCTATAGAAAAACCTTATATAATGTTGATCAAATCGTGTTAATTTATACAATCATTTTTTAAATTTTTAAGTTTTACTAGTTTTTTTTTCCAACTTTTTACATGACGTTTCAAAGGTCTGCCTTTAATCATAAGTAATTTTCCATTTTCGAGAACTTTTCAGTCCGAATCGTTTTGATTTTTGTACGCCTCTTTTCAAAAAAAGTAGTTTTTTCTTTTTGAAGATTAGTTTGCATACTTCTTATCCCTGTTTCAAGAGCAAATCTCTTAAAGCTGAATTTTTCATTGATCTGATTTCAGAACAGCTAATAGTTTCAATTCCGAATGCTTTGATCGGCAGATGGAAAAGACCTGAATCTTTTTTTTAAATATGCTTAACATTTTTAAGTAATGTTAAATATATAAACCTGTAACTCACAAATTATATGCAGTTTCCACATTCGTCAAAATTTTGCGTAACGGAAATTTCCTTAAAGGTTCAAAATTTTCTTATTGCTGTTGAAGTATTGCATTGAATGCTATCTTAATATTATGTTAATTCCGTAAAATCTTACGAAATACTTACCGAAAGTGGAGACCGGCACAGTCCTGATAGTAAACGAAAACCAAAACTGTTCCTTATAACTAGTGTAAAAAAAACGATTCTCACTGGAAGTGAAAACAGAAGCTCCAAATTGAAAACAATTCGGAATTGTAAATAATAATATTTGTATGTATGTATAGAGTTTATTGTATTTTCAGGCGATCAATTGGAATCTATATAATGGTTAAAGTATGTAACTAAATACGTAATAGCCATTGCTAAAATTGACGCAAGTTTCTAACTCGCAAGCAAGGACCTTTATTTTTAGTTAGATTTTAAGACTTTTATTTATGTAGTTGAGGAGACGGCTAGCTTCTTAAGATGCTCCATGAAGAGCTGAAGGGAGACATCATCCGTGAGTACGGGAGCACCGCCATCCTGTCAAAAAAGAGTAAGGGATTAGGACAATTGTAAGGATATATGAAAATAGGGGTAATGCTTAAGCGGAGCCAACACCAAGAACAGAGAGAGAGATATACGAGAAGCAAAAGCGTCTTAAAACTAAACCCAATTATGAAACATAAATAGTTTTGTTTTTACTACCGTCGGCTGACCAATTGGCGGCTGCGCAGGACAACAATAACAACAACAAGAAGAATAACGGGTCGTAGGGTAAGGCGAGTACAAAAACAAATAAAACGAAATATTTTCAATAAAAGTTAACGAAAATTGCTTAAAAATAAATATTTCTTTATAAAAACTTAACCCACCTGTCCATAGGCATACATATTGTTGTGCGTCTGCGATGGATTGACCTTGGAGAGCAAGAAACGTGCCTGGGATCCTCCATGCTCCGTATCAATATAACGCGGCATGGGGAAACGTGTCTGCAATATTTCCTGTGCATCATCGACAGGCGCTTGCAGCAGCTGCTTAAAGTTTTCATACTCGGGCATATCCTGATATTTAAGAGCACGCCATTGTGCTATGGTCTCACCATGATAGATGAGTATCTGGAAGAAGGTGTCCATGAGCAGTATGCGATCCGCTTGTATTGAAGCGGTATCAAGCAGCACTGGTTCGGGTGGCCCATTAAATGAATAGCTATAAAGTATTGGCTGTATCATGATCAATGATTGGGTGAGGTCCTCGCGCATTAGCATGTGTCGATAGAATGTGGTCTCGTCGGGCGAATTGTTGAAGACCTGCAGGAACTGCGAACGGCGCAAGTGATACATAAACTGCGGAAATAAACTAAAGTTTTGCGATAGCCTAAAGCTATTTGGATCATCCTTGGAATACTCGCCGAACTTTTGGCACTGTAAGAAAGTAAATGAAATAATTAATTAAATAAGTTATATATTTCAACACGAACACCATTGTTCCCCTATGGGGGAAAATTTTCCTTAAAAACAAAGTTTCATACTACAATTTTCCATTGGATTTTTGAAATGTGGTAGCCCAACTTAACTATTTCTTGTGTTGAACTCTGAAAATGAGCTTGAAACTAATCGCACTACATAAAACCCAAAAAGTTACAGGTCAGAGTTTTTCAACAATTTTCCTAAATTTTTAATGCCGTCAAGAGTTTTAAAATTGAGTTTGAATCTTATTCTCCACATTTTCCACCCAGGGTGGATAGTTTTCCAAACTCGGTGAAATAGGTCTATACAGAATGAATTTTAGTACTTTTGAAAATGAGTTTGAGACCCGTTGATTGCTTTTCCACAACAGTTTTCCGTGAATTTTCCTCAATTGTTCGTGGACTTACAAACATCAGTGAACCTTACTATATACGATATCTTGTGTTGAGCTTTGAAAATCAGTTTGAAATCGTTGCAACATGCTTAAAATAACCTTTTGTTTAGAATCTAAACTTTAGATGTTAGAAATTAAGATGAACTCAAACGTATGCTAAACCAAAAGTAAGTTTTAAACACTTTGCAGACTTTGCATTGTTCTCCAAGCTGACAGTCAATCAGTTTGTTTAAATTCGTGTGTTATATATAGTTAACATACCAAGCGAATCAACTGGCGATCGACCCAGCGCAATATGTCTGGACCCTCGTCCGTCTCGGCGCGATAGACAACCATGCGTGCCATGAGCACAGCAGCAGCCTCCTGATCAAAACCAGCGCTTATATGTTGCACATTTGTTGTGGCATCCGCCCAGCTATAAAAATAAAATTAGAAATTTAGTTAGATGAGGCAGTTATTACAGAATGTCATAAGGAAGTAGATGCCTTCGACTCCATAAAATATATATATGTATCCTTGTCGAGTCGATCTTGTTTAAAAAGGTTCTATGCAAACTAAGCTGTCTTTTAAGCTATCTTGTTGAAACTTAGCAGGGATGCTGCTTTTTATGAACATATGTCGGAATCGGCCGGATCGGCCCACTATCGATAGATATACTATTTAAACTCATGAACTTATGTAGTTTAGTTAAATTTGATGCAAATCGAGGAACTATATCTTATAAAATTCATAGAAGCAATCGATCAAACATAAAGTTTTTATATAAAATACCTCTCTGCAAGGATGCACAGCTTCGGCAGGCCGAAGAACACTTTTCATTCGTTTTTTTAATAAAGTTAGACTCACTTTCTGGCCAAGGTGGTGACGCGTATGCGCCGCTGTCCGCTTGGATGCTGATACTGTGTGATGAACTGTATGCAACCACGTCCGCCTTGTGGTATGGGCGCCGAATGCTGATTGACAACCTCAAAGAAATAGGCGACAGTGGAGCTTGGATTTAAAGTGCATAGTTTCCATTGCACCGTATTGCCCATGCCGATCTCCACATCCGACACCGACGGGCTCTTCACATTCAAGGACACACACGAGCCAATTCCCCCCGAGATTTTCAGCTCACGCGAGCACTTCACCTCCAATGTGGCATTGAATGCCATTTTCAGATCATTGCGACTGTCGCGAGCAAAGACACGCTGGAATGTTTGCTTGAACAAAGACGAATTGAATGAATCACCCATGACCATATGACCACCCGTGGAATTGCATAGCTGTTTCATTTCCATCAGACCCGTCTGATCGAGCGCACACGAGTATATATCGATGCTATGGCCATTTGTGGCCGAACGCAAAGCTAAAGCATCGAAATGTTTGATGGCCTTCTTCATGAATTTAACGTTATCCTTGTGTATGTCATGATGGGAGCGTATGGGATGCTTGAGCTCATCGTCAACCACTTGGCCGGGACCCTGGGAGCAAGGGCCACCAACAAATGACATAATGCGTCCACCCGTATTGGGGTATGTGCACTCCAGCAGGCCAACTGCAATTGAGAATGCAGCGCCCGTGGAGCGCAGATAGCGCTTGCCCTGCGGCACCGGCCAAGGATCACGCTGCAGCTCACTCAGCAGATCACCCAGCGCTGCATCGCACTGGCTGATCGGCTGTAGAAAGCGATGTGCTGGCGGCAAGTGTTGATGTGCGCCACCAGGCGCACCGGGTGCACCTGGCTGCATGGGTTGACCAGGTTGATGTGGCGTTGGCGCCATGCCACGTCCAATGCCCAGCATATCCTGCACCTGCTTGGCCGTCAAATCTTTTGTGCCGCGAAACACATAGCTCTTGGAGCAACCATCGGTGCCCAGCTCATGCACCTGTATCATTTTGCCAAAGGTTATGAGCCCCACCAACGCATTGGGCGGCAGCAGACTCAAGGACATTTGCAGCGAATCTTTCAACGCATCCAGCTCCTCCTCGTCCATGCAGGTGTCCACCAAAAAGATAAATACGGGCGGCATTGTGGCCGCCCTGCTTATGGTATACTCAATGGTGCTGAAGCCAGGTATCAGCTCCGCTGGCTGATGCTGCTCCGAAATGGCGGCATATTGCGGCGGAAACTAAGAAACAATTGTCAAAGTGTGAATCACAGTCGAAAGTTCATTGCGTTTTTTCTACTCACGGGATTGCGTTGAAAGCAAAAGTTGCACACCCAAAGCTTGGCACGATAGTCCACCTGGCACAATGGATTGAGTATGGCACGGCAATTGCTGCGCGTGCACAGCACGGGCTCATATTGTATCGGTGGCAAGTCGGGGCGCTCCTTTAGCGGCTGATAGAGACACGCAAGGGGCACAACCAAACGGCTGGCATCGATGCGACTGGAGGGCCAAACGTTCCAGGTTAGACGCACGCCATCACGATCCTCGTTTTGCTGGATGAACTCCTCGTAGGTAGTCATCGTTTAAAAGACGCTAGCACTGCGTTTATTTGGATTAAAAATATAAATTACAATAAACCTCCAAATGCAAGTCTTATTGGAAAAATCGTTTGGGCAGGCCACGTCACGGATTTGACAGTTGATTGCGTAGCAGGCAGCTTGCCAACGTGCACACAACTGACATGCAAACAAAATAACTTTTGTTTTGTTTGTTAATATTTAAATGTGTGTAAAAAAAATATAGTTTAATTCTTTGTTTATTTTACTTTGCATTTAATAGCTGCCTTTATTTTTATAATACTTAAATAAATAAACACACTGTATATGTAAAACAAGTTGGCAGCGCTGTGCTCAAATGCAGCCCTGCTGCAGCTGTTTGCTCGTCGTTGCCGTAGTGTGTGTGTGTGTGTATTTTTTTAGAGTTGTTTCTAAGATGGCGACGAAAAAAACGCGTCTTATGTGAATGCAAATGCAATCATAACAACTGAAATTTTATGCTAATAAATGTGCGCTAATTTGAAACAAAACTATTGAAAAACAGTGCTGAATAAGTGCAGAATATTTTACATGTGAAATTTGGTGCGCAAGTTTACGTGAAAATGGCCACAAATATGTATCGAGTCGGAGGTGAGAAAAAAAATTTTTTCTTTCCATACTCGCTTTTCTATCATCTTTCGTTATCGGCGCCGTCTCACTGTTTCGCCTGTGCTGCGTGTGTATGTGTGTGTGCGTGTATGTGGGACTCCAGCGTTAAGAAATTAATGAAAGTGCATTTAAATGATCAAATCTTACAAAAATAAAATATTCATACATACCCCATTAAACACGTTCAAACATGCTCTTATCAATGATGATGTGAAATGCGTTTTGGAAATTGTGTGTTGATTTTTGGCAACGCGAGTTTTAACAACGTAGACGATTTAACCCCTCCTACCCCTACCCCTAAACACCAACGAAGCGGCAATGGAACATCGAGTAACCGGCCGTTAGGATAGAGAGAGAGAGAGGGGCTATGTACATATAGATGGTTGTATGCCAAACCGAATTGTCGCAGCTGCAGCAAGTGTTTTTTATACATGTTTCGTTTCTGTTTCACCGATAAGCATTAGCACTGACGTGTGTGCATGTGCATGTGTGTGTGTGGGGAGGGTTGGGGATACTGATGAAATGAAATTGCATTGACGAAAGCTCTGCCTGACGATCATCGCCTGCGTGTGTGTATATGTGTGTGTGTTTGTGCAATTGAAAGTATATTTCGATATTTTCTTCGTGCCTAATGCTTTGTTATTGGCCCGTCGTGTTTTCTTATGCTAATGAGTTTGCAATTTTTGGCGCAGCATCTCACGTTTTTTAAGCGAGTTTCCCTTTTCTTCAACAATTTTTACGCACTCCTTTTGCTATTGCTCACTCGCTCGCTCTCGCCAGTGAAACGATGACGTTATTGTTGTCTTCACCTGCTCACCCATTCCAGTTCCATTCCAATGCAAATGAACTGTAAATGCGAACGGCTAATTAAAACAATCAAAATAAATAATAAAAAGAATATGTGACGCAAGCATAAATTATAACTTTAACGGCATTTTTCTTTATGATTTTCGTGTGTGAGTTTGTCAGTGCACGCTTTGGCTGAGAATTTATCTCCATTCGCGCTTCTTGTTAGTCACTTTTAATAGCCACGCACACACACATACACAAACAAATGGTCAGAACATGGCGACACTTTCTTTTTCATCTCTTTTTGTTTTTTTTTTTTATTTTACAACAGACAAATGCAAAAGATACATTTTCCTTTTATTTTGTGCCTGCCGTGTTTTTGCCGCTTGATCGCTGCTCTTTTTTTTGTCTTTTCTTTTGCGTCATTTTTTCTCTTCTATTGGCTTTCGTTGTTTCTGCTGCTGCTGATGCCGCCGTGGTCAAAACCCAAGCAACGGTTTCAGCGACAGGTTCCGCACCGTCGCAGCCGGCGTGCTCTGTTCATGTTCAGCCCGTTCCCCCCTTTGCCCATGCCTATGGACATCGTTGCTGTTGCTTCTCTTTCGCACGTTGGATGGATGGATGGATGCCCACATTTGTATTTAATTGAGCAACGCGCATACTTTTCATTGTAATGTGACCGTTATTAAGCGGCGTGTCCACTAAACTGTGATTTTTCAAGTCACGGCTTAAAACTGCGACTTCATTGTATGATTTGTGCTTATTGATACATTTAATTAGTAATAATAATTTGATTATAAAAAAATATTAAGCATTAAAATAAGAAATAATTAAAGCTGATTATTAAATTTTAGTTTTTAAGTTTTGACTAGAATGCATACTATTTCCTTTAGATCTTCCAAATTAATTGATTTTTAAAAGTTTTGTGGAAATACGATTTATTATAAAGAAATGATTTTTGTGAAACACATAAACACTGAATAACATTTTTAAAATAATTGGTATATTTCGTATTTAATTTTAATTTGTTGATTTTACGATTACAAAAAAAAAAACAGTAAATATATTAAAAAAGACATATTCACCTAAAATCGATTATTTGTCGCAGCTCTAATTTTAATTTTTTTTAACTTCCGCGACAAAAATGTAGTTATCATAAATTTAGACAATTTTTTA
Source organism: Hirtodrosophila cameraria (assembly GCA_949708635.1). Classification (NCBI taxonomy): domain Eukaryota; kingdom Metazoa; phylum Arthropoda; class Insecta; order Diptera; family Drosophilidae; genus Hirtodrosophila; species Hirtodrosophila cameraria. The sequence goes on along the minus strand of OX453089.1, from coordinate 71,909,077 downwards.
AAAACATACAATATCGAAAAAAGTATTTGCGTATAAACGTAGCAATTTTGATTGGTTCGTGTATCGCAGTCACAGTTAACCTCATTTTTGCTCATCTCTAATAACTGCTGTCTGCAGTCTCACATGTATCTGCACGTGTGTATTGCTGCTTATATGTGTATGTGTGTGTGTGTTTGAATGCGTTTTACCTGTGCTGTGTTGAGTGGTATGGAATGAATGTGTGTGTGTGTATGTATGTCTGCTACAATTTCGCTTTGAAATTGAATGATTTGCAACCAGATGCATCTGCAATTATTCTTGTCTCGGTCACTTTATAATTATGTACATACATATGTGCTGTAACTGTAATTTTAACTTAATAATCACACAATGCGCGCTCTTCTCTGCAGACTACGTCTACGTTGAGACAGCGCCGAATAGTCCGTTTCTGATACGCCGCATCGAGGAGTTGAATAAAAACCAAACCGGCAATGTGGAGGCGAAGGTCATGTGCTTCTATCGACGTCGTGATCTGCCCAACCCGCTTGTTCAGCTGGCCGATAAGCATCAACGTAAGTACAACAACACGACAACACATGCATAATACATGTGTGCATAAGTTTATATATTCATAAGTTTTTGGTCAGCTCTATAAGTGAGGTTATGTTACGACAAGTCGCCATCTCGCGGCCTTCAAAAAAGTCATCACCCCCCACAGCCCAAAACAGATCCTGAGGACAAATATATTTTTCACCACAAAAACCAAAGCTCAGTCTAAGGCGCACGGTTTGGGCGGGCGATATACACCATGCGGCGATACCAAAACCGAAACTACTCCCCACACCAACCAAATCCGCCACCCAATCCTCCACCAACATCATTACCGGCATATGCCAGTGTGCAATGTGTCGAAAGTATGAGCCACCCAACAGACACACACACACACGCACACATACACCTACACCCACTTGGCAGCAGCAACAAAAACAACAAGCACATCAAGAGCAACAAGAACCGCAATGACAACAACTGTAAAGCATACAGTCAAAGCAAAGAGTAAACGGAATTCGAGCATCCGTATCTACAACAACAACAACAACAACAACAACAAGAGAACATAAACATAATGTGTGTAGAGCGAGCTGCACTGTACTTGGCTCTTGTTGTTGTTGTTTTTGTTGCTGCCGTTTTTGGTTGCTGCTAGGCGGCGCCAGCCTCAATGTGGGAATACTAACTAGGCAGCAGTAGGTAGACTAGCTGTCTACCTCTGTTCCTCCCTATAAATGTCTCTCTGTCTGTGTGTGTGTGTGGTTGTGCACGAAAATTTTCATGAGCCCTGGTAATGCAGGAGCATCGGAAGGAGCCCCGCGCTTTGCATTTATGTATACGTACATACACACAAAGAGTGAGAGAGAGAGAGAGAGAGAGAGAGAGTGATAGGGGGGAACTCAACCAGCAAAAGCCTTCAGCTTGGACAGACCATTCAGCTGTCTCTACATACATACATACATATACCGAAAAAGCCATGCATACAGACATACATACAACCCCCCAAATTGTTGGTGGGGTTGGTCGTGGGTTCACTCGAATTCGATACGTGACCCAACGAAAATGCGTTTTTTCAACGCAGCCCCTGCCCTTTGTCTCTGCCCCGCACGCAACTCGCGTCGACAATGCCCATTAACAGAAACAAATTTTGGCATTGCCCCTTGCAGAAACCGTTTTTGGCGCCCTCCCCTATCCCTTATCAGAAACCCTTTTTGGCGTATGCCACTGCCTGTTAACAGCAACTCTTGCTGGCGCTATCCCCTGTCTCTTAATAGAAACCCCTTTTGATGCACACCTCTGCCTTTAACAGAAACTCCAATTTGGATTACGCCCCGGTCCATTAGCGGAATCCCTTTTTGGATTACGCCCCTGTCTCTTAACAGAAACTCCCTTTAGTGCACGCCTCTGTCCATTAATAGAAACTCATTTTGGCGCTCTACCCTGCTCCTTAACAGGAACTGTTTTTGGCGCACGCCCCTGCCTCTTAACATTAAATTCGCGGACACCCCTTTCCTTTGGTGCACGCCCCTGCCTCTGTCCTTTTATTGTTGCTTCTTATTTGCATTTGATTCCTTTTAAGCAGTCTTGTTGCTAATCACTCATTAAAAATGTTGGCACACCAACTAAACCACAAATAGTCTATAAAGTAACGTGTCAAAAACAACATAAAACAAAACAGACAAACATGAAAAAAAAAAATAAATGAAATGCAATACATGAGGCGCAGGCGGGGGCAGAGACAGGTAGAAATTGCCAACAAACAAAACGAAAAACGCCTCCATCTGGCAACCCCCGCTCCTGCTCGCACTTGCACAGACTGTGTGGGAGTGTATGTGTGCGTGTGTGTGTGTGTGTGTGTGTGCTATCTATGGCCACCCACGCACCCACTTACCTCGCCTTGCCATTGCTTTTGCTTGTTCTTTCGCTATACACCTACGCTCTTGTAAATTCAGCAGTGCAGCCACTTGTCGGGGGGGTGGTTGGGTGGCTCGTGCCCAATGGAACTCGAAACTCCTCAAGAAGCAGCAGCAGCAGCCACCACCCAAATGAACCCCTCTTCACCCATACCGCACACCCGTTACCATCCCCTTTCATGGCTAGTGTGGCGGGTATTAAAAATAAATTCAAAAAGTTTTGTATTTATTTTGTTGGTCTTTCCTTACTTTCTGTTGGGCAAACGCGACATCTCTTAGTGAAATTACATTGCCGTACTTAACCTCACTTTTAAAAACGTGCTGCCAACTCGTTTTTTAGTCATGTATATTAAGCTAGGCTTGTAAAACATTTAACTTATACTACTTCTAAAACAATTGTAAATATTATATATGCCATATGTATGTTTTGTAAAATCAACATTATCCAACAAACTCCTTCCTTACACACACTTAAAACACACACACATGCACACCTACACATACACAACTTGATGATGCAGTGGCAACCGCCGAGGATTCACCGTTGGCAACCAAACTGAAGAAAACCTGGCTTCGCACGCCAGTTGGCGAGGAGCAAGCGGCGCAAGCTGTGCTCGATCCTTCAATAGGTACAAAATTACAAAAGCAGCTGCTTTTATTTATTTATAAAAAAAAACCATACATTTGTTAAACATAGTTTAAGTCTTCATTTTGGGAATGCATATGTATGTACTATTATTTTATTGTAATTTTAACTCTTATTTCTTTACTACAATATGTATTTTAATGTCTTTTCATTTGTAGTGCTATTTTGTGGTAGCATTTGTTTGGTACTGACCTTAACTTTAAAGTTAAGTATTACATTAAGGCATGGTCTTTCAATTTACTTTCATTAAATTAAATATGTATTTTATTTTCTATGTATTTTTATTATCTTAATCAACTTTTACTCATGTACTAATTTGTTGGTTGTCTATATAAGCATTGCACAGTTATTACGTCGTGTTGTTCAAAAAGTTTAGGCCAGTTACCCGGAAGATAAATTTAACTTATGGATAAACTGCATGTTACTTTTTCAAGCTTTTGAAATTCAAAATTAAAAATGTTGTTGAATTGGTAAAAAAAAGTCTACTTGTCCTGAACTTAAATTTAACTTACGTATAAACTGCATGTTACTGTCTCGTATTTTTAAATATTAAAAATGTAGAATTCTGTTCTGTTGGTGAAAAATAGGGCAGTTATCCTGGAGATAAATTTAACTTACGGATAAACTGCATGTTACTTGCTCTTATTTATGTAAGAATTGTGTCAAAAAATATCAAGTAAACATTTATATCTTAAATTATACAATTTTTTAGAGAAATTTTATAAACTAAATTTCTCAATCCAATTCTACATTTATTCAGATAGTCTATAACTTATACGTTAATGTTGTTACAGAGTTTATAAGTAAGCTTACAAAACTATCTAGCTTTATAACACTATAGTAAACTTAAAAATTGTTGTGTGAATTTTAAAATTATTCTGTATTTTGGAACACCCCTACACATACCAACTACAATATTTATTTATGCTCATAGGTGTTTATGTAGAGATCAGTGCCATGCTGCAATGTAGTCTAGATACGAAAACACCAAATTGGCCATGCAATGGTTGTTTGGCTCTAAATTTAACTCACCTAGTTAGTTAGCTCGTTTGTAACTTTTGTTGCAGTTGAAGAATTGGCATGCATATTAACTTATAAAGATTATGGAATACGTTTGCTTGCAGCTGCACTCGAAGAAGAACGTACCAGCCCGACACAAGCGTCAGTTGGCGCCACCACCGGCAATTCCAGCACCAACAACAATACCAACAACAATAATAATAGTAATAACAATAACAACAGCAGCAGCACTGCAAGCGGTGCTGCTGCTACGGCTACTGCTACTGCTGCTGCTGGTGCTGCTGCTAGTGGAGGAGGAGATGGGGAGAAGAGTGAAGCGCTAACCAGCAAACAGCGATACCAGATCAAGCATCGGGAATTGTTTTTATCGCGACAAGTTGAGTCGATACCCGCCACACAGATCCGAGGGAAGTGCTCCGTAACGCTGCTCAACGAGACGGAATCACTTCAAAGTTATCTCAATAAAGACGTGAGTTGTAGTGTCGTATCATACGTATATCAGGCCTGTTCCCATTTTCACTGTGTGCAAGTGAATTTTGTTCTTAATGCTTCTATTTTTAAAAAGGTAGTGTATTTAACCAGAACCGTAAATCAAAATTTACCTGCACAAAAGATTGCGGATTGAATTCCCTTATCGTTGGGGTAGTACATCTATTTCTAGCTGAAAAGTAAGTAAAAAGTAAGTAAATTCAATATTGAATTACTGTCAAAAGAAGTGAATTCAATGCGCAAACTCCTGGTGAATGTAAAAGTAAGAACATTACTAGCAAACTCACTTGCGCAAAAGTTTTATTTATTATTATATCAATCTGCAAACTATTGGCGAACTTTAAAACCACAAACCTTTCAGGTACAATATTAAAGTGAAAACTAAAATAGGCCTGTATATGATCTAATTAATTGTTGTAATATGTGTGATTGTTTTTCTAATTTATACAACTTTTTTTTCAGGACACATTCTTTTACTGTCTGGTCTTCGATCCAAATCAAAAAACGTTGCTCGCCGATAAGGGCGAGATTCGCGTCGGCAGTCGCTATCAGTGTGATATACCCGCCAAGCTAAAAGACACCGCCACGGATGAGCGCAAGCTGGAAGAGCTCGAATCGCTAGTGTGGACGCCGGAGCATAGTTTGACCGATCGCAAGATCGATCAATTCCTTGTCGTCTCCCGCTCCATTGGCACCTTTGCCCGCGCCCTCGACTGCAGCAGTTCGGTAAAGCAGCCCTCACTACATATGTCTGCCGCGGCCGCCAGTCGCGACATTACGCTGGTAAGTAATTTAATATTAAGGAACTTAAAAGTCAAGTTATTGATTGTGTCTACTTTTCATAGTTTCACGCCATGGACATTCTGCATAAGCATGAATATTCAATTGAGGAGTCAATGTCCTCGCTAGTTCCTTCCACTGGGCCAGTACTCTGTCGCGATGAAATCGAAGATTGGAGCGCATCGGAAGCTAATCTCTTTGAGGAGGCCCTCGACAAATATGGCAAAGACTTTAATGACATACGACAAGATTTCGTAAGTGAACAAAGTTTTGGAATATTATCCAAACAAAAACTTTTTTTTTACTCGTAGCTAGGATGATAAAGTAATGAAAATAAAATTAAATCAATTCCTTTTTTTATAAATCTAACAGCTGCCATGGAAAACGCTTAAGCAGATTATTGAATACTACTATATGTGGAAGACCACCGATCGTTATGTGCAGCAGAAGCGCGTTAAGGCCGTTGAGGCGGAACTGAAGCTCAAGCAGGTCTATATACCCCAATATAACAACAATGGCAAAGGCAATGGCAACAGCGTAAAGGCAAGCAGCGGTGGTGGTGGTGGACCCGGTGGCGGCATCTATAATGGCACCACCAATGGCGGTGCCGATTTGTCCAACAATGGCAAACCCTGCGAATCCTGCGGCACAACAAAATCATCACAGGTAAGACAATTAATATTTGTAATTGAAAATATATACTAAAGTGTATTTTTGTTTTGCACAGTGGAACTCCTTTAGCAATGGTCATCTTGCGTGTCGCCTCTGTCAAAGCTGTTGGGACTATTGGCGAAAGTACGGCAGTATGAAGTCAGCGCACAAGGGTGATGCCAACGATAGTGAGGCTAAGAAAAAGGCGACTATCGTTGGAACGCCAACAGCTGCAGTAACTACAACTGGCGCCACACCTGTCGTTGATCTTAATGATGATGAGAAAGTCAGTGATTTAAGCAATCGTCAATTGCACAGGTTTGTAAACATACAAAATAATTTATAAATGAGAGTATGGACCTAGAGCTACAACAAATTGGTTAAACGACAATCTGAAACCGTTAAGTCATAGTTAGATCGTTCAGTTAAATCGAACTCGTTCTAAATGTATATAGAAAGAATTCAAACTTGACTACGATAGAACAGATAAGATCGAGTTGTATTCAGTTGGAATCGTATTGTTTTAACTAACAAATGTGCATACTAAGACTTTGAGAACCGTTGAAGCTATTCTGAAAACTTGCTTTCGTCACTGGATTGTTTCAACATGTCGAGGTTTCTTTACTGATCTAAAATACTTATATCTCAATCTATTGCAGGTGTTCCATTGTCAACTGCGGCAAAGAGTTCAAGCTGAAGACCCACCTGGCGCGTCATTACGCGCAAGCGCACGGCATTGCGATCAGTTCTGGATCGCCGCGACCCATCATGAAGACGCGAACAGCCTTTTACTTGCACACGAACCCCATGACGCGTGTGGCACGCATTGTTTGTCGAAGCATTGTGAAGCCGAAGAAGGCGGCGCGGCAGAGTGCATATGCCATCAATGCGCTGCTGGTGAAGCAAGAATGTGAGCTCTTAAGTTTATAAAAACAAAAACAATGTTTAATAATTGTTTCAAATTAATTTATAGTTACGAATCGTATTAGCGGCAAATCACAGGCTGAAATCAAAAAGATGCTTTTGCTCAAGCCCAAGGATCGTGGCAGTGTCACAAAGATTGCCAATCGTTTGGGTGCGCCTGGCAGCGGTCCACACGAATGGCTGGTGCTGACGCCCAAAGATAAAATGCCACAGCCCGTTGTTGTTTCATTCCCCAAGCCGCCCAAAGCACCCGACGGCAGCTTAATGTACGAGCGTGTGCCCAATAAAACGCCCGATGTTGTCGCCGTTCCAGTTGCGGCTGACAAAGAGCTAACCATAATTCCAGCGCAAGCAACGTCCACGATACGCAAGCGTGCGCATGAGGAACAGCAGCTCAATGGCACAGAAGGTTCGATTTCTTGAAAGATTTATTTAAACATTGAGTTATATATCTGTATATTTTTTTTACTATAGTGACTATTGTGCCCAGCGGACCGCCTGCCAAACGCCCTAACAAGGATCCCATGCCCTCGCATTGCCCCAGTCCGGAGCAGTTTGCCGCTATGATGGCGGCATCCGGCCAGCCGCTCTCCAGACACCACGTAAGTTTAGGTTAACTGTGGTTATTATAGTCTTGCAGCGAAGGGCTTTGAAACGGGCTTGTTTTCATTTTTATATTCCAAAAAAATAGATTTTCCTTTCCCGTTTCGATCTTTTCTTTCGTTTGTTTTAGTATTTTTGTCAATGGCTGATATATATAAGTCCATATATATAACCACTATAATATATAGCTACCATAGGAACAATCGGTTGAAAAATAAATTTTTGTTTATAAAGATATTTTAATCAAACTCGCTAGTACTCAGTTTCATTAACTTCCACACAGGTTGCCTAAGTTTTACTAAAATCGAGCGACTATATCTTATAGCTGTCATAGGAACAATCGGTCAAGAGTTTAGTTTTTATATAAACAACTTTTCTGCAAGGGTACATAGTTTCGGCAAGCCGTAGATAACTTTTCTTTCTCGTTTATTTCCTAGTCTGCGAGGTTAATTATTTTCTACATCCAGCAAACTTGCTTTTCTTTCCCTTTTAAATATTGACTTTTGTTTCAATGCATTTGATTTTGCAGCTCAATGGCAAGCAGAAGATTGCGCAAATGGCACGCGGCGGCAACGGACGCAAGCAGGTCATTAGTTGGATGGATGCACCGGACGATGTTTACTTTAGGGCAACGGAAGTGCACAAGTAAGCGATAAATTTACCAATCAATTATTTAAGTGGCAATCAAACTGAACTAAACTTTAAATGTATTGCATAGAAAAACACGAAAAATACTCTCAGCTGTGGATTTGCGACGTGCGGCGCGCAAGCCTTGGCGCACACTGCCCATCAAGTCAATGGCTCCGGAGCCGAGCAGCAAACCTATTGAATCACAAATTGTAATACTGGACTGACCGTCGACGGCAAACACATCAGCAGAAGCAACATCAGCAGCGGCAACATCAGCAGCGCCAACATCAGCAGCGGCGGCGGCGGCAGCAGCGACAAAGTTGTTGTCGTCATATTCAGCCAACAGATTTGAACAACAACAACATCAACAACAACAGCAACATCCGCCTTTTCCATATACAATGGATGCATTGCTAAACTAGTGAACCAGATATCTGTCTTTTAAGGTGGCTTGCCATGTACATACATACATACAAACATACATACATCCCGCATGCATACATACAGCCCTCTTCCACACATATATACATAGACATACAATACATCTAGGTGTAGACAAGTGAGAGGGAGTTACAGTATCACTAAGTATATATATAAAGTTGGTAAGCAATTTTATTTTACCAACAATAACAACAACCACAACAACTGACAGCAACAACAAACAAGAAAAACAACTTTACTAGCGCTTAAATAGATGTCATTTATAAAAAAAAGAAAAACAAAAATAGTAAGATAATAAGTGTTAAGATCTAAAGCAATAGCAAAACAAAAAACAAAACCACGCCAAGCAAAATAAATATTTATTACAAATTTTACATAATTTTTAGAATTTTTTAATCTCACAACAAAACAATAACAAGTACACTAGACATGATGAAACAAAATTAGTTGCATTGTTTCAATTAACATTACATTTAATTTTAAATTTTATTATTTTTTTGCCCTGTTCAAATTTAATTTATAATATGTCTTCTATTGTACTTGCTAGGTTTCAAAAAAAGAAATTTTATTATTTTTGTTAAACAAATGTTTGTTGTATGCTAGCTAAAATAAAAGAAAAGAAAAAGGAACCAGATACGTAAATTTGAAAATTCAAACGCCTACATAATTTTGAAATATTTTTCAACACTAAATTTGACAAATTGCAAATAACTGACGAAAGATATTTTCAAAAAAATTGATTTAAATGCTTTAAGTATCATTAACGAAAATTGAGAACTATAAAAAACTTGTTAATAAATGTGACGTGCAAGATTATTTAAAATATTTAATTATACGCTGTAACTAAAAAAAAAAACGGAAAGAAGGATAGAAAAAAACACTACCACAAATTGTACAGTAAAATGGGATAAAGTTTATAACTTCGAATACAATTTATTTTCATAATTTATATAAAAAAAAAATTGGAAAATTAAAAGGCGAAACATAATAGAGAGACACACACACAAACACACAAATATAGCATATTATTAACGCCTATAAATACATATTTAAGAAAAACTAAGCAACAATATACATTCATAAATGTATTTGATAATAAATGATGGTGTCGAACAATTTTCTGTCAAATGACAAGCAACATTTAAAATTAGAAAACAGCATTGAAAACTCAAAAATAAAAAACAGAAAATGAGCCACAACATTTATAAATAATGATTATAAAGAAATTTTAATTGTAAGCCCAATCTATGTATTTTTAACTTTACATTTTAAGTAATTTTGTAAAATAAAAAATTCTTTAAATTAAAACCAATTAGTTAAGTAAAAGAAAAACAATACAAAAGGGAACGACCGCAACAACTAAAGTCAGAAAGAAACGACCACAAAATAAAGATTTCAAGCGCTTAAGCAGCATATAGAAGACTGCCAATTTTCACTTTCGCCATGGTTGTCACCTTTGCTTTTCAGCAAGCTTACCGTCAGGTGAATTGAATCGTAAAAGAATTTAACAAAATCTTTCTTAAAGTAAAAGTGAATTCAAACGTAATCAAAATGATTTTAATTCGCAACTTTTTGCGGATTTTAGTTGAACGTTTAGTAAACGCAATCATAATCAAATTAAATGGCAGGTGATTTCAAATCTACAAATTCTCGTGGTTTCCAGTTAAACATTAAGTGAATTCAAACTGACAAATTTTGGCTGAAAGTGAAAATGGAAGCATGCCCAATTAGTAAAAAATAAAACCGAAAGTCAAGCAACAGAAGCAAATCAAAACAGAGCTATATACATAACTATATATATATATATATATATATATAGAAATATATATATACATAGATATATAAATACAGATATACATATAATATAGTACGCAAATACATTTACATTTTTACAGAGCAGGAAGCAAAAGAAAAAATCTGACAATTTGGCAGGATTTGGGTCGGGGGCAAAGAAGAAAACAGAAACGTTTTTCAAATAAAGTTTTAAAACTAAACATCTTTTCCTAAAAAAAGGCATAATTAATGTAACAATGAATTTATTCACATTTAACAATTACAGGCTATATAAAAACAGATTCCATTTTAAAATAGCTACTCTATGTAGCTGGCAATGCAGAGGGAGGCATTGGTGCCACCAAAACCAAAGGAGTTCTTCAATGCAACTCTTCTAGTTTTATCCTTGGACCAATCGCGCGCGGCTTGCACCACATTGACAGCCACATCCAAGTTTTCCACATTTATTGATGGTGGCAACTTATTTTCCGCGCAAGCATGCACCACAAAGAGTGCCTCCAGATTGCCGGAGGAGCCAAGCAGATGTCCATGCGCGCCCTTTGTGGAGGAAACCAATACATTGGCGGTATGTTCACCAAAGACGCGTCCAATGGCATGCGCTTCTATGCGATCGCCGGTGGGCGTGGATGTAGCATGTGCATTCACGTAGCTAATATCCTCAGGCGTCAAGCCCGCATCCTTAATAGCGCGTCGCATGGCCAAAGTGGCACCGGCGCCATCATCGCTGGGCGATGTTATATGATGCGCATCGCCGGATAGACCATAGCCCAGCAGCTCGGCCAATATGGGCGCACCGCGCGCCTTGGCATGCTCCAGCTCTTCCAGCAGCAGCACAGCGGCACCTTCACCCATAACAAAACCATCGCGCGCCTTATCAAAAGGTCGCGAGGACGCCGTGGGGTTATCATTAAAAGCAGTGCTCAACGCACGTATTCTACAAAAGCCGGCAATGGACAGGGGATCTATGCAGGCCTCTCCGCTGCCGGCGAGCATCAAATCCGCATCGCCATTCCGTATAAAGCGCAGTGCATCACCAATGGCGTGAGCACCTGTGGCGCAGGCTGTGGATACCGAATGATTGGGTCCCTGCAAGCCATGACGCATGCTTATGTGTCCACATGCCATGTTGGGCAGCAAGCGGGGCACAAAGTACGGACTCACACGATTATAGCCACGCTGCAGCTGCTGAAAGGCGCCATAAACCTCGGACAGATCAAACATGCCCATTCCGACGCAAACGCCAAAGCGTTCCCGCTGCTCGGCGCTTAGATCGCTGGGCTTCAGCTTGGCCGCTGTCAACGCCTCATCCGCTGCAATGATCGCAAATTGTGTGGCAGGACTCATGATTTTAATGTCACTTTTGCTTAGTTGCTTATCGATTTGCAGGCGATCCCGTGGTATTTGTGCGGCCACTTGGCAGGGCAGTCCTTTGAATTGTTCGCCCAGCCGGCTTATAGCCGACTCTCCCGCCAAAAGACGTTGCCACGACTCGGGCACATTGTTGGCCAAAGGTGTGACGGCACCGCTGCCTGTGATGACAACTCTGCGACGCGCTGCCTCGCTTGATGCTCTTCGTATTTGTGTTAAAAAACGCATTTTGATAACACGAGCAACGTAACAGAAAATAAATGCCGACAATAACAACGAACACCTGTTCAGCAATGCATGGCGTTGCCAGACTTGCATTAGCTGCCATGTGCTAGAGCTGGCCAAAAGTCGTGCTCTTTTCGTGACACACATGCTGTAAATTTGAAAATATATATTAAACAAGTTATTGACCTTTAAATATTCTTTGTTTTGGAAAAGAAAATAAATGCCGTCAACAAACAGCTGTTCAGCAATGCATGGCGTTGCCAGACTTGTATTAGCTATCATGTGTTAGAGCTGACGAAAAGTCGTGCTTTTTACGTGACACGAGTCAAATCCTAACAAGCAAATTAAATAAGTTATTGACCTCAATTCATTTAACATAATTGTTAAAGTTTTCTTGTTTTAAAAAACATGGAAATGTACGTAGCTACAGTTTTGTTTCTTATTATTTCATATTTGCATGGCTTACCAACTACAAATATATAAAAAACTACTACTGAGTATTAATAGCCTAATCCTAACCGCATACTATAAATGTATATCGCCTATGATGTAAAAAAGACGTGCTTTCCGTCAGCTTTTGTTGTCGGGCAAAAATCATTACTATTTTTTGTGAAATTATCATCAATCTTATCGTACTTATCATGCTGGCTCAATTCCAAACATTTGAGCATAATTTTTCCAGTTTTTGGCGCCTTGTTTTTTACGATTGTGTACAAAACAAACCAGTTAGTTATTTTTAAATTAAAAAGAGCTTTTTTGGAATTGTATGTCAATAAACAATTTCACAACGCTTGGAAATTGCTCCCGCTCAAATTTTTGTTGTTTTTTTTTTATTTGAATTGCCGTTGACAGCAAACTTTAACAAATTGGTTGCTCTCGCTCTCTCAAAAAAACAACATTGCACACATACGCAAAATGTCGTCATACAAAAGAGAACACAGAGAGCGGAAATTTATTGAATTTAAATTCCACAAATAAATGCTCTTTTCGGAGAGGCCGAATCAATCTCACAATTGAGAGGTATTTTGCGGTAATATTTCCCCCTTTGATCAAACTGCAAATATATAAATGTTTAGGAAATTAGTTATTTTTACTAAAGCAAAAGAGTCAGAGTATTGTAAAGATAAAGATTAACATTTTAAAATTTAAATTATTAAAATATTGTTTGTAATTTCAATAATTTATTTATATTGCTATAAATGCAGTTTGTAATTAATATTACCTGTACCAAAAAACAAATTACAGTTCCCTATGTAAATGTTTAGAGTAGTTTTATACCTTAACCAATAACACACGTTTATTGAATATGTATGCTTGCATGTAATATAATACTTAAAAAGTTATAATTAAATCAATTATCTCTCGACTCTTTTTAAAATAGTCAATTTTGTTTGACCCATATGTTTTCGTGTGGCACATGTGTTACAAACGTGCTGATAAAATCATCAAGTTGCAGAGCGTGAAACGAAGAGTATCAAAAAGCAGCTGCTGAACACCAACACACATGCACATGCTTATTTCTCTCTCGCTCTCACTCTCTGTTTTTTTTTTGTCGAGGTTTCTTCACAAGATTTCTTTTTCGCTCACTCTCTGGCCGTTATTTCATTAGCATTTTAGCTGTCGAACCGAGCAGAAGTTAAAGCGGTCGACAAATTATTATAAACTATATAAAATTTCACGTAATAATTGTGTGAATTATAATTAATTACAGAAGGCAACGAATACTAAAATCTATATATATGTATAAGTGTTTACAAATTATTGTGGGATACTACGTCTAAACCGACTGATTAGCATACGAAAAACAAAAACAAAGGCGAATTCTTTTTGCAATTTGCTTTGTTTCTAGCCCAACCAAAACGACGACGACAACGACCAATCAAAGCCAAAGCAACAAACGGTTAATTTCGTACGTTGCATGAGAAGAAGGCAGCGAACAACAACAAATTGTCGCTGACCTCGACCCTAGACAATTTGCAACAACAACGATTACAAGAACACGAAGAAGAAGAAGAACAACAACAACTTACATCTTGTTGCTGTTGTTGCCGGCAATGTAAGATTGCTTTATTTATATGTAAAATTGAATATTGCTTTGACAGTGAGTGTGCATAAAATATTAATAAAGCAGAAGAAGGCGTATAATAAAAAAGAAAGGAAGACAAAAAAAAGAGGTAGTTCGATTTCTATTGTACTTTACATACAGTGCTGTAACGGTAAACGGCTAACAAGTGATAATTGTGCCTAGCTACAAAGTTTTATATTAGAATATTATGAACCGTACCAGAAGAAAAGTTCTACGACCTAAGAATCCCTACACAGATGCAAATCTCTTCTCACGCTGGAGCTTTTGGTAAGATATATACATATACTATACATTTTATATTATCTGTTCTTCCCCATTAGCACCCCCAACTCCATATTAGTCATATTAGTCATTTACGGTAATTTATATTTTGTCATGCGTTTTCTTCTGCGTTCGCCGCCTCTGCCAACGTCAGAATGCGATAGCACGTGTCATGACAGTATTAAATTTACACATCCATGTTGTGTATGTAGTTGTAATTACTAATAACTAATATATAATACTTTCAGACGTATGAATGTATATATTTTATATATGTATGTACAGACGTAAATAAGAAGCAAGTGTAATTTATATGCTTTTGTATTTATAGAGGTTATTCACCGCGTTTTCAGTTTCTTAAAGCAAATAAGGGGTTTCAAATAATTAAAATAGTTTAAAATACAAAATGAAATTATAAAAAAGTTATAAAATAATTTTATTAAAATTATAACAATTCAAAAATTATAAAAGTATAAAAACAAAATTCGAAAAAAAATACAAAAATCTAGATATTGTTAACGTAAAGCCATAACAATGTTCAGTAAAATTAAATTTAAAATTAAGTAGGTATATGCAGCATCGTTAACCAGTGCTGTAATTAATTAATTGATTTTGTAAAGCATTAGTCATTTAATTAGCATTGAAAACAGTAATGCTAGTGAACATTTTTGTAACTAGCATTAAAAATAGTAGTATTCAAAATAATATTGAAAAACAAGTAAGAATGCTCTAGTCGAGTGTGCCCGACTACGAGACTCCCTGCTCCCAACTTGCATTTCAAGCAGTTCAGCGGAACACCAGCAGGCAGTGCACTTAGCTTGTGCAGTGGCTGTCAAACTGTTGTTTCTGCCAGCTGAGACGGGGGTAATAGATTCTTCCGTAACTTTGGTGCTATTTATCCGATCGTGTTGAAATTTTCACAGTAGATCAACTTTGATTTTCCGATTTTCATTAAATTTTGTCAACATGTGTGCTTTTATCGAAAAGTGTTGTACTATATATCTATCCTCTATATAGGATATCTCCTAGTCTAGCACAATAGACTAGCGCATGCTCACATACTTTAATCTTCAATACTTTTCTAAACTGACTGATTTGATGGTTCACGCTTGAATATATACTATACATATGTACATCTATTAGAAGTCACTGTTGCTCTCAAGGTTGCATTATTATCTCTAAATACGAGAACTTACATACATTTTATGTATTTTATATATGTATATATGTATGTAGGTAAAAAGCTTACAGACGCGCATATGTTCATTTTGATTAGAATTATTGTACGATGGAGTTGAGTTTTTTTGTTATTTTTTTATTAATATAGCATTGAATTAATATTGTTGTCGTTTGTACTCGATTAATATAATATAATACCTCAAAGCGTAGCGTCTATTGTTTGCATTCAAAAGAAAGATATTTTCTGGTTTTAACGATAATACTTCTGTTTATAAACCGTGTTCAGAAACAGTTGCGTAGATCAACACCATTTTGTTAAAACTTAAAAACTATTATGCTCGTTAGCGTAATTATAGTTAGTTAGTATGAGTCTTAGTACTTATGGACTATCAAATTGCTACCAAAACTTATTTCACATTTTCGCTGTAGACAGACATCATAAAACTACATACTTTAGTATATAACACCCACAATTTATAGATAAAGTTGATGTATGTTTTATTTTACCTAAGCTGCCTTGTGATGTTCATAAATCGCATTTATTGTGGGAGTGTTGTTATTGCCAGTTACCGAGAAACTTTTTCACGATTCGGGGTTTCCAACCCAGAACTTTTGCTGTTACAGGAAAACAACATTGGGGTACAGTTCATCTTGATATTCTTGCTTGGATTTTAACCAGATAACTTGAATTTCGTTACAACTATTGTACAATTTATTAAATTTATATATATTATATTTATAATCAACATAGCCAAAGCTGAGAAGCGTGGCTAATTAAAAACTAAAATGATGCAATTGTATATGAAGCTATAAAGTTTACATAAATGCAATTAAGTTTAAGTAAACATACCTTGTATTCTTATCAGAAATGACAACAAGCATTAACGGATTTAACTATTTGCAGGTGGATACGTGATCTGTTCAAACGCGGATTGCAGGGACCGCTGACAGATGAGGAGCTATACCAGCATAGAAAGACTCTGGATAGCGAACGGGTGACGAGCAAGTTCGGAGATCTGTGGGAGGATGAGAAGAAGCGTAGTAATCCGAGTGTTGTGCGCATGATGTTACGTGCATATGGCAGCCTTTTCCTGCCCCTTGGCATTGCTTTTTCATTAACAGAGACCACTTGCAAGTAAGTCAATAGCAAATTAAAAGAAAAAAACCTGAGATTTTAATACTAAAAAAAATACCAAGTTGAGCCAAAAATATGAATGTTCTGATCGGAATCGGAAGTTCCCATTTCCGAATAGGCCTGAATATTTTATATGTAGATAATCTGGGCTGTTTCCATTAATGCTTCAAAATGCAATCGTAATTATGAGATGTTCTGTATTCCGAATATCGATTGAAGAGATGTATTCAAGCTTGTTTTGTAAAAATAAAAAACCCAAAAAAGTACCCAAGTTTGGAAATGGGAACAGATTCGAAAGTCACGTAGATCCTAAAAAAAATCGCAAAGATAAATAATTCGAAAATAGAATTGTTTACTGCCTTGCGAAAAACTCAAACTAATCCTTAATTTTTATTGCAGATGTCTAATGCCGTTGTTTTTGGGCGGCCTGGTTGGTTATTTCGCAACGGATCAGGACACGATAAGCGAATCGGATGCATATCTTTATGCGCTAGGCATTGTGGTATCCATGCTGGTGCCCGTGTTGACATTCCATCCATTTATCTTTTGCATATTTCAAGTGGGCACCAAACTGCGCCTAGCCTTATCCGGTCTCATCTATCGCAAGTGCCTTCAAGTGTCGAAGAGCAGCAGCAATGATGGTTTGCGTGCACGTGCCATAAATATATTATCGAATGATTTGGGTCGCTTTGATGTGGCGCTCTGTTTTCTGCATGATACGTGGAAGGGACCCATGGATTCGCTGCTCATTGGCTATCTAATGTATCGAGAGATTGGACTGTCTGCCGTTATAGGCGTTTCATTTATGCTTAGTTTTATACCACTGCAAGCCTGGGCAGCCAAAAAGGCAGCATATTATCGGCAGAAGACAGCGGAACGCACAGATATGCGTGTCAAGCTAATGAATGAGATAATACAGGGTATACAGGTCATCAAGATGTATGCCTGGGAGAAATCCTTTGCACGCGTCGTTGCCGAAGTGCGATTGAAGGAGGTTAAAGCTATACGCGGCACGTCCTATATATATGCCGCATTGAGTTGCACGTCCATGATCTCGCCGTTATCGCTATTCCTTGCACTCTGCTCTTATGTTTATTTGGGTGATGCTTTGACGGCACAGAAGGTCTACACGGTTAGCTCATATTTCAATATGTTGAATGATTCCATGGTGCACTTTTGGCCTTTATCCATTACCTTCATTGCGGAGGCTTTAGTCTCCGCCAAACGTTGCAAGGAGTTTCTTTTGGATGGCGATAAGGCCGAGGTACCCATTATTTTGGAAGAGGATGCCAAGCAATCCAAGCAAAACAAACGCAAGCTTACCGAGCAGGATAAACTAAAGAATGCGGAGCACAATGGCTCGCTGTTGACCAACGGACAAACGCTGGTGGCACCACCAACACAGCCGCCACAACACAATCGACTGCGTGATTATAGCCCCGAGGCGACCAAGAAATGTGTTGTACTCAAGAATGTAACCGCATCGTGGGATGCCAGCGATGGGCATACCAATTGTGCCATTGATAGCTTCAGCACGGACATACAGGATCAAACATTAACTGCCGTTGTGGGTCCTGTGGGTGCGGGCAAATCCAGTTTTTTGCACGTGCTTCTCGGCGAGGTGGGCATTGATCAGGGTGAGGCATTTGTGCACGGCAAGGTCAGCTATGCGTCACAGGAGCCCTGGGTCTTTGAGGGCACCATACGCGATAATGTGGTCTTTGTGGAAGATTACAACGAACGTCGATATAAAAAAGTGATCAAAGCTTGTGCGCTGGAGCGTGATCTGGAGCTGCTGCCACGTGGTGACCTCACAGTTGTGGGCGAGCGTGGTGTTAGCCTCAGTGGTGGTCAAAAGGCGCGTGTCAATTTGGCACGCGCTGTTTATCGCAAGGCGGACATTTATCTACTGGATGATCCTTTATCCGCCGTGGACACACATGTCGGCAAACATATCTTTGAGCGTTGCATACGCGACTTTCTATCCAATAAAATACGCATTTTGGTCACACATCAGGTGCAATATTTGTTCGATGTGGAGCATTTGCTTTTGATGGCCGCCGGCAAGGTTGTCGCGCAGGGCAGCTATCAGCAGCTGCAACGTTCCAAGCAATTTCAATTTCTGGAGCAGACGCACGATGAGAGCGGCATTGATACACATAGCGTTAGCAGTCACATGTCACGCAGTGATTCAGAGAAGAGCATGGATCAACATCATAATCAGCTGCTGCGACCCGATGAAACCGTCGAGGAGCTCAACCAGGAGCAACAGGCAATTGGTGCGGTCAAGTTTAGCGTCTACGCCTCCTATTTTAAGGCGCTGGAGAGCACGTTTCTGCTTGGCCTGATTGTCGTGCTCTTTATTACTGCTCGGGTTATGCTCACGGGCGTCGACTATTTCTTATCGCGCTGGTAAGTGCTCAGTAATCCTGCTTAATTTAACCATTCTCTAATCTTGTTTTTAATTAATTCGTTAGGGTTATTTGGGAGGAGAAGATTGCGCTCAATGGCAGCACAACAACTGTGCCCATGTCTATGTCCAATGAGTCCACACCGTCGTCCGAAAATGATGTCCTTAATGTAACAGCACCTTTGAGCCACGAAACCGTCGAGGATGGCATTCGTCAGGAGCTAATCCTTTTCTATGCTGTCATTTTAAGCGCCACGTTCATTGTTTATTTGCTGCGCACCTTTGGCTACTTCAGGATGTGTCTGCGCATCTCCTTGCGCCTCCACGATCGCCTCTTCCGCGGCATCACACGTGCTAGCATGTACTTCTTCAATACAAACTCCTCAGGTCGCATTCTGAATCGTTTTTCCAAGGACATACGCACCATTGATACGGATTTACCGCATACGCTGCTGGATTGCCTAGCGGTAATTATTGCTTATATTTTATATATCTTTGCTGAGAGTTAAATGAATTGAAAATGGGAACATTTTCATAGAAGACCACCTTTAAATATTTTTTGAATAGATTTTGTAATGCTATAAAATTGTGCTGACGTACTAAGCAGTTCAAATTTAAAGAAAACATGCAAAGATTTTTAATGCTTCAAATTTAATTACTATATATGGAAAATGTCATATTTTTGGTTCGACAAATACCAAATAACCAATTTTAGATTCAACTTGAATCTTCCGAGTTGGTGCATTCATCCGCTTAACGAATTGGATTGTTCCTCAGCTTTCGTACTCGTTCCTTGAAATTTCTTTTTGAGACACCATTAAGGAAATTGCGTTTCAAGAAAAACGAATCTATTGCGGACAAATAATATATTTAACTTAAATATAATTAATCTAAAGGGAAATGAATTTAAAACAACACTTACCTTTAAAGACGCCGCATGAGCTCTATAAAATCTAAAAAGGATGAACAATATCCCTTAAAAAACGATTAGAAAAACGGAAAACAGAAATAAAATAAGATCAAAATTTTGAAAATAAGAAATTGATGGTCAATGCTAAATCTACTTATTGATGAAACCTGTTGCAGAAAGATAACTAAAGATAATTAATTAAAAAGAGAAGATTCAATATTAACTTACCGTGGTTGAAGAATGCAGAAATAAGATTAAATTAGAACAAATGAGATTGCTTATTGAGACACCATTAAGAAATTCCGAAGAAAAACGAAACTCTTGCGGACATATAATTTTTTTTTTTTTAAATTTTGATCCCAAGAGCATTTTGCCTCGATGCTGCGATAATCCCAAAATAGCATTTATCATTTTTTGAATGGTCTAAAAATTATTTGTAAAGATAATTAACTCAAATATAATTAATGCAAAGCGAAAATAATTTAAAACTTCACTTACCTTAATGAATATAAAAACAAACAAAAAATAAGATTAAAATAAAACTACAATTTTTAAACTTAGACACCGAAAAATGATGTTGACTGTAGTCAAGTTCAACAGAGACTAACTATATTTCCGTATAGCTCTGATGCTCCTAAACTAGAAAATTATGAAAAAGTCAAAGTCTACTAGGTTTTTTAATAATATTTCTAAATACAGTCAGACTTCCTTAACATGAACTGCTCTTAGTCGAGACAACGTTCTTAGTTTTGTGGCACCAACTAGATAGGTGTCGCAGGTACGTTTTGCAGAGAGAGAGGTGGACTTGACTAAATTCTTTCCCAGGAAGGGTAAGGGAAGGGCTATAAATTAAATAGCTAAATTTCGATTTTTTCTGTTTTCTTACAGTTTGCAATTGATGTCTCCGGCGTGCTGATCATTGTGGCCATTGCCAACTATTGGCTATTGGTGCCCGCCGCTGTGCTGGTTATAGTTTTGGCCTGCATACGTTATTGCTATGTGAATACAAGTCGCAGTGTTAAGCGTCTGGAGGGCATATGTAAGTATATATACCAAACTGTTGGTTTACAATTGCAATAATTAATATTTTATCTTTTTTTTCTAGCACGCAGTCCTGTCTACTCGCTGACAAATCAAACGTTCCAAGGCTTGACCACGGTACGTGCTCTGCAGGCACAGAGCGCCCTAGAAGCGGAATTTCACGAGTATCAGAATGCGAATACCTCCGCGTGGTTTCTTTTCCTTTCCTGCACGCGGGCCTTTGCCCTGTGGTCGGATATCTTATGCGTATGCTACATGACGGCAGTAGTTTTTAGTTTTCTGCTGTTGCGCAATGAGTTTAACAGCGGTGATGTTGGTTTGGCCATACTCCATTGCACCACCATGACGGGCATGTGTCAGTGGGGCATGCGTCAAACGGCCGAGCTGGAGAATGAAATGACGAGCGTTGAGCGTGTACTCGAATATACAGAGCAGCCTTCGGAGCCGCCATTGGAGACATCCGAGAAATTTAAACCCAAAACCGAATGGCCCAGCAAAGGACGCATTGAGTTTATTAACTTTAAATTGCGCTATTCAGCCAAAGAGGCACCCGTGCTGCGGGATCTCAACTTTACCATCGAATCATGTGAGAAAATTGGCATTGTGGGACGTACTGGTGCGGGCAAATCCTCTATTATACAATCCATATTCCGTTTGGCCTGCAACGAGGGCATGATACGCATTGATGATATTGATATTGAGCATATGGGTTTGCATGATTTGCGCAGTCGCATCTCAATAATACCCCAAGATCCGGTGCTGTTTTCGGGCACGCTACGCTATAATCTGGATCCCATGGACGAACGCTGCGACGAGGAGATGTGGAAAGCGCTGGGCGATGTCGAACTGCGTTCGTATGTTTCTACATTGATTGGTGGCCTCAATTGTCGCATGTACGATGGTGGCTCCAACTTTAGCGTGGGTCAACGACAACTTGTTTGCCTGGCACGCGCCATTCTCCGCAACAATCGTGTGCTGATTTTGGATGAGGCAACGGCCAATGTGGATCCAGAGTACGTTTTCACAGATCACTGATGGCTAATCTTGTACTAATCTCGTTCTCTTTCTCTTTATAGAACTGACAAGCTGATACAGCAAACAATACGCTCCAAATTTGCCAATTGCACTGTGCTAACAATTGCACATCGTTTGCATACGGTTATGGATTCGGATCGTGTGCTGGTGATGGATGCGGGCGAGGCACGCGAACTGGGTCATCCCTATGAGCTGCTTCAACGACCTGGCGGCTATCTGCGTCATTTGGTGGACAACACGGGCACAGCAACGGCATTTGCTCTACAGCAGGCAGCAGAAGAAAGCTATAGCAAACGATTGCTAAACAATCAAGTGCCGGAGGAGGATCTTAATATCACTTTGGCACTGCGCGAGGAGAAGGAGTAGCACAAAACTCACAAAATACAAACTCACACAAAAGTTATTGCTTAAGGTCTATAGCATTGGAACTGAAAGTATTATAATGAGCGTACATCTTAATATTGTACTTAATTTAAGCTTTTGTTTAATTTTTTTCTTTGTTGTACTTGTTATTTTGTAAGTTCTATTCCGTTTAAGGTATGTACATAAATATTTATGTATTGTATATTTCGGCGTGATTCATTGTTAACTTGTTACTTAAACTTCAAATGGCGAATTTATGAATGCTACACAAATGCTACATGCACACTTCCTTTAGGATATCTTTATGCCTCCGATATGTCTTCAGATAACTATAATTATAACTATCTTAGAAACTCGAAAGCAATTTGCACAAATCAAAAATGCAACTACTTTATAATCAAATTATGTCAAGTGCTATTTTTTATACACAATATGTAGTATAATTTACAATATAATATATATATTATGACATTATGTACTTATGTATGTATTTACGTACAAAATCTCAATAAAGTGCCTGAGAACTATTAAACCAAAATCATGGGTTTTATTATGTTCAATTATTTTTTTTTTCAAATTCTTTTGATTCAGAACAATTTATCAATTTATTTATTAATTCATTGTTTTCTTTTCACCATTATTTTAAATGTATTATGTTATACGTCCAAACAATCTCCATAACAAAAGGCGCTGTACTCAAGGACATTTGAATTCTAGCACATAGTTGATAACGACCAGCGGGATGAAATGATGGCATCATAAGGGCCTTGTCCAGACTTTTTAGAAAGTAAACCTTTGGTGCAATGGGGCATTTAAAGAAGCTGTTGTTCACAACTAATTTGCGGTAGTTAGCTTCCAAAACTTTGTTAAGTATACGATTGTTGAGAAACTGACAGCCATCCAGTTTATTGACATTGTACATTATTCGCTTGGATTTCAAAGATCGCATAACTATGGAAATGGAGAAAGCGGGCGCCTTTTTAACAACTCGAAAAGTGTGTAGTATCTCATTATTGTCCACTTTTTTAAAGTATTCCACAAAATTGTGATCACAGTCGGTTTCTACAGATTCTAAAATTAATTTTTGCTTGCCTCGCACAGTTACCTATTTGCATAAGCTTAAGAGAGTTAAAATAAAAGAAAAGTATAATTTTTATCCTACCAATTCTTTGGATTCAGCTGCAATGACCAGTAGCAAAGACAGGATGCAAACTAGCAGCGGTCTCATGATGAACTGCAAACTGCCGACTCTAGATTAACAATCAACATAATTTATTCAGTTATTTAGAATAACCAACTATTGTAACTGACATGTAATGAGTTTTAATTAAGAAATTCAAAGCTTTGAATAAATACCAACAGCGATCAATGATCTTTTAATGGGCCATTAGCTGCACGTTTGTTATAGTTTAATGTTTATGTTTAATGCTCATATAATTGTCAAAATTAGTAGTTACCACATATGTAGGTACATAGAAAATTAAATGGTATTTAAATTGTGAGCATCACATCTGCGACAGAATAAAATATATTTTTTATTGAACTAAACTCATTTCAAAAACCTTTAATTGATAGAGATATGGGAATCTGCGGTACGTGCATAAAACTTAAGTTAAAATATTTTTGAATTTGTATACAAAATAATTCTACTCTTGCAGAGGTTTCATGCAATGAAGGAGACGTCTCCGACCCCATAAAGTACATATACTCTTGTTCAGCATTTACAGTAAACTCTTCAAATTCAGAGTCTTAGTATTATTTATGCATTTTGACAAAATTTCAACAAAATTGAACCACTACTTATTAAAAAAAGAATTGTATTTTTGTTTCTCAAGCTATATTACCCAAAGTCACTTATTTTATGATTTATTTAGAAATATACATATTGTGTAAACATGATTAAAATCGGATTACTATATACAATATAGAAACAATCTGTTGTTAAATAACCTGCTTGATGAAAAACATCGTTGTTTTTATAGATATCTTAACCAAACTCAGCAATTGTAAGTTTGATCAAAATCGATCTGCTATATCTTAGGTTTCATAGAAATTAATGGTCAAATTTTAATTTTTTTGTATTATATATAATGCTATTCTGTCTTTTATCTTGGGCACCCTGAAATAGATGTTTATTTTAATTTTTTTTAAATTCGTTCAAATTTAATTGAAATCGAATAACTTTATCATAAAGCTGCAATATGAACGATTGATAGAAAATTGAGTAATTGGAAAAAATTAGAAGGATCTCTGCAAAAATATTATATATTCAAAATTAATTTTAAAATTTTTTTTTAGCTTCATTAACAATTCTTCACAGCAGAAACAATACTTCTAACCCAAATATTTTTTTTCGTGCATGGGAAAAAATCGCGTTGGTTGCCCTTTAATTAGTAATTAAATAAGTTGAATGAGTAGTTTGCCTCAAGTGCTATTAGTTATGATTTGATAGTCACAAAATGGAGAATACTACATCCCAGACAGAAGATAAACGCTGATGGAAAAGCACTCATCGATTGAGTGGCGCAGACATGTTTCAATCAAAATTGTCATTGGTATTTCAAAAATGTAATAGACTAGCAATAAAACAACTGATTAAGGTAACAACTAAAACAAAAGTATAGGAAATTAGTCATTATACACAGATATTTAGGGTCTGTGGACACCACAGAGTTTTGGAGGCAAAGTTTTTATTATGCGAATAGACAACATTGAAAGCCACTTTAACAAATGGTCGCTCGTAGTTTTTTTTTTGGGACTGCATCGCTGATGGTTTGCTGTCAAGCGGAATTAAGATAAAAACACAAAACGCGGGGCTGTGTGCTTCGTTTTGGGGTTGGTGGTGCGATAGGGCACACTGCGGATCATTGATTTATAGCTGATGTATCAGTTGAAACGTAGCGCAACATTTAGTTAAAAATCAAATGGTTTTCACACGCAGCAAATTAGTACGAAGCCAAACGGCAAAGGCAACGGGCCACATGCATAAAGGATCGGAGTGACATACATATAGCATATAAATAAAATTACCTATGTGATATACTTATAAGTATAATATTAATAAATATTTGTATAAGCAAATTTATGCAGTCCATGTTAAAGAATGTGCGCGATAAAGGAGGAACGCAAACCAAATCCAGTGCTAAAAGCAAATATCTTTTCCAAATGGTTCTTTATGTGAGTGCGCGTTAGTTATAAACAAATATACTAAGTACATCTAGTAACATATAATAAATCTCAGTTGTTTTATCTAGACGGTTTTATAAAGTGCACCATGTACATTCATAAATTGTCATAAATTTGCTTATTTTAAAAGCTTACACCTATACGTAATATAAGCAACATGTTACGTATACGTAATATGTTTAAAGTTTTCAAAATTCTTGAAATTGTGCAAAATGAATTCAACATGTGTATAAATAATGCCCGATCAGCTCCTGTCTGCCGCCTGCTGCCTGCTGCCGTTTGATAAGATAAGCTTTGAAGACCAAATCGCGTCCAGATTTATGACTGTCAATTTTGAATTCAAGCGTGGAAACGTTTTATGTTAAATTGTGATTAAGATACAACTGCTGTGGCTATAAAATGACTGTCTATAAAAAAACACAAGTTCATAAATTCTAAAAATACGTGCCTCAGAATTTTAATTCTTATGAAAGTGTTTGCGTTTAAGCTGAAAATAACCTGTCATAAGTGGGTCTTGATTACAATTGTTTTTAAGAAATTGCAACAAAAATCAGATTATACTTTAAAATATAAACCTTTTGGTTTAAAGTTCAATTAAAAAGATTTTTATAGGCTATAAAAAGATTCATTTCCTTTCAATCAATAAAGATTAGATGATAGGATCGGGATAGAAAACTATGTCTCGTTCCCAATGCAACCATTAAAATGACCTGTCCAAATTCTTTTTATGCTTTTTCAAATTATTCCGCGGACTCGCATCAAATCTTAGAAAATTAAAAAGGCTTCAATGCAAAATTAATTAAGAGATTATTAAAACTTAAAAAAAAATGAAAGTTGATGAATAGAAATTCTGTGTTAAAAATACTTTAGAACTTTTAAAGTACTTTGGCAAAAATGTTGAGTTCATATTATAATTTTATTAAAATTTAATATTTGTATATAATGACTCCACCCCCCTCAATCCCTTGCTTTGTAGCTGGACACGTGAGATTCTAGGCAAGGGTCGTGGGAAATGCGTGGATCCTGCGGATTTGTATGAAACCCTGCCCACTTTGGATAGCACCGAAGTATCGCACACATTGTTGGGCTACTGGGAACGTGAACTAAAACGACCCAAGCCCAGTGTGTTGCATATGATCTTTCAGGCCTATGGCTGGAGCTTGGTGCCCATTTGTATACTCTATTCGCTGCTGGAGATCTTATTGCAGTAAGTCTAGCGTTGAAAAGAGAAGCAGACGGAATATTGTTTAATAACTTTCCTGTTGCAGCACAATGCAACCGCTGCTGCTGGGAAGATTGGTATCCTTTTTCTCCAAGGACTCGGATGACGATAACATGAGCAAGCAGTCAGCCTATCTATATGCCATGGGCGTTGTCCTGTGCTCTTTAATCTCGGCGCTCTGCTATCATCCATTTATGTTTCATGTGTTTGAGCTGGGCGCACGCATTCGGTTGGCCTGTGCCGGCCTAGTCTACAGAAAGTGCTTAAGGGTATCCGTGGCGGCGGATAATAGTGGCATGAGCGGCTATGCGATAGCCATAATGGCCACGGATTTGCCGCAATTCAATGAGACTTTTTACTACTTTCACGAGCTGTGGAAGGGACCTGTGGAGGGTTTGGTCTTTGGCTATATTATATACCATGTGATTGGTTGGCCTGCGCTGGTGGGCATGGCCACCATTATACTCTTCATACCGCTTCAAGTGTGGGCGGCCAAGGCAACGGCCAGATTTAAACGGCTCTCGGCGGAGTATGGCGATGAGCGAGTCAAGCTAATGAATGAGATTATAGCGGCCATGCAGGTCATCAAGATGTATGCCTGGGAGAAATCCTTTGGCAAGCTCATAGGACATGTGCGCAAGAAGGAAATGGGTGCCATTCGCGGATCCATGTACGTCTATGCGGCGCTGCAGTGCACCAATATGATCTCAAAGCTGTCGCTCTTTCTGTGCCTGGTCAGCTATGTGTATACGGGTGATGTGGTCACTGCACAGAAGGTATTCATTGTGTCCAGCTACTATGATCATCTCAATGAATCGCTGCTGCATCTTTGGCCACTGGCCATTAATTCCTGGGCAGAAACTTTTGTCGTGGCGCAACGTGTTTTGGATTTTCTGCTGCAGCAGGAGGATCCTGCTGATGGCGGCGTGGATAACTTTGTCGATGTGGATGATGATGTGCAGCATGGCAATTATTATGGACACATGCATAATCCCTTGGCATTGCGCAAGAGCGTCACGTTGCGTCAACTCACAGCTAGCTGGGATCCGGCCACGCAGGAGAAGCGTCAACGGCATATCGAAGACATTAGCTTCGAGGCAGAGGCTCAACAGTTTGTGGGCATTGTGGGCACTGTGGGCGCAGGCAAGAGCACGCTGCTGGCTGCGCTGCTGGGCGAACTGGATATAATCGGTGGCAGCGTGGAGCTCAATGGCGTTATCAGCTATGCGCCACAGGAGCCCTGGTTGAATCGTTGTAGTCTGCGTGATAATATTATCTTTATGGAACGCTATGATGAGCAGCGTTATAAGGATGTGCTGCGCGTTTGTCTCTTGGAAACGGATATAGAGCAGCTGCCACATGGTGATGCCACCATGGTGGGTGAATCCGGCGCCAGCTTGAGCGGTGGTCAAAAGGCACGGGTTAGTCTGGCACGCGCCGTCTATCGCAAGGCGGATATTTATTTGCTGGATGATCCCTTATCCGCTGTGGACACGCATGTGGGCAGGCTGCTGCTCCAACGTTGCCTGAATGAGTTCCTGAGCGACAAGATACGCATCCTAGTCACACATCGGGTGCCGCTGCTGCGTCATGCGGATCACATGGTGCTCATGGAGAACGGACGTGCTTCCATTCAGGGCCGTTACGAATCCCTCAAGAAACTCATACGCTTTCGCATGTCCGTTGCGAATGATAGCGAGGTGGCCAAGCTGCGTGCTGTGCGCTCCGACAGCATCTTTGAGGAGGCCAGACCCAGGGATTCCTTGACGCAGCGACAGCTGCAGCAGGATGACTGCGAGCAGCGCTACAAGGAGCAGCAGCTGCAAGGATCTGTTAAGCTAAGCACTTATAAAAAATACCTTGCTGTCTTGGGTTTGCCGTTGGTGGTGCTGCTAATCCTGGTGCTTTTCTTCCTAGCACGCTCTCTGGAGGCTGCCATGGATATATTTCTGTCCCTTTGGTGAGTTGCCTTGTAATTGTATTGTACTCATTCTAATGGGCTTTTATTCCAAATCCTTAGGGCCAATTGGGAGGAAACTGTGCCCGATAAAAATGATTCGGATGTCAAGCTGCGCGTCATCCGCACCCGCCTGGTTGCTCTCTATGGTGTCCTTATAGTCAGCACACTTGTACTTTATGTGATGCGCACCTTTGGCTTCTTTAAGATGTGTCTGCGCATCTCACTGCGCATTCACAACTTTCTTTTCCAGGGCATTATACGTGCCAGCATGCAGTTCTTTACTTTGGCCACCTCGGGGCGTATACTTAATCGCTTCTCTAGTGATATTTTGGCCATTGACATCAGCTTGCCGCAGTCCATGATGGATACTCTGGAGTTTTTTGTTAATGGATTGGCTGTCTTGGTAGTGGTTAGCACTACCAATTGTTGGCTACTCATTCCGGCAGTTCTGATGATCGCTTTGCTCTACTTTTCACGTAGTCTTTACATTGGCGCCAGCAGAAGTCTCAAGCGCATCGAGACCATTTGTAAGTAAACAATTGTTGCAGCTGAAACTTATGTCTTATATATTGTTTTTTTTTTAATTACGAAAATGTTAAATAATTACTGTTAGCTGTATCACACATGTATATATTAGAATAGATATACAGACTTGTGTCGGTTTTCCTTTCGACAACATTTTACGAAATTTCTGAGTCTCCCTTAAATGCTAAAATTTGTATTCTAGTCGTAAAAGTAGTGAAATAAATCTTATTTCAACCGCAGATAAACAAGTTAATTTAAACTTTAAAGTCATAGCAAATGTGAAAATAGACTGGTCAGACATAAAAACTACAAGCAAGTACATCGGTTTCCACTTCCAAAAAAGATTTACGGCTGTCAAATTTTTTCCCACTTTTCATATTGTGATTGAGTTATGAATAAATATTCGAACTCTAGGAAAATAATGAAAATTAGAGTATTGTAGGATAATTTATTTTCGTATAATCTTGCAGCAAGTGGAAACCGGAAAAGACTGGATAGATATAAATGATACATAGGTCTGTTTCAGTATTCAGTTCCGGTAAGACATAGTTCAATAGAATTTTTCATAAATGTTTACACATTTGATCAAGTATTAATAATACCAATGCAATAAAATTAAACTCAATATTAAATATTGAAAAATCAAATTTAGTTGAAACAAATTTTATTAAAATATATTATTTTTAATTAAATATATGTATATAGAAAAATGTATATTTGCATACAATATTTAATGATTGTACATCATTATTTTATATTTACAGCTCGCAGTCCCATCTATTCGCACACAAACTCCACCTTCAAGGGTCTGACCACCATACGCGCCTTGAATGCCACAAAGCGTCTGGAACGTGATTTCCATAGCTATCAAAATGAGAACACCTCGGCGGTGTTTTTGCATGGTGGTGTCAATCGTGCCTTTGCCTTCTGGACGGATCTCATCTGTGTGCTATATATAATGTTGGTAACGTTTAGTTTTCTGGTATTCGATCGTACCTATTATAGCGGAGATGTGGGCTTGGCCATCACACAGTCCATGGCCTTGGGCATTGTGTGCCAGTGGGGCATGCGTCAAACTGTTGAGCTGGAGAATCAAATGACGAGCGTGGAGCGTGTGCTGGAGTATATACAGATACAGCCAGAGCCCTCATATGAGACTGAAGCAGCTGTCAATTTGCCAGCTAAATGGCCCAGTTCGGGTCAATTGCATTTCCAGGATCTGCGTTTGCGCTACTGCGATCATGGACACTATGTGCTAAAGGGACTCAACTTTACAATACATCCAATGGAGAAAATTGGCATTGTTGGTCGCACGGGTGCTGGTAAATCCTCCATTGTACAGGCGCTCTTTCGTCTGGCAGTCAACGAGGGACTCATTGAAGTCGATGGCTATGATATTGCCAAATTGGGTCTACATGATCTGCGTAGTCGCATCTCAATTATACCACAGGATCCAGTGCTCTTCTCAGGCACGCTGCGCTATAATCTGGATCCATTTGAGCAGCAGCAGGATGAAGAACTGTGGCAGGCACTCGACTCAGTCAAGCTAAAGCCTTTTGTGGCAGCTCTAAAAGGTGGACTTAGCTACAGGTTGCACGATGGTGGCGCCAACTTTAGCATGGGGCAGCGACAATTGATTTGTCTAGCACGTGCCATTTTGCGGCACAACAAAATACTCATCATGGACGAGGCGACGGCCAATGTGGATCCAGAGTAAGTGCTTTAGATTATAGATAAACGATGGTTAATAAATTCAATCCCTGCTTTACAAACTATCACATATTAGAAACGTGAATACCCTTGCAGACTTATTAATTGAATTTCAGTTATATATGCAATACAACCATTTCTATTGGCCACCCCCTTGATTAAGCGGATCTAGGCAAAGTTTTATCTTAAGTCAAATTTTATTAAAATGTAGGATAATTTCCATTTCTGGAAAGTACCAAAAGTATCCAATTTTTGGAGCGCCTATATTGGCTTAACTTGAAAATAATATATATAGTTGAACAAAGTTAAACAAAGGCAGACTTTGCATATGTTTTGATAAAACTGAAATTAGAATTTTAAGAATTACGACACCGAAAAATTATGTTTAATGAACGAACTTTCAATAAAGACTAACTATATTTTAGATTAGCTCTGCTGCGTCTAAGCTAGAAAAATATAGAAAAGTCAAAGTCTACTAGGTTTTCGCGTAATATTTAGAAACACAGTCGAACTCCTTTAACTTTAACTTCTAAGTCGTATTTTCTTTAAGTCGAACTAAGTTGTGTGGTTGGGAAACTGTGGGGGTGTCACTTTAGCGATTTTTAGCATTTTCCCGCTAAGCTAGCGGCATTTCAGAAAAGTGGAAGAACAAAAATTGTTCTGCTTCTTATAAGAAACAAGTTAACAAAATTTCAGAAAACCATCCATTTCATTCTTCCGGAATACAAAATGGTGATATAGGAATTCGATCCGGCATCTGTATTGTGTCCTCAAGCATTATGATTAATTCTTCATTATCATTAAAAAAAAATTATCAAAAATATATGTACCTTATCAATTGCAGCACCGATCAACTTATACAGGAGGCCATACACACAAGGTTCGCCAATTGCACGGTGCTGACAATAGCACATCGATTGCATACGGTTATGGATTCGGATCGTGTCCTTGTCATGGATGCTGGCCGTGTGGTGGAACTGGGACATCCGCATGAGCTGCTGCAGCAGCGTTTTGGGCATCTGTATCGGTTTGTAGAGAAGACGGGCGCTGGGAGTGCCAAGCATCTGCGACATGTGGCCGAGCAGAGCTATCATAAGCGTGTGATGGGCAAAAGATTGCTAAAGGAGGATCAGAAGGAGCAGCAGCAGGAGCAGGCAGAGATGAGGCTCAGCGTGTTTAGGGGCACCACATTATAAAAAAGACTGTAGTTTTTGATTTTGTTTTTGTAAGTTATGGTAATATAGTTTTTATTATAGTGAACTGATTTTTAAATATAAATCTATATGTATATATACTATATATACTATATATATATATATATATATTGTATATGTATATATGCACTATATATGTATAATTTACGAAGTTGTTGTTTTTTCTTTGTCGTTTTTTAAGTTTTGAAAAAAGCATTTCATTTGCTATTTATTAATTTTGTCTTTTCTTAATCCGTTTTTGTATGTAATGCCTATCTTTTTAACTTTCGCTCTATATAATCCTGACTACTTGGTTTAACTTTTCATACTATAACTACGCTCAACATCTAGTTCTTGTTTTTGTTTGAAATATGTTTGTTGTTGTTGCTAGTAGTTAGTTAGTATGAGTCACATGAGAAATCTTTAGAATAGTATATATTCATTTGATGCTTAAAGTTGTAGCTTTAATTTTAAATTTATAGTTATGGCTTTGATGTGCGATAATAATTTTAACTATTTTTTAATATCGATTTTTATATATATATATTACTTATTAAGATTTTTCGAAAGTTTTTGCTTGGTATATGTATAAAATTGTTTTTTTTTTTGTTTTGTTTGGTAGAGTGTAAATGAATTTATCGCATAGATTGTTCACTTGACTTTTCATTCAAGTGTATATATAATCATTAATTTGTATGTAGTTTTTCTTTTATAGTATTTTTGTATGTATGTAGATTTTGTGTATATAAATATTAAAGTAAATAAAGCATATATTGATGTATATAATTTGTTTTAAAATATTATTCTTATGATTTCTGCTTATTTAAAATTCGCTTAAATAAAGTCTGCCTTCGACAATATTTTTGGTATTTTGATGTAAATAGAAAAATCAGTGTTTTGAAGAATGTTCATAAATCTTAAATATCTATGTATACATTATATATATATATGTATCTGTTTTTTTTTATTTTATTAAATTTAACTTTAGCGTTTCATGTGCTTAAATTTACGTTGTGTTGTCACAAAAAAACTAAGTTAAACCTTGAAATCCTTCCCCAAATTTCAATGCTCAAGTTGTTTTTTATCATCTCTTCCATTTTTTTTTTCACTTTTTTTTTATTTTAAATCCATCTGTTTCTTGTGCATTGGAATTGAAATACGTAAGTATATATATTTTTTGATGCCCTAGAAATAAGATTGTTTGTTTGCTGGTTTAAGAAAAATTCGATGCAATTTGAATAAAAATTGTTCTCGTATTGTTTAAATTTGTTATTACTTGTTGTAGTATTTTTTAGCTAGGTATATTTTTGTCAAATTCAAGCATTTTGTTTCTATTTAAATATCTTCTTTATATACTCTTTGTAATGAAATTTTATATGCTGTTTAGTTTTTTGTAAGATTATTTTGCGATACATGCTCGCTTCTACTAAATTGTACGTACCATTTTTTAGGCTTATTTCATTAGGTTTTTTTTTGGTATTCTTTTTTGTTTAGTATTTAAGGTTTTTAAGTAGTACAATATAAACACGTTTTGTATTCACTTTGTTATTTTTTCTCACAGTTAAGCTTCTTTGATTGAGCACAAAAGCAAATGAGAGTTTTGTTGGGGGGCTTGCTGAAAACCAAAAATAAAATACAAACAATTAAAACCTTATTATACTCATTTTCTCTAAGTGTACGTAGGATGTAAATGTTGCCTCAGCACTGGACGTCCTAAGAATCTTCCCCTATTATTAACTCGCCCAGTGCTGAGATTATACAACAATTTGAACATTTCAGAGTATTCCAATAGTGTTTAAAGTTTTCAAATCAATAATAAATTTAGCACAAATTGTTAAAAACTCAAATATTTTCGTTTTGAAATTTTCGAACTGGAAGTCAATTTAGATTATTTAGCAGCTACTCGTATATTATAATATAAAGTTAGTTGCTTAGTACTAAAGCATTGTGCTAGCTTGGATTTTGTTGTTCCTACATATATATTATATATATAGTTCAGCCAGCATTTAACAATTGATGTAGTTAAAAGTAAATGGTTTTGTTTAATACGAGTACACTTAAAAAAATGTGTTATTTGGAAACTAAAATTGCGTGCATCGTAATATGAAACGCATATTTTGATTATAAAATATGGTCCCGAGGTTCTTAATATTTTCTTTTGCATTTTCTCTGTTTTTTTTTTGTTGTTTTTTTTGATTGGCTATAAGAATTTATAATATCCGTATGGGGGCTATAGCAGCATTTTTTGTAGGCGTGGCCGGAACTCGCGCTCTATATATGTATAGATATATATAATATCTATCGATTCCACAATGGGAGCTGCTCTTCTTGGTATAGTTGATAAGATAAGGCGTTGTGCGTATGTACATTGTACATAGTCAGCTTTTTTTTTTTTTGCTTTTCCTAATTCTTGTTTGGCAATGATTTTTGCTTTTACTTTAAATATAGTATATATATTTTGTTACCAAAAACTAAGTAAGCTACTTTCAAATCATGCCTACTTAAATCTTTTGATTTCTTTGTTTGTTTTATACGATTTTCAATTATTGTTCATGGCTAAAAAAATTTGTGTGCCTATGCGTAGGGTCTATTGGCTAAAGCATTAAAACCCAAAGCTTTTTGTATCTTCTGCCTACAATATTTATATAAATTATCAAAGTATTTAATATTAATGATCATTTCTTTGATTTTCTTTTTTTTTTTGTTATTTTTTTTTGGTTTGAAAAAAAGAGTAGTATGAATTTGTTATGCAAGGTTTTTTTTGTTAAACATTTTTTTTACGGTGTAGTCGCATATAGTATATATGCGAACAATATGTACATTGCTCGCTTTATATATATATGCATAACTAGATTAATATGTTTATGTAAGTTTTTAATTAATTAGCATTTGTTTTGTCGTGTGGTTCTGCAAAAATTTGTAATACGCTTTTTTATACGGTTTCAAAAATTGTCCATTAATTTGCAAAAAATGTCTTTTAAAAAAAGTATCTAACAATGGCATTATGTTCTGGCTCCTGAAATAATGGAGCCTTATTATCGCGTGCATATTTTTAAATGACGATATCGACGATTTGTTGACTCGTTTTCAGTGTATTTTTTTCTTTTTTGTTTTTCTTTTTTTGTATAAATTATTTTTGTATTAACTTTCATTTTCATTTTCATTTTTATTATGTCCATATATATGTGTTCACTTTTGTCCTGGTTCAATAATTTCAACGGTCACGCTCTCGGCCACAGGATTGGTTGTTATGTTCGTAATCAGAGACTCCTCCTGCGGCGACTGTAGCTGCTCCTTGCCATGTGAGTGGTGCTGACGATGCGCGGAGCCATGCCGCTCGTGATGCCCTCCGGATGACTTGCCAGGTGCAACAGAGTTGCTGCGGTTCGTGCGAACCGACATGGCTGAGGCATTGCTGGCGGCACTGTCACGAGATTCCGTCTGGGAGCCTGTTAGGATTAACATGTTAAATCAATATGTTAAATATGTGGCTCAGGAGAGATATTATACTACGAACTACGTATACAGCTTTCCGGACTGAGCAGGTTAGCTGTAAAAGCACAATACAACAACAATATAGATATATAGATGATCCGACATATACTTGGACGACGGTTACTTTGATGACACTCAACTATCCCAAGTTATGTCCATATAAAGGACGAGCTGAGACAGCAAAATGCAAACGAGTGAGAACAAAAACTACATGGATATATGATATTACTTGGTTACTACAAGTATTTAGTTATATACTTATAATGAAAATCAAAAGATTTTACAAAGCAAAGTTAATCTAGTTTTAATCAGGCGCACTTAAAATCAACTTAGCAAAACGGCGTGCGACAAAATGGAAACGAAAAGCTTTAACGGAAACGGAAATGAATACAAAACGAACGAACGGCTAAGTTATATTTATGTATGCAAGTAGTATTAGAGCTGGCAAAATATCGATACTATCGTTAAGTTTTTGATACAATATATATCCTTGTGCATTATCCTTTATAAACTGTTAAACATTGATGGCAATTTCGATAGTATTGATACATTTTTGTTACTATCGATTGTTTTTATTCAATATTTGTAATTTTCATCTTTTGACACGACGACATGTTAATATTAAACTATTAAATTTAGTATGATTTGCAGCGTTTGTTACGGAAACTTGTTAATTCTAATTATAAGTTTTAAATTCAAGTTTTTGATGAGAAAACTGTTTTTCTCGAATACCTACTTTGCGGGTCAAAAAGTAAAATTTATTTTTGAATTTTTTGATCGACTGACGGACAGACAGAAAACATAAACCCAATATATTATTTTTATAAATTTTAGAGAAAAAGGTATAAAAATTGTATTTTGAAAAAAAAAGACATAAAAGACTCTCTTATTAAAATTATTAATGTATCTATTAAGAAAGGACTATAATTACTCGTTAGTAGTACTTTCGATAGTATCGATACGAAACGATATTTTGCCAACTCTAAAGAGTATTTACATATATGGATTAGAAAGTGTTTTGTGGGGTATAATGAG
Organism: Hirtodrosophila cameraria; assembly: GCA_949708635.1. NCBI lineage: Eukaryota > Metazoa > Arthropoda > Insecta > Diptera > Drosophilidae > Hirtodrosophila > Hirtodrosophila cameraria. Next base: position 71,872,319 of record OX453089.1, on the reverse strand, counting down.
AGTTTCGTATAAATCCAGTTGAAGTGTCTAAGTACATGTAGTTAGGCAGACTAATGAACTAAAACTGTAACGTTTAAACTTTAAACTGTGTAGTTGTTGTTGTGTGGCATGTAGATGTGGCAGGTGTCTTTGGGTTAGTACTTGGTATGTAGAAGTAGAATTTTAACTGCAACTCTTACTACAGCTTAGCGTTAATGTTAATTTGTAGTTAGGTACTTTAGTTTACAACAGTAGTTTCTTTTTTTTTTTGGTACAACAATATAAGTATATAAACGACAGCAACTACAATAAGGAGCACAGGAAAACGCTGGGCATAATATAACACAGCTAACACAACACATTCAACAAACATTTTGAAGGCAACTACTGAAAATCTGAAACTGACTAAAAAGAGGGCTGCATACCTCCTTGGAACTAGACCCTGGACACTGCATACACTGATATGGCAGCGATATTTGATCTAAGAACTAAAATTTATTTGCAACCGGCGGATGAGCAGCCATGCCGCAGGCGGGTGCCGTGCCTGGTGACGAAATGTACGTGGTCGTCACAGTGATGGATGCAGATGGAGGTGCAGTTGAAGCCGTTGTTGAAGGTATCGCTGTAACAGTTGCAGCATTCATTGCAGTTGTTGTTATTGTTGTTGTTGTGGCAGCAGCAGCACTGTGAGCTGTGGTCGTTGGCACGTACGGCAAAAAATGGCTATGGACAACATTATACTGATTGGCAGCGCTTGGATGATGGTCCAGGAGACGCGAACAGTTGGACACATCACTGACACGTGAATCGCTGGATCGTGTATTGCTTTTGGAGCGTATCATGCGACCTATTACAGCAATATGTTTGTGCGTAAGTGTATATATAGGTATATATGTATATATATATATATATGTGTGTAATTGTTTCAGTAGAGGCAGAGACAGAGAAAGGGATATAGACTAGGGCAGTGCAGCAGAGCAATGGAAAATGTTTATTGTTTGACATCGGTCGTCGACAAAAAAACAACAATAAAGTAAAGCACGAGCAACAAAGGTAAATTGGCAACAACTTGTCCGCTGGGCTTTAGATAACAACAGAAAACACAGCAAAAACAACATTCCGTTCACTCTAAATTTAACGGTTCTTAAAGCGTCAATCAATTTGATTGAGCCCCAAAGAGTTTGGCAGCTGTGTTGAACTTGTCGCCGCAGTTGTTGTTTGTTGTTGTTGATTGTTGATTGCGTTGGGTTTGATGAACACCAATATTCATTTACAATGCTATTCATTACAATAAGAACTGTAGCACTAACGACATGACTTGAAACACTCAGAAAAAAAAGAGTTGTAAACGTCCTTAAAACAATAAAAATTTAAGTAATTTATTATTGACATATTTTCCGTGATTTTTTAGAAATACTGAGTGTAGAACGGGTATTCATTGATATTGAACTAGGGCTTCTAAGGGCACTTAAGGCTGCTAAATTCAATATAATAAATACAATATAATTTCTGCAGTTAGTTTTGCAAAGACAATGTCCACCATTCTCAAAAGTTAGAAATTAGATCATAAATTTAGGTTCGTCAGTTCAACTAGAAATGTTCATAGTTGTTTTGATTTCCTGTCTATACAAAATATTAAGGTTAGGATAGCGTTATAAAGTTTTTAAGTTACATTTTGGTACTTTTTAGAAGGAATTTGAAACCATTATTGTATTGAATCAAACCTGTATATCACTATCTTTAAAAGGTAGTTAAAGACAAAATCTTAATCAAATTTGGAAAGAAATTTCTTTTATACGGTAATAGATTCCAAATTTCTACACCGCGTCTAGCTTTATGAAGCAGACTGCCCAAATTAATATTTTCACAATACACTAAATTTTATAAATTAAATCTTTTAAAACTGTCTGAAAGAAATGTAAAATGTCACGCCTAATCACATAAGTCAATCTTATATTTATCAGATTTCGTAATAAATAATTATGTTATCTCAAGATCGAAATCGGTCTTTAAAGGCTGCATATCAATTGAAAATTATTGTATTGTATATGATCTGTCAAATGCTTTATGGCTATAAATACATGCATTCATTGATATTTTTTAGTTGTGTCAATCAGGCAAATATATAAAATACAACAAAAGTTCATAAGATAACATGAAACTAAATATCATATAATAATATTTGATTTTGTTAAGAGCACAACTTTTTGCACACTCACGCAGCTGATTTTTGTTTTTGCTGTGAATTTGTTTGCTTACTTGTTAAGTGACTGACTGACTGATTGATTGATTGATTGATTGATTGCGTTTATATATATATTTGCTGTGCGCAGAAAGTTCTGCAAGTTCTCAAACAAAATTGTACAACTCAAAAAAAAAAAAAAAAAAAAAACAGAATACAAAAATCAAAAATGAGTACAAATAAATCGAAATACGCACGGCTTACAATATATTAGAAGGTGCCATCAAAATAGTAGAAGCTCCCATATGGAATACAAACCTGTCTTACCTAGCGACGGATTCGGCGAATGGGGACGCAGTGAGGCCATGCTCGGTTGCCTGGAAGGAGCACGTACGGACATCCTGGAACCTCGACGCTCCTGGCCATGGAGCAGCTTACTATCGCGCAACAAAGAGACGTTCATCAGGCGAGGATTGGGCGTATTGAATATGGTGCGATTCTCACGCCAGCGTGCCCTAAGAGTTGGAAAAAGTGCTGGATTAGTTTGGCTGCATCAGAAATTAGGGAATTCGCTATATAATGATGAAGTGTGGCAAAGCGTTGGGCGTGGTTAGTTTTAATGAGAATGACATTGATGTTAACATTGACGTTGATGTTGCTGTTACTTTTGGTTCAACTTAATGCCAATTAATGCAAAAATGTTGCTCATCTAACTGAAATTAATTGCTGATCAAATTATGTATCATTTGGCTCCGCAGCGTGACAACGACGGTGCACAGTGGGCCAGAATGTGTTTTCAGCCGGTTAAAGTATACTTTTCTAACGTAAGTTTTTTCTTGTAATTTTCAATCCCAATGCGTTATAAGAACTACATAAAATGGTGAAAAAGAGAAAACTCTTAATTGGACGATTACAGGAATCAAAACCAACGGTTATGGTATCAAATTTAAAATAATAAATCATTCACACGACAGTGTAAATTTCTAAAGTTTTTGTTCTTAAATATCGAAATCCGAAAAAGATTTTTTTCTTTAATTTTTAAATTACAAACAATAATTTAAATTCAATCTTTAAAAACTTAAAATATATCCATTTTTTTTAACTTTATCTAAGAATCTTAAATGAGAAGTTATTCTGAAACTTTTCATCTAAAAATCCTAAATAAAAGTACATTTTTAATATATTTTAAAGCAAAGAACACCAAAACAATTAATATATATTCCAAGAAGTGAACATTTAATGGGTTTGAGTGGAAATATGATAGCATTCTGGAAAATTTGATCAACTAAGGTTAACTCAATTCTTTATAAATTTCAATCTTCTGAAAGTTAGTAAATAAAATAATAAATAATAATAAATTAGAAAATAAACTGTAGTTTCCTGTACTCTTTTTTTTTTATTAAAAAAAAAAATAGATCTCCCCATGTTATATTTATAAATTTCCATATTTTTTTAAAAGTACAAAATCAAAATATTTGTAATATTAGAAAAAACGATTGTTTTGCCACTAAATTTATTTAAGAAACTTATTTTTTGCAGAACTTATTAGTTAAATTTTGGCTTTTAACTTGCTTTTGTCATATTCTGTACCACAGTGCAGCATAGATAAATTGATTTAAGTTAATGAAGCTGGCGCGTTTTCTAGCAGCATCATCAGCACAGCTCATTGACCCAATTAGTTGGTTTATAGAAGCCCTACCAAGTCCTTCAATCGCCTTCCAAACATAATGTTGACTGATTTTGTACAGATTTCTAATTATTTTTTTTTGTTTTTGGTCGGTTGGTGGATATTTTTTGTTGGTGGTGTTGTGCTATGTGATAAATGATTGCATTGCAATTTACTCACTGGGCAAACAATCGCAGGACGACACAAATAATAATAAACATCAATGCCATTCCTACCAGCACGCCAATCATGGCCGGATCAATGTATGTCTCGGGTCCTCGCTTATCCTGGCGCCCTGCAAGCAAACACTTTCCATTACTCTCTTCCAAAATGTTATTTGGAGCAAACAAAACCAGGCGCCTCGTCTGGAGTTTTTTGTTTTTGTTGTTCTTGTTGTTGTTGTGTGTTTCAACCGACCTTTGCACTCAACGGAGCCATCCTTGCCCCAAATGGGTGACATCTCAAAACGACATACGCAACGTCCGTCCCTGCACTCCGTCTGAAAGTAAACCGCTTCACACTGCTCGTTGAAGAAACAGGTCTCATTGATGGCAGACGCTGCAAGTGGAGTAAATAGAACATACCATAACATATATATCCTTGTACTATTTCAGTTTTGTGTTTGTTATTGTCCCTATACTCTGTTGCCCTGACCATGATTCATACCTACAAGCATTTCTGCTTCTTCAAATGGAACATACATGTTTACAAGTTTGTTTTATGGGTATTAGAAGCGCACAGTTGGACAATTTTTGTGTCTCCGTCAATTGTCAACTGGCGTCAGTTTTGATGACTGCCAGACAAATATTTTTATAGCGCAAGCAAGTAGGGTGTTAAATTGGGCTTGACAAATATACCCCTGACCGACTTTATTCAAGCAGATGTGTGTAAATACTTAAACAATGTATAAATGTTTAGGTTATTTTTATCAGAAATGTTTACTTGAATCAAATCTTTTTTATATTTCTGCAATAATGTGAGTTATTGTTTAATATTTATATATATAAGTAAGTTGAGTTATATATGCATATATACCGAATTTGATATCCATTGGTTTTACTTGGAAATTAATTTTTCCTTCAATTATACCATTTTTTCTTTTGACAAGATTATGAGGAACAACTTTTATTGAATTGAAGATTGACGTGAATATTTGAACAAATTTGAAAATCTCAACTTTTAAGCATCCTGTCGAAATCGGAAAAATAAACAGGGCTGAATCGTTTTATTAACCAAAGACGAAAAACAGAAAGACGGACACGGTCATTCTACATTGTTGATGTTGATTAAAGTAATATAAGTTCTTTATAATCTTAAAAGAAAATCGTCCAAGAAAATCGTCAAACTTTTGTCTCTAAGAGCAATACGAAATCAGTTTCATCACTTCAGAAATTACTTTAAAAAAATGTTATAGTTTTTTTTGCTGATTGTAGCGGGGAAGCTCTTCTCTTTCCCTCCCTGTCATAAGTACGCAGTTACCCAATTGTTTTAAGCCCTGTTTACTTGTTTTAGGGTATGGGAAAATCAATACAAAACTTTTTATGCAAACTATGTTCTTCGATTACAAAGCTATTTCATTGAACGAGTTTGTTTTTTCAAATATAGCTGAAGAGATTGAATGAATTGTACATGAAATACAAGAAATAATAACTTTGCTTGAATGCAGTAACATTGTCAGAAGCCACCGAAATATTAAATACATTGTAACAAATTCCTTTTATAAGCTCATTCACTTTTATATCGCAGATTTATATCTGTTGCAATTCTATTTCTGTTAAGTATATATTGATATTGTACATAATATTATTTAAAATGTTACTGCATTTCGCATAGCTTTGCTTTTTGTTCGTCATCAGTATTGATAATTATATATTTTCATTCGCAATGACTCATTGGTCAACTGCTTAATTCCCAAGTCGTAAATATGTCAGTAATCGATGGACAGAAAGTACAAGCTTTACATATTAATTTCGAGTATTAAATGTGCACAATTTGCAGGCAATAAAAGCATATTATAATTATGTCAAAAATAGATTAAGTTTTCATTTAGTTTCATTTACAGCCGCGTTTATTCCCCCATGCTCATTATATCGCGTCCTGCCAGCCAAGTTTTTTCTTTTCTATTTTAGTTTTAATTTTGCTGAATATTGTTGCTGCGCCTCGGTAATCAACGTTGAGCTTTGGGGGGATTTTGTTTGCTGGCAATGCATTTCTTTTAATGAAAACTTGGCAGATTGACAAGCAAGGCTGGGCTGCAACCGCAGCACCCTTCAACTACCGTTTTGTGCCCTGATATTGTGCTTACCCTTGCCGCATTTATCAAAGTGATTGGTGACAGTCAGATCCTCGGTGCACTGGCAGGACTTCTTCTTGGGATCACACATTGAGCCGGGAAAGCCGCATTCCAAGGTATTCTCGCATTTGTCGCCAAACTTCTTTTGCCCGCGACTGGCATAATCTGTGTGAATGCAAAAGAGAGAAAAAAAGTTAAATCTTAGCACATGTTCCTTGACTAATCCCAGGTGTCAAATTTATAATGAAACCACAACACAAACTTTTCAATCCAAAGATAAAAAATAAAAACAATTTCAAAGCTTTTTGAGCCCGTGCGCTGCAAAAGTGCAAAGAATTTGAATCCCAAGCGGTTTAGTGGCAGATTAAAATGTAAATTCATGTATAAATCTCTTGGCCTCAGCCTGTCAGTCAGTTAAGCATATGTATATATATATATACCTATATATATATATATATGTGTAACTGTTCAGTGTTCATACACCTGTATAACTGTATGCCGAAATGTTTTGATGCCTTGCTACGCAGGCACTCATGGGGTCGGAGTGGGGCTCGAGTACGGCCTCTTCAGCCGCTACCATGCTACATGCTACATGCCACTTGGCTGACGAGTATGAAGGGGCGAATTCCTCATTAAGTTTGAATGAAATGAAAACAGACCCCGCCACACAAACACACACACAAACAGACTCAGAAGCGTAGATAGACGCATAACTAGCAGGGGCAGGATATAAGTTTTAAAGTACATCAAAAGTTTAAAAATCTTAGGTAGTTACGGTTTCATCTAGAAAAACAATGTTTACAAAATATTTTAAAATAATACCAGTTTTATTTTAAAGATATATAAAATAATGTAAGTCTTATCTTGTTAAATATAAAATTGCTAGAAACTTTATTTAGACTTCGAAAATAATTATAATAACAAACAACACATTTTAAATATTTAAAAAACAGTATTTATTTTCATTTTATTTTTGGAAAAAAAAGTGTAAGTAATTTAAACTGTGTTTTTTTTTAATAAAAAAATATTAGTTTAAAACATTTACTTCCTATGCAATCAAGTAATTGTTAAACCTGAATCATCTAATGGTTTATAAAACAAGGTTTTATTTTCCAATTTTCAACATTTGCCATCGCATTTGTACAATTGTTTATCTTAAAGCTTTTTGCACTTAGCAAAATCAGTTGGTTTTTTGCTTATTAAACTAAAAGCTATGCACACTCTGAACCAAGTATTAAGAACTAAAAAATAAAAATAAAACTATTTCTTGCAAGCAAATTTCGTTAAAAATCCGATCAATTTATTTTCAACTTTGCTACTTTGTTAAATTTGTTTCAATATGCTATTAGCAAATAACTTTTGCATGTAAAAAACTTATATTGTGCGAGCTATAAGAGCAGAAAAAATATGCAATTGCAACTTAGCCCCCTACAACCCCTCTCCCTGTCTACGCCCATGCAGACAGTCAGTGTTATAGACACGCCAGTAGCATGTAAAGTGAGTTGAGTTGAGCTCACATCTTAATTAAGCACTTGGGAGCAACTTTTGGCCGGAACTGGCGTCCAACAATGTGTGGAAAATCTGAACGGCAGCTAGGGGTTAACATTGAGCGTTAATAACAAAACATATGCCACACGCTTGCAACGCCGTTTGTTTCACTAATTTTGTTGATATTTCTAGCATAATTACCAAGCACAACCGCATAACGAACGTTGGCGACAACGCTCATGATTATGATCATAACGATAATAATGATAATGATGATGATGATGATGATGATGATGAAGATGACGATAGCGGCAAATGGCAAAAAACGGAAAAGGATGTGCGCCGACCTCGCATTTAAGCCAACGGAAGCGCAAAGACAAAACAAAATGGCTGCGCCTTGCAAAAAGGTTGCACCATTTTGTGGCACTGCTATGTGTGTGTGTGCGTATGTGTGTGTGAAGAAGCCAAGACCGGAGGGATGCAAGTCTATTTGCTTGAGGTTTATTTTTAAATGCAGTGCCTGCTATGAATAGCGGCCAGCAAAAGAAAAAACAACAAAAAGTGCAGCTAAAAAAGCAACTGCTGCTGCTGATGTTGCCTCTGCCACATTGCTTGGTTGCTGTGGCAGGCAGTATTGCAACCGAGCAAAAATTTTCTAAAAGTGTTGGAACCCCAATACACCCTCACGTTGTTGTGTTGCCCTTTTTAATACCCATTTCAAAAAGAGATTACCAAACGTGGCAGTTTGTTTACCAGCTGCTGTGGGGCGCCTCTTTTATCGGCCGTTTTTTTGAGGGCACGTAGTATCTGAAGCTCATTTTTCACAGGCTCTGTAAGCTGGCCGACTAGCAAATCAAACTAAAGTTCAACCCTTTACAAATTTACAAAAAAAAAAAATCATGCTCGCAAGTGATTGCAAAATGTCTGAAAGTTGATGGGCTGCCATTTGAAACAGGCCTCAAACATTTATAATTAGAAACTTTGCTTATTTCGACAATGAACTGAAATATTACAGCATTACAGCTACGCAGTAGATTTCTTGAAAAAAAGATAGTCTAAGTTCTAGTATGATCGGGTATTCAAAATTTTAAGTTTATTTGTTTTTGAGTATTTTTCAATTTTGCATTCCAAATAATTTAGTAATATAACTTAAATAGGATAATTCATATTTTATCAAATTAAAAATGCTCATAAAAGGAAAATTTAGTTTAATATTTAAAAGCTTTTTTTTTGTTTTTAAATTAATTAAGAAATTAACCTCAGTTGCGGATATAATAGGATATAAAATAGGACGCAAAACCGGCTTAAACAATTATCAAACTAATTTTTGTTGAAATAATAACTACTTTGCATAGAAAACAATCTTATTTTAAAATTTAATTTATTGACAGAAACATTTTCAAAATTTCGATTTCTTTGTGGAGAAAAAGAAACCTTAAAATTGTCCTAGTTTAAATTGTTGCATTTTTCTTTGATTTTATACAGGGTAATCTTTTAGCTAACAGCAGCAGCAGCTCATCAAATCAAAATAGAAATTTGAAAGGGGGCCACAAAACAAAGACAAGTTGGGGCGCTGTACCAGGCATATATAGTACTCAAATACAAAATGTATACTGACAATGATTATGCAATAGTACAAGTGCATCATGATGACGTCATGGTTGTACATATTATTCTAGGCCGGCGGTGCAAGCAGCATTAGTTTGCACTTGGAAAGTAAACATCGCTGCTAGTTTATATTAAGCTTACATTCATTTAAAAGTATTTTTAAATGAAGTTAGTATAGATATTGTCAAAATTTTTACAGCTCTTAAAACTCTTCTTTTTGAAATTCTTCTTTTTTTAACTTGAATTGATTTTTTTGATGTTCTTAATTAAATATTGTATATTTAAAACTGTTGTGATTTACATATTCAAATCGTCTTCGAAAATTACTTTTAATTTTAACAAGTGCATAAAAGTATGCTACACAATTTTCAATGAGAATTATACAAAAGTTGAGCTCAGATAAATCGAACTCCTTTAGCTGTTAGTTCTAACAAAACTCAGGTTGTTTCTGCTAGAACAGTCCTAAATAAAATTAACGTACTTTTAACTTTTTTTTAAATTATTCTGCTGCATTTAGATTACAAAATTTCAGCCTTGACACCATTTGAATTTATTTAAGTTAAGAACACTTGATATTTGTCACCAAGTACGCAATTGTGATTAAGTTACCCACGCAATATAAAGCACAATGTTTAGGCCATGCCTATATTGTGGTGTTAACTTACCAAACTCGGGTGTTGTCGTCTCCGGTCCGACGCTGAAGCTATTAACGGCAAAGAAATTGTCACCGTCATCGGCGAGCGTCAATGGCGGCAGCAGCAGCAGCATGGAAATAACGGAAATCAGGCACAGGACGTGTGTGTTGAGGCGCCCCATGTTCTTTTTCATATTATTTGCCAAGGGGCAGCTGCCACTGACCCACCGCCAAGCCATTAGCATTAACGATTGCTCCTCACGCATTTTTAGGGCAGCGGCAATGGCGGCAACGGCGCGCCAATTTGATGTTGTTGTTGCTGCTGCTGCTGTTGCTGCTGATGTTATTGTTGTTGTTGCTGTTTGGGCGGCGCCCTCAATGCTTAAGTGCAAGTTAGCTTTGTTTGTTGTTATTGTTGTTGTTGGTGTTATTGGTGTTGTTGCTGTTGTGCCTGGCGCCTGGCTGGGCGACAAGTGTCGCGCTTGTTGCTTCGACGCTGCCCAGCGGCAATTGTTGCTGTTGTTGGCGTCTGCGTCTGCTGCTGCTGCTGCTGCTGCTTCGTCGTCTTCATCAGCGCATTGTTGTTGTTGCTGCTGTTGCTCACATTTTACACGCGTCTCGCGCCGATACTTGGCAACAACAATATAGCGGGCCTGCAACGTTGCAGCACCGTGACGGGGCTCTAAAGCCCCATCTAATCTCATATTATTCGATCCTCCTCGTGCTCCTCATCCATTCTGCTTTCAGTCTATATATTTGAGCGCTCTCAGCTGCCTCCAGTTGCTGCTTCGCATGGATTGTTTGCCTTCAACTCTATCACACACTGAAAGCAAACAAAGCGGAGAAAAGTATTTTAGTTTTTATGTCTTTGCAAATGGAATATCTGGCTTAAAGTTATATTGACGAAGTTTAGAACAGATATTTCTTTTGATTGCCGGCAGAACATTATTTTCTATTCAATTTATATTGAAACGATTTGTGATAAGTGCAGGTGCCGTTCGAAAAAACAAGTTAAACATCTCCTTGTTTCAGAACTTTTCATTAAAAAACTTGATTAACATCGAAGCACTGCTATTGCTTGAAAAACCAGTATTAGTATGCAACAATTTTGAGTTTTTTCAAAACATACAATCCCAAGTTAAAGTTCATATTACAAGCTGACCATGTTTGATCAAAATTGAACAACTACAATATCATATAACTATGACGAAAGCATATTAAAGCCACAAAATTTCGAACATCAAAAACGTATTTTATTTTAAATGATAACTTTTACCTTTCGTCTTGATAATTTTTTAATGATATCCTTTTATTTTGTAGTTTTTTCAAGTTATCTCAACCAAACTCACCAAATCTAAGTTTCATTATAGTTGACTCAGCTGTGAATACAAAACTTTATTCTTTTGGCAGAAAAATCAATCAAAATTAGCTATTTTGACTCTTTAGTTTAGTCAAATTTCATTAAAATGGAATCACCATATAGCTCCTCTAAAAGTAATCGGTCTCTCCAGCACCTCATAGATAGCTTTTCCTCTTCCTTTTTGATTTTATTTGATTTCAATTCTGGTTTCAATCAACAAGAAAGAATGGAAGAAAGGCAATGGCCAAAAAGCAGAGCTAATCACTTAACTGCGTGTGAAATTACAAACCGACGTTGAAACAATTTCCCAAAGTGCCACCCAATGAAATTGAAACCAACTGCCATTTTCCAACCTCCACTTGCCCAGTTACAACAGTTGCCAATTCAATGTCTGTCATGATGGTCCTGGGCAGGGACCGCCCGGCACGGCTCCGAGTTAAATTGACGGACAGTAAATTGGGGAATCATTTGTGAAGTGCCACAGCCGGTTAGCTGACAATGTCCACCTAGTATAGCTAATTGGATTATCAGGTCACAAAAACACACACAAATGGAAAAACACGTTCTATTGTCTATTTGAGCCAACAAATTTACAATTATTTTTAGCCATGTTTTTGGGCTGCTCAACAACACACATATTCAACATTTTAAGTGTTTAATTAAATTTTTGTCTCAATTATTCTATTTAATTACTGTGATTTTGTGTGTGTTTGTTTGTGTGGCTCGCATTGTACACGATTTGGGCAAATTTATGGCGGCGTGTTATTTCCACCGAGTCTGATAAATAAATCATGAAACTGAACATGCAACATGCATGTGAGTCGAATGTCATTTTGCCAGCGATTATACTATACTAAGCCATGAATGTTGCAACATTGCTGCATGCCAGATGCAAGTACTTTATACAAGTATATGTATGTTGTGTGTGTATTGTAGCAAGTTGTATATGTATACATGCATATGCTGCATGGAGTGTGGCGCGGTAAACAGGCGACATTCGTCTGTACTTATTTGCATACAAGGACCAATGCATACAGATCTTTCAAATTGCATACGTGCACAAATGTGCATTCTTATTGTTGTGAACTTATCTATTTTTATGTCTGAATTGACTTTTTTATTGCATTTTCCTGCAAGCTGAAGCTTTTTAGTTTCGTGTTTGAATGCAGCGTTGTGTTCAAGTTTTGCTTATGTTGCAATGAAAATCTTTGTTTAGAAACATATGTATACAGAACTAAAAATAAAACTTAATTTAGAATATGTTGTTGATCTTTGCTTTTTTAATTCGAATTTTCAAATAAACCTGATCTGCGTATGGCATACAGGAACCTGCATGCCAAGTTTGGTGTCTCTAGCTCTTATAGTCTCCGAGATCTGTGTATTCATACGGACAGACGGACAGACAGACGGGCTGATCAAAAATATATATACAGCTTATGGCTTTTGCTCTTTTCTTTGAGGTTTTACTAGTCGGTTTGAAGTCAATCTTAAATTCATTCGAAACAAGTCTGATAAATTTTGAACTGCATTGGAAGTCGTCTTCATAATCTCGGTTAAAAAAGCTACATTTGATTTATTTTAGCTATTTTCCTTCATCGATGCATGCCAACACTGATGTAGGTATTTACATGCTTACGCTCCCCTATTTGTTTTGCACTTGTTTTTTTCTTTGAGAGTTTATAGTTCTTCTCACTTTCTTCTGATTTCTTAAGCAATTGATTTTTCAAATATGTTTTGTGCAATGTCCCAAGGTGTTTAAAATTATATTGATTTTTACTTTATGCCTCAAGTAAGTACTTATAATAATTGCCAAGTTATATTTTTAAACTCTCAACCAAAAGCATTTAACTTAATGATATATTCACTTAGACAACTCGAGTTCCTTAAATAATTTTTTAGAAAGTTGAAGAGGCTCTCGAGCTTTGAAATAGCTACCTAAAAGATACTTTTACTTACTTGCTTTCTTGAGTGCAGCTTATAAACTTGTTTTTTATTTACTCTTCGCTGTTTTAGAAACAGTTTAAAGTGTACTCAATGTTTTTTGCCTCAAAGTACCCACTTCAAGACTTGACCCTAAATAGAGTTTATGTAAAGTAATGATGTCATTGGCTTATTATAAATACAGCATATAAGATAGTTGACGAACTTTGCAGATTTCCCAGCAGGCGTTGGTTTTGGATTTGAACATGCAACAAAATAGATAAGTCCTGTAGCCATTTGTGGCATAAACGTTGGCACCCAAGAGACTTTCTAAACACTGCCAAAATTCGCAGATAAACAGTGTAAATCCGCAACTAATTTATGCGCCAGCCGCATTAAATATAACGATCTGCCAGTTATGCTGGCAATATTTATCAAAAGATGTTTTATCTCATGTTGAATATGGAATAAAACGCAGCCAACAAAAAAAGAAATGATGAGCAGGAAACGTGTTGCATGTGTGTCGCATGTACATATATTACAAGTTATACATGTGTCGCATACGCACATGTATTTGTGTACAAATTGTTTTTGGGTTTTCCATAAATTTATGTGTTGGCATTAAAGCGCGTGTGTAATAAATAAATGTCTGTCAAATGCGGCGTATACACAATGTGACATTATATAATATGGCTGCAAAAGGGTCCATGTTGATGTGACAATCGCTTGACATGTCAAAAGCGTCCCAACCAAGCAAAATTACAACAATAATAAAACCGGATATGTATTTTGTCATATATGGTTATATTGCGTATACGCAATGTGAATAAAGAAGGAAAAGCGAGATAGTTGTTACACTCGTATATAAAAACTTGTCTTGCAATCAACACAACATGAACATAAAGTAAAATACCTGACCTGAACTGCCAGCCAGTTCTTAATGATAATGAGACAGGGGTTCCTTGCCTAATAAATAGTTAGTTAATAGAGACTATTGTCTTAGCATAAGACCCAAGGCCGCGTCTGAGTGTCCCGAGTGGCGAAATACTCACGCGCACTTTTATATGGATATATATAGTATATATACATATTTGTATACAAAAATAAAACCACATACCAGTCCAAAGAGCCAATTCAGAAATTCGTGCAATAAATTTCTGCAAACAATGGCAAAGCCTCACATTTGAGCATCTGTGTATGCATGTGTATGTGTGTATGTGTGTGTGTTTGTATTCATGCATGTATATGTAGTCACCTATAGGGCAACAACAACAACAATGCACTGGCATAGACAAACAATGAGCCACACACAAATTGCTGAAGCAAGGCGGCAGCTTAGAAGACGCCGCACAGTGGTTAAAACTATTATAACATTGATTGCCAAAAACCTTATGTGAAAACTACAAATATCCAGGACAAACATCATTTTCATACTTTAAAATTTGGTATTCGTAAACGTTCAACGATTGTAGCTATATTCTCAGCTTAAATAAGTCATCGTTGATATTTCTATAGAAAACTTAAATACTTAAATAAGTTTACTTATTCTTTTGGTAAGTTAAGTTTAGATACTAATTTGGTAATAGCTACAAACTACATATACTAACGCATGTTCATTTTCATTCATAAGTCATTTTATTTTAATTTTTTTTTATAAATTATGTACTTAAAAGCTTACTTTTTATGCAAAGCTCAATTCAATTTTAACATATTAACGCTCATTCGATATATTTTAGATAATTTCGATATGGCTTCTGCAATATATTTTTCAATATCAACTTAATGTTGGCAATTTACATCCGTAGGCAAAGGTCTTATAAAGGTTGGAGTGCAGCCACAAGCATTGTGAAAGCTCCAAGCTCCACAGATCTGTTGTGGAAAATAATTTTTCTAAAGGCAAAAGTATTTTAAACCTTCTTAAAAACAAAAAAAAACCAAAAATAAAATAAGATAAAATAAAACTGAAATTAGAATTTTGAGAACTACGAAACCAAAAAATGATGTTTAATGAACGAACTTTCAATAAAGACTAACTATATTTTAGAATTGCTCTGCTGCTTCTAAGCTAGAAAAATATAGAAAAGCCAAAGTCTGTTAGGTTTTGGAATAATATTTAGGAACAAAGTCGAACCCCTTTAACTTGAACTGCTCTAAGTGGCATTGTCTTTTAGTCGAATTAAATTGTGTGGTTTGGAATCTGTGGGGGTGTCAACTTTAGCGATTTTAGCGATTTCCCGCTAACCCAGCAGCATTTCAGAAAAGTGGTAGAACAAAAATTTCCCTGCTTCCTATAAGAAACAAGCCAACAAAATTACAGAAAATCATACATTTCATTCTTCCGGATTATTAGTTTATTGCTAGTCGCCTAGTCGTGATGCTTCGTCACTAGGGTGGACTGCCGTCCACACTGTTAACTTTTCAGCTGTCGGCTTGTCTAACATAATGAAATCAAGTTTTCAATACAAAAGTACGATATAGGGATCCGAACCGGCAGGTGAGAGTAATTAATATTTTCAGCAGCTGGGTTTACGGCTCGAAACCAATGTTTGCGCTTTTCAATTGTTTCTAAGATTAATGAATCCTTGGCTTAGGCTACCATATTTACTTGGATAATTGAATCAAAATTCAATTCAGAGTACAAATCAAATTGGAACTCGTGTGCAGCCTTGAGTCTAATCGATTTATAATAGTGCGTTTTTTTTTTTGTTGTTTTTTAATTTCATGCCAGTTTTGTTTAACGATTGAACAATGTGCGCCACCAAAACGCACTTTGGCTAAATGCCAGAACTGAAATCCGTATATATACGTATTCGTATTCGTACTTGTACTTGTACTTGTACTTGTACATTGTATGTGCTATATGTATGTATGTATGTACGTGTTAGTCCTTTACTTTATTGATTGCTGATGTAAGTAATCTGAGCGCAGAATCTAGACTAACTAACACCCAAAGAAAGCAGGGTGCCAGCAGTTCATTCGCATATCTTAAGAGCCCCTTCATTTAGGCTATTACAAAAGAGCTCATGGCTTTTATAGCCAGCCTAGATGTATATTTCTATATGTGCGTACATGTGTGTGTGTGCCACAAAAGAAATTCTGAATAGCAGCCAAACAATGCTCACAAGATTTATACGCGTTGAACAAATTGCTTGACATTAAGCTTCAGAATGCGTCCCACGGAATGCAATTGATATGGCGCCCGGGAGTCGCAAATTGTTGATGGATGCCCTTTGGCAGAATGCAGGCATTAGCTGTCAAACGCATTCAATAGAAATAACTGCCCACTTGGGAGTCACTGGCCTAGTACTCCAAATTGCCAACAAACTAATAAAAAAATATTAGAATGAAATAATATGTTTGGGGAACGACAATTTAATACACTTTGCAGCGCGCTTAATTCAATTTTTTATATGACAAGTTTTTAATTCAAAATTGATTTTTCGATTTTGCTTAAGATACGATGCATATTTATACTTGTCTATTATAATAGTCCGATTTTGATCGACATTTATACACTACAATATCATAATAAATGCACTAATACAGTAAAAGCAAGTAAGAACATTGCAGTCGGGATCTCCCGACTGCGATATACTCTGTTTTCTGTACGATTAATAAATTTAATTTTTGTAAAGACTACTTATATACTTATAAAGTGTACTTTAACTTAGGTAAAGTGAGTTTGGCTAAGTTATCTTGCAAAACAACAAAAGTTTTTTATACAAAAACTTATTTTTCAACCGATCGTTCTTATGGCAGCTATAAGATATAGTCGTCTGATTTTTATGAAATTTTGTCAGCATGTATAAATGGTTCTTAAGCTTAGGTAAAGTTAGTTAGGCTGAGTTTTCTTGCAAAACAACAAAAGTTTTTCATACAAAAATGTATTTTTCAACCGATCTTTCCTATGGCAGCTGTATGTTATAGTGGTCCGCTCAGGCCGATCTTTGTCTGCCTATGGTATATACCAACATATGTATACCAAGTTTGGTTGCTCTAGCTTCAAAACTGTGGAAAAAACATGCTTTCATACAGACGTACAGACGGACGGACGGACAAACATTTCACAAACGCAATATGCACTTTTTTTCCATTTTGAAAACAGAGTATAAAAATCATCTGGGTATTATGGAGATAATTTTAAAACTGTAATTCGTTCATGGATTTATCCACTCAGTTCATCATCATAATTAAAAATATATTTAGTTTCTGAGCTCGGAAAAGTCTTTTTGAATGCGTCACACATATCGTGATACAATTACAAAAACCCCCTCATGAACAAAATAATTCATGCCAAATAATTTATGCAATGAGTACAGTTTATGAACGCATATCTGATTTTAGAGTTTGAGTATAGCCTTATCAAAGTCATGGGGGTCATTGCGTTGAATGGACATCTAATGAACACAAGTATTGCATGAATGGGCCACAGTTCAGTTTTTGTAGCCCCAAAGTAGAGCAAAAAACAGACAAATGGCAAACTGTTGAATAAGTAAATTGAATGCTTGAAATGTCAAAGGAGCAACTTGGACTTGGACTGAAAAAGTGTTGAAATCCACGGAGAATAAAGTTGGCAAATTCGCACTAATGAAAATTAACTGAATGGGCGTAAATGCATTGAGAAACATTACGCATTGCTTAACTTTGAACGGAATCAGGCCATTGAGTCTATGAAACGTCACGAAAATGCTAACTGCTTTTTTGGAATATATATATTATTTGCTTTTATCTTGCTTTTGTATTTGTGTGTAATTAAACTCATTTGCTAATAACCCCTAACAACAAAAAACGGAAGTTCTTCAAGCAATTAGGGCACTGTGCCAGTTTTTGATATTTTAAGGGCATTTTATTTTGAACTTTAAGGATTTCACATTATTTTAATATTTGAAAGCATTTTGTTTATATATCACTTAGCATGTTCAGGTAAGCTTTACAATAAGCCTAGCTTAACAGATATTATATACAACAGATATATATACCACAAAATTTATTAAATATGATTGACATAGGTTAGTTTAACCAGACATGCATTTCTAGATCCATGTCCCTTCTCAAATCGCCAGTTTAGCTTAAATGGCCAGCTGGACTCATGGTCAACTTCACCCAAAGGCCAAGCGGCCCATTGTGATACCTTAACAAAGGAGAAAGTGGACGAGAAAGGGTGCGGATATGCAGGAGGTTAGCTGTTTTGTTTAGCCTGGCTAAAAAGCCACCGCTGTGCTTTTGCAGTTTCAACATAAATGGCCAGTTCCCCCAATGGCAAGTTTGCCTGACTATCCCTTACTTCAAAGAATGGGTTACCAAGAAATCGGGTCTGTTTTCTCAGAAGTGCAGAAGTTCTCAAAAGCTCAGATGTCATGATGGGGGATTTACATCCTTTCAGTCATTTGGCCGATAGCAGAGTGTCCCCTTTTGACTCCCACCAGCATACGAATCTTGTTCTAGTTAAACTTCAAGACTTTTGTTGTTTATTTTTGTTCACAGGTTCATTGTCCATCTGCTAGCTCTCTGGTTCTTAAGTTTAGTTCTTCGACGCTCTTGCTAGTTATATAAACTCAACTGTATTTATAATACATTTTATATCATCGACTTTCACTCTAAATTTCATACTCGTAACTCAAAGATAATATACACAAAAATACTCAGTTTTAATAGCGTGTTTTTTAAATAAATTAAACTTGTAATACAAAACATTTGATCAACTTTCAAATACTTCTGATTAACAAAAGCTATAATTTATTGGCTCATTTATTTTTAGGAATTAAAATTGCAATAAATTCAAAGCTTACAATCAAGCTGGATATAAGAAAAACCGTAAATATGAATATGATTCATTGGCATTGATACATTGATTCATGTGCCGTTACCTAAGCAACTACTCATATTTAATATTTATTAATTATTGTGAATTTAGTGTAAATGGATATCGCATTCATGGGTTATTCACATTACGATACGAATATGAAAATGTGTATATTAAAGCACAATTATATATCGCATGTTGTTTTTGTTTAACTGGCAATTGCCTTAAATAAACCATAGAAGTTAAAAGTCTGCACTGTGTGTTGTGCTTCTTAACTATGAATTAATTTAGCTTCGCATTTCATTTCCACAGTCTACTAGAAAATTTTGGAAAACGTTGGGATTTGGGGTGGATTTTGTGAAGCTTAGACGTCGCTAAGTGGAAATACGAGGCATGCAATTAGCGTGCCATATAATGAATTATGATTGGTTATACAAAAACAAAATTGTTGCTTGAGGGGATGGGTAGCTATGTGGGGCAGCAGTTACATGCCACAGTTTGTGTCGTGAGCGGAGTCAATGTTGCGCTCTGTGAAAAGTAAAGTTTTTGGCAGCCGTTGCCACGTGAAGGGCAATAAATAAAATGGTGAAAGAAATGCGAATATACAATAAAGTATTGCTAGTTGGCATTGTCGTTGCCTCAGTCAAACAAGCAAACAAACAAACAGGCAAACAACAACAATAACAATAACAACTGAAGCAACAACTAAAAGTAACTCAAACGGATATGGCGTGAGTTGTATACGTTGTAGGCGTTTGCTTTACTTACGTTACGATATTAAGTATATATATATATATGTATGTAGCAGTGGGAAAAACCGCCCGATCGCAGTACAGTAACAACAACGCACCACATAGAAACGTATAAAACAAAAAAGAAATCAGAAATCTGAAATCACGAAACATAGCGTGGCAAGCAACGGTTCCTACGGCCTGCCTCAGGCAGCTCTAATTCCCAGCATAGCCCCCTAACTGTCGCCAATTTTACTAGAGTTGAGCGATATTTATATACTCATAAATATTTTTAAGTAACGAGTCACTCACTGCATGAAATATTAAAAGTAACAGGTATAATATGCTAGTATTTTATCGATCAATCATAATTTCATTCGGCTTGTTTTCATTTTCGAAAACTTTTCATTTCCAAATGTAGGCAATTTTGCGTAACAGTTGTTATACCTTTATTAAATAATTTTTTTAATAGTTTTCGTTATTATTTTCAGTCCGGCATAACGAAACAGTTAATAATTAATATTTTGATTGATTTTATTGAGTTTGATATGTTCACGAGTAATATACGTCTGGTACTTAAGCACTCCATATATTTCTTTAATGGTTTGGTAAATAGTCACTGTATACCGGTTTTCACTTTCGACATGAATTTGTCATCAATGAAAAAACACACCATTTCAAACTCTTGTCAATGGAGAAAATGGGAACAATTAACCCAAATTTACTTTTCCAAAATCTTATCAAAAGTGAGAGACAGCATAGGCCTGTATTCTTTCATTTTAAACAGCACTGTTCCGATATCCACGTTCGAATCGATATCACAGAAATCTATGCAGCATACTTTTTGGAGGACGATAAATCTAAGTAGCTTAGTTTTCCTTTAATTTGTATTTGTTCCTGAAAGTATGTTACATATTTCTATTGAAATGGTAAAAAGGTGGAATTCTGAAATTATTGCGAAAGTGAAATTAAAAATATAAGCTTGTACGATACATGAAATTAAAGTACCTCTGGCGTTGCTCCAAAGAACTCATATCAAACATAAAATTGTTCATAGATCAAATTGTCATTTCTCGTCTTCAATTTAAAGCTATAACTTGAAAACTTTAGGCCCATTCATATGGCCAATTAGCCAGCGGCAAAATAGCAAAGGTTAAAGCCTGTCCAACTCTACATGATTTTGTCGAGCTAAAACTGAAAAGCGGATGCATGTCCAATGCCCAGTCAATATATATACATTTTTTTTTTTGTATTTTTTTTGTCGTTGTTGTCACCGGCGGTGTTGTCGTTCTGGCTGTTGTGCATTTCCATTTCCGTTTCCGCAACGCCAGCGGATGCACAACGGTACCACATTTGATTGGTAAAATGGCATTCGATGTGCAACATTTAACCTTTCGCCTGTCACATAGTGCATAAATAAATGTGGCACAAGCTTATGCCTGTCTGATTGGCATTGGTTTCTGTCGCTCTGCGTTTTAACTTGGCTTTAACTTTGGCATTCGTTTAACATTTATTTCTGTGCACTGCTGTGTGTAAAATGCATTACGCATACGCCCCATGCACTGCAGTCAAGCGACATAGTTAATGTCAGCTCCTGCCGTAATAGCTTTATAATGCACGCAACGAGGCATGGCAGCTGGGATTCTACGCAGATACATATGTCAACATGTGTCATGTTATTGAAATTATGGTAATAGTATTTGCATTAGTCATACAACGTCAAATACTACTTATTATTGTAAAAATGCAATTTAAAAAGGATATTATTAAAAGTGCTCAGCTCAGAAATATCCTTGTACTCTGTATTGAAGCTAGAATCTTGAGTAATATATGTACTTAGATAATTCCAAGATTGTTAGATCTGTTCAGAACTCCATAAATACATAAATTTAAATCCTTGCACTATGAGAAAACTAGGTTTTTTTTGCATAAAGAATGGAATACACTTTGAATACGAAACGGGGCCGTATGTCTTTAAAGACGTTGTTGCATTTAGTTTTCAGTTTGGGAGAACAATTGGTGTTATTATAAATTTAAATTTAAATAAATCTGCATTCCAATTTTTGATTGGATTATAACTTATTTGTTATGTAAACACCGAAGATATCCAAAATTTGAAATAGTGTCTCTAGCTTTTATAGTCTTTGAGATCGACGCGTTCATACAGACAGACAGACGGACAGACAGACAGATGGACAGACAGACGGACAGACAGACGGACAGACAGACGGACAGACAGACGGACAAGGCTAGTTCGTCGCGGCTGTTGATCCTGATCAAGAATATATATAGTTTATATAGTCGGAAATGCCTCCTTCTGTCTGTTACACACATTTGCAGTTCTTTATAACTCTTTTTAACTTTTTCCCATTTTTAATGGGAACAGGGAGTAATAAAACAGGTTTTGTCCACAATTCAATTTATTTAAACATTTAAAGAATTCAAAATTTATTAAATTAACTGCCACAAAAATTAGATATGAAAAAAAATCTAAGATCGATAATCGTAGCATTCAATCGATTGTTTCTTACAACCCTAAAGAGCAGTCCGTTTTCAATTCCGCCTTTAAATTAATTCATTAATAAAATGTACAACCTCTTCTTTGTTAATTTATAGACCAAACAGTAAGGCATCCTACATCCTTTGTGGAAATGAAATGCAACTCGAAACAGGCATGTAAAAGTCATAATGCCACAAACTGTAAAATTTGATTGAATTTATAGGCACAATT
Source organism: Hirtodrosophila cameraria (assembly GCA_949708635.1). Lineage (NCBI taxonomy): Eukaryota > Metazoa > Arthropoda > Insecta > Diptera > Drosophilidae > Hirtodrosophila > Hirtodrosophila cameraria. The sequence continues at coordinate 71,849,924 of OX453089.1, read as the reverse complement.
GAAATTTAAGCACGACATAAGTAAAAATAAAAACATTTATATATCAGGCTGCAAAGATAATGCCGACGGGATTTATATACACATATGTGCTGAAGTGATGCGATTGCAGATTACATCTTAGACCATGTCATATCTCATATGGCCAATGGTTATTGGGCTTGTGTGTGGCAAGTAAGTAATACTGTAAATCCGCTTACACTTTTGTTCTTGGGCAATTTAAACTCAATTTCCCCCATAAAGAATCTCAATCCATTAAACTTTGCACGCTTCGCATGCGGCGCACAAGCAAAAAATTTTCAAAAAGCCCATCCACACGGCATTTACATTGCACTTTGCCAAACTGAATGACCTGGCTTTAAGTCTATACACACACACACACACAAACACATGCAATTACACATACACATACACACATATAAAGGTGTACAAAGTTGTGGTATATGTGGCACTCAACGTTGCGTCGGATGTGAATGCGGATGTGACTACGCTTTGAAATCGCATAAAACCGTTCTATAATATTTAAACCCATTGCAAATAGGGCGGCAGCAGGCTTGCTGTGGGCGTGGCAGATCACGTGCCAGTACGTACTGTATGTGTTTTTGTGCTCTTGTGTGTGTTATGCAAAATGCTTTCACACACATTTTCCAATTCCAACGGGCATGTCCCACAGCGCTAATGCATTTTACCCCGTTAATCTATAACACTCGTAACTCCTACCCTACTTTGTGGCCCAATCTATGCACAACTTGGCCAACACGGCGAACATCGGCAGGCAACCGTTAGCTGCTTTGACTGGAAGCACGCATTGGCAGGACAACGAACGGCAATCCGTTGGATGCGGCTAAGCGACAACACTTTGTCATTTTAATTGCTCATAAAACACCTCGCACACACTCAGGACACACACACACACATACACACACACATTGAATATATTAGTTGGCATGTACGAGTATAGTCAATAGATTGTTAGATGGTCAGACGAGCATAGTAGATAGATAGTTAGATGCTTGGACGAGTATAGTGGATAGATATTTAGATGGTTGAATAAATGCATAGTTAGACAGTTGGCTGCAAAACTGTGCCAACTGTGCCTCAACAGTTAGAGGACAAATATGGTTAAACAAAACTTTCCTGTATTGAACTTCTACATAATGAAGTTATCCATAATATGGCTCGACTCACTATGCAATAACAATTTCAGTTAGGTTTCTTAAATTTTGCCTAGTTTTTTTATAATCGGGCAAAGCGGTCTTTTATCACTTGAAGTTTATTAAACACTTAACATATGTTAATTTTCTAGCTCTGCTTCGAAAATTTTGAATAATTAATAAAAATCAGATTTACTTTATTCAATTTGTTATTCATTTTTTTCTGCCAGTGTACAATTTCTATTTAAACTTTGACGGGTTTGACGGCGAATGATTTATGGCCCAAACAACGTGTTTGTAGATGTTGTAAAAATCACAATTTTTCTGGCCAGCCCTATATACAGGAAAAACGGAAAATGTACTAGGATTGTCTAAGGAGATTGAGTTGTATAACGATCGAAAAGTTATTAACTACCAAAGAAAATTGCTAAAACTTTTTGTAAATCAATTGGTTGATGAGATCCAGATAGGCTAGCCAAAATTCAAAGGAATTCGAGAAATGCAGAATTATACTAATATAAAATACAAGTCGAACAATGACATAGGATTACAAATCAACCACTTGTTAAAGAGTTATGAAGATTTGATGTTTTTAGTGGCCTTTCCTCTTCAATTCAGTTCGAGTTACAAAAAAGACAACTTTGAGCAGTTCGAGTTAGAGCAGTTCGTGTAAAAAGAGCTCGACTGTATTTCTAGATGAGTCTGATAGTAGCTGTAAATATTATAAAAAAACCTAGCAGGCTTTGACTTTTTTATAATTTTCTGGTTTTGGAGCTTCAGACATATTGTAAAATATAGTTAGTATAGTCTGAGTCTTGTTAAAACAAATAACTCTTTCGGTTTGCCTAAAATTCTTGAAATTTTCGTTTTTTTATGTTATTTTATTTTTTTCACTATTTTAACTAAAGTGAACTACTTAACCAATTTTCATTGACGAATAAACAAGTTGAATCCTGGAAACCATGTTCCGAGTATTCAAGACTTTTGTGAGGCCAATAAGCTGCGTCCTGTCGCACCATATCGAGCACCAGTCAGCCTTCCGAGAAGACTCGAAAGCGAAGCCTATTCGAAATGACAGACCTGTCGCAGTCCAGCGTCTATACCATGAATAAATCGACGAAAAACAATAATTGTCTGTGGATCAAATTCGTTTTCGTATGCGTCAATACTAACAAATAAAATTATAAATTGTTTTTAATAACTGACATTTTTTTTATTAGTACTATTATAGTCCAAGAAATAATAGAAATATTCTAGAAGCCATGCAATGTGCAGCTATATCTGCAAGTGACGAGACATTCGTCAACAATTTTTCATTTTACGCTTGAATCTTTAGCTATTCATGATATTAATTTGACAGCTATTGCATGGCAATGTGGCAGCTCTCCGATTTAATGCACTTTTATTGAAAAACAAGCAAACAAAACACTGCTTAACATAATTGAGTTTACTATTTTGGAAACATGCAAAACGTGTTGGGAAAAGTTTTCAAATGCAAAAAATATTTGCTTGCTCATCACGTTTGGCTTAACTTTAATTAGAATATGCTCGGCTTACCTATCTAGTGAAAAATTATAATATTTGATGATATTTATCTTTTTTTTTCGTAGTGTACAAACTCTGCTTTTATATGCCACACGTGCTATTCAAACTGTATTCAAACTTGTACTCACATCATGCATAATGAGTACATTTTGTATGCCAGGTTACAAGCAAAGTTCAAGAGGTTTTGTGTCATCAGCAAATTGGGCCAAGCGCTAAACTGGATTGACTTTAAGCCGCAGTCAAAGTCACACACACAGATACACACAGATACACACACACACACAGATACTAAAACAACCACTTAAAATACCACACGGCATCGTGAACGCTGTAGCAACACCTAACCGAGACAATTCACAGTATTAACTCAGTCAAATTAATTACTGTAATAAGGTAAACAGTAGCTGGAGGATTGTGGATTGGGTTTATGGAGCACAAGGCCTTATTCGCGTTCTTCCATCTCTTCACACATATGGTTCTAGTTATAATTGTGCTACATTTTAAAGGATGTGTGCAAAGTTATCTTTGCACACAAAAATGTCAGCGACTAATTAAATGATGTTGGCATAATAATGACTAGATTTACTCGATCCTTTTATGGTATACATATATGTACATATATGCAAACTTAAACACCAAGGTTCTTGAGTTTCTTATGTTCTTGATCAATGGTGTATGCTTATAGGCATTCACACACTACAGACTTACCATCTATATATTTTATAGTGCCCGAAATTTTTTTTTTTTAGATATTAGAATTGAATTCGAAGTGAAACTCGATACAATCTTGATGTCAACTTAAGTTTTTCAGAGCTTATGTAACATAAAAGTTGTTTTAAATGTTAAACTCTGGAATATAATATATTGATATACTTTCTCAACTGCAAGACAGACTATGCACTTGGAGCACTGAACGCAATCAGTTCAAACAAAGCTGCTTTGAAATGTATTGAAATAGGAAGGATGAGTAACTACATATTTGCCCGATGGCAGTACACAGCAATTTATCTTGACTAGGTCATAAAATGGTAATCATTATTATAGTCATGTACCAGGCAATGGGGCGTAACGGCAATCAACGCCAAGACGTTCAGCAAATAAGCGCACAATTTCAATTTTCAGCACATATATAAAAGTGCACACATACACATGCAAATATAAGCATATAGGCATACTTATATATTATATTTAAATGAATATTTTAATAGTCATAAAAGGGCCTAGAATCCGTCCCTGGGGCCAACAACGCGCCAAATGCCACTGGGCATACTTAAAAAGACTCGACTAAAGATACATTCACACACACACAAAGATACACAAGGATATAGATACGAATACATGCATCTAGACAAGGCCAAGCGTTGCAAAAACAATGAAAGAGCTGAAAGTAATATAAATTATAAAAGCAAACTCTGCGACAAGGATATGAGCTAAAAGGGAGGCGACATGCGATTTGATGGCAAATGATTTAACAGTTGGCGACGAGCAGGAAATCGAAACGAAATGCCGAAAACTGTAGCATAAAGAGCTGCCTGCCACATGCTGTTGCCGTTGGCTAAGGTCAAGGGTCATGCTGTTTGATAATGTCAAAATTTACTGCAACACTTGGCAGTGGCAATCAAAGAGTTTCAGTACCAGCGGCAGCACCAGCAGCAACTGCACTCAAACAAAAATGTTGCCTATAAATTGCCCTGATATAAATTAACCAGATATAATTTGTATACAATATTCTGTTTACAAAATGTGCGTAGAAGAAAGCGTCTACGACTACGAAAAGGAAACAGGACGACGAGTTGAGTCAATATTTATCGCAATCTAGCTGTCAGTTTGTATCTTAGCAAAGGAGAGAGACTACTTTATGAATCTTATCTTATGTTTCTTAAATTTCAGTTTGATAAATGCTGAAAAAATATCAGAGACCGACGGATGTGATAACTTTATTAAACAGCTTCCATTAGAACAAACAATAGAAACTTCTATTGTATTTAAAATATCTTTTTAGTTTTTCAAGATATCTCGAGCATGTTTCTCAATTGCATTCTACGCCAAATTTTATCAAAATTGGATCATTATCCTGGGCTGTTCCGAAATCCACTTTGGAATGAGTTCCACATAAAAAGGTAAAGCATACTTTTAGGAAGGTTTAAAAAGTATATGAATGCATTAGAAAACTAAGGATTGTTATTGTTTCCTGCTCCGAAAAGTATTCTATACACTTTTCTGTGGAATTAAATCAAAAGTGGAATTCGATACAGGGCTATACATCTTAAAGCTGCCATTGGAAAAATCTTTTTGAACATAAGTTGTAAGAAACAAACTTTTGATATTACACATGTCTTAAGAAAACTCTGAAATGTAATCAAATGACGTTAAATTTAATACGAATTTAGATCGTTATCAGTTCTGTCCTAAATTTCAATTTCGAATCGTTTATCAATGTCTATGCAACAGTTTTAAGTCTTTAGTCCTCAGAAAAAGCATTTTATTTATTTATACGAGAATGGAATTCGGAACAAATCTTGACAATTAATCAACTTTATAGAAATTATTTCCAAGTTTTTCTGACTTTTAAAAATTTGTTTTAAGCTTAAGCCAAGGTTATTAGAAAGAACAAGTTCTGAAAACTAAGACGATGCTGTTTTCCATTTTGCAATTAGTTCCACATAAAATCTATAGCATACTTCTTAGATCAAAATATAAATACAATCCATAGTGATATTGCTCGTTTTTTAACTTTAACACGACTCCAAAGTGGAATTTGTATGAAAACTCTCTATATTCTATAGCGCATATTGTTTTTCCAAGTGTATTTACAGAATATACATATGAAATTGTCAATAATATAGGCTAAATTCGATTTGCCGCTGCCTTTGCAATTGATGACGTGTGTGTTTTGTGCCCCGCTGCAGATTCGTGCAGCACACTGCAGCAGCTGCCGCAATGTCTATCCCCAAATCGATCCACAAGCTCGAGGCGAGTACGTATAACTTCACACTCAAGCGTATGGTATGTGTGTGTGTGTGTGTGTTTGGAGTATGTGTGTATGTATGGTGGGCAGGCCTATACCACGCGATGTGATTGTGAATGCGCAAATGTGACGACGTTGCCAAAGGCAGCTCCAGGCTGGCTGGCTTTCTGGCTAGGATGACGTAGTCCTTCGCAACAAAGTTGGCTAAAGTGTGTTAGTATGCCTTTTGCCTGGGGTTGTTATTGCACACATACACACACACATACACAAATATATACAAATACAGCAACTGAGGCGGCATTAAATGGCATTTTTTTGCCTTTACATTGGACTCGCCTGAAGTCGCATGCTTTAAACGCGCCATTTAGTACGGAGTGCGCTAAATTATTAAAAGCAATACACAGTACACCAATACACACAAAAACAGAAGCACACACACACACACACACACACACACACTGGTACAGTTCATTAAATTCAATGTATGCCAAATGCGGCTGCTGCTTGTCAATTTCTGTGCTGTGCTGCCCCTAAAAGTATGCAAGGCAAAGCTCATCATAATCAGTTGGCTGCAAGTGTGTGTGTGACTGAGTGTGTGTCTGTGTCTCTCCTAGTGTATGTATGTGTGCCAGGTGGCATTAAGTTTGGCTTTAAAGGCATCACAAATGCCTAAGCCAGAGCTGAGCGATAACTTGTTACTTTGCAGTCACTATGACTGTTACTACTTTAAAATATCCGAAACTGCGAGTATCGGCTTTGTTCTAAATTTCACTTTCAAATCAATTCGAATCTAAATTTTATCGTCGTCCAAAGAGTATGCTATATAGTTTTCTGTGAAATTGATTCGAAAGTTGAATTAGAAACAGGACAGGTGTGTTCTTCAAAAAAGAATCTTTCTATTACCAAATTTAAATTTACAATCTTATGTACAAAGGAATATTGTGGTCATAGGATCGAACATAGAACGCTCTGAAACTAAAGCTAACAGTGCTAGTTACCGAAAGAATTTGTTGTCAACATTTGTTATTGTTATTTAAATTCCTTAAAATTAGCTAGTTATTTAAATTTACTTTTAAAATAAAACTTTCAGAAATTCGATTTTTTTGAAACTAAAAATTGTCTTTAAAATTAAAATGGTTTTTAATTTTCTTTTAAATTTTTAGTTGTGCTGTTCTAAAATCCACTTTTAAATGAATTCCACAGAAATATTGAATCGATATTTCACTGTTGAAGTGAACCGTAAATGTCACAGTTACTGTTTATAGCATAAACTGTGACTGCGAATATTTCGCTCGTCGATATTCACTTATTTTATTCAGTTACAGCGATGCTCAGTCACAACTACAAAGATATTGCACATATCTAATCTGACTATATTGGTGTGTGTTTGTATTTGTGTGTTTGTGTGTGTGCGGCTTTATGCGTCACGTGAGAATACGCTTTATTATTATTTGACTTTTGCTTGCTGCTCGTTGGTTCTTATTCCTTCTGTGCCTTCGTGCATATCACGTATACGTATCACTTTTTTTTTGTGCTAAAAAGGCATTGATTTTCATTTTTATATTTTTCTTTTATATTTTGTTTTATGTGGTGAAACTCATCATTTATGTACGCCCAGGCAGTCAGTTTTGTTTAAACATTGACAATTTACCTGATTGTTTATTCAATATGATATATAAACTGATATGAGCAGGTGTTGAGGTTTGTTGTTATGCTTTTTTGTTTAACTTTTCTTGTTGTTGTTGTTGTTGTTTTGCATTTCTTTTTTTTTTTGCGCACAAAATCAACAGACAAAAACTTTGCACGCTTCCTTTGAGCCTTTATTTTTTATTTGTGTTGGTTCTTTTTGTATTTAGCTGCTGGCTGACTTCACTCACTCAAACACTAACACACACAGACGCACACACAGACACACACATGCAGACATTCAGAATGGCACACACACACACACTAACACACAGAGAGAAACGCGCGTAAAATTATACAAAAATTACAAAAGTGCTCACAATTTTTCTCGCTTGGTCGCCTGGCTGCTCTTTGTAACGTTGTGTTCTAGTTCTAGCTCGTCGTTGTTGTTGTTGTTCCGCTTGATGTTGTTGTTGTTGTCTTTTCTTTTATTTTTACAATTTCTTGATCTTTTTGGGGCACGCTTCACGACCACGCGCTACAACGTCTGACTGCGTTCTGGCTGCCCAACTCGAAATCAAAGTCGCGCGACCAAGTCAACCATTGGTGAATATAGTTTCACCAGCAGGCGGCTGGAGGACTCTTTTTGATGCTCACAGGACATGCGCATTGGTTGGCTGCAGGTGACACACTTATCCGCGCCACTGTCGATGAAGTGGATTTTACCCGCGTGGCCCACAAACTGCGCTGGTTTTGTACTATTTACATCGACCAACGGTTAAAGGAACCGCTTGCTCGCTTTCTTTCTTTCCTTTTTCATTTTTTATATATTGTATTTTTTTTTACTCAATTTCGCATGCATTGTCGGTGCGGATGGCAAGGACGACAGCTGGTGTGGTTTTTTTGTGGGCTGGCTTGGTTTGCCACTGTTTGTTAAACTTTGGGCGTGATGTGGCACAAATGTCATTTGCTATGCTCAACATTTACGGCCAGGCTTTTGTGGTCAGTGGGGGCACAGGGAGCTAAAAGTTCGCATTTGCCACATCTATAATACATGACGTACTGGACGACTGCACGAGTTGTTGTATTTGATTAGCCAGCTCAGCACAGCTCCTCGCCTTTGGGTTAACTGACCTTTCTTTGGTCAGACACCAAACAACACAACATACATTTTCATATTCAGCAGCAAACAAAAGTTCAACAATTTTCATTAAATATTTACTAACATTTACATTCAAAATTTGCAACACAAAGTTAATTAATACAGTGCTGACTAATAGTCAAACACTATTTGCCAAATTTCATGTCATTTATTTGCACAACTAAAAACTCATTTGCCAAGTAAATAGATGAAACTTTGTCAGAGGACACATTACATAAAGGTTTATTAAATAGAAAATTTGTAAAATGAAATAAACATTGAATTAAGGTTTATTAGCAGACAATCTGAAATGCAAATCTTTATACTTATATACACACACACACTATACCCATATTATATATCATATATGTATATTAAATAGAAAACAATTTAAGTTAACACCTTTAATTTGATCAAAGCAGCCGATTTGTATTTCAAATGTTAATTTGGTATTAGCTTGACCTGTGTTTAAAAACTTCTGTTATAAGAAAGCATTGATGTATTTTTTAAATTTTTTTTGTATTTATTTATATTTTTATATTTAGAAACATTTATTTACAAAAGTTTCGTTGGTAATAAGTGTTCCAGTGCCCCATAATCCATTTATTCGCTAGCTTCTAGTAATCGAATAAAAATAAATAAATTTCTACACGAGTTGACAGTCTAGTGACGAAGAATATTCACTTTAATATATGAACTTATTTAAATAATAAAAATATTTCAGTATTCGTCATACTGCAAAAAGTTTCGTCTATGTACATAGCTCAAACTTTTATACAATTTAGACAGATTATTTTCTAAGGGAGGCTTAGAAGTCAAAATCTTTTGGCATTTTGACATGATTTTTCATCGATATTTAGCTAGCTCAGAGATAATTTTGAAAAGGAATTTTATACCTACTAATTTTAATGTGCGTATTTGACAAAAAGTATAAATTCAAGACTTTAATTGTTTTTTTTTAATGATATAAAGAACATTTCAAGAGCTTCTTCGGTTTGGAAACTGTGGATGTGCAGTTTTTTAGCGTTTTCCCGCTAAGTTAACGAATTTTCAAAAAAAAAAAAATGGTTGAGCAAACATTTCTTGTTTTTGGCAATTTCTAGGTAGTATTTTTTGTTGATGATAAAATGTTAAAATTTATAGCCGAGCTATAATGTCCGTGGACATTCAAACTAGCTTCTAAACTTTGTAAGTTTCTTATTCAATTGGTTTTTATTGCTGAACCGATTGGATAATTTTTTTCAGAACTTGTACCTCTTTCGTTAACAGAAGTACGAAACTGTGTACTAGCCATTTCCTGGTTGACAATTCTCAACAAAAACTTGTTTGCCTAAAACTATTTTATTGAATTACTGTTTAAAATGTTGACTATGATACTATGACGAAATGTGAGCACGTTCTGTATTTTTCCGCAATTTGTTAAGCGTTGGCAGACCCCCGAAAGGAAACTAACGCCTGAAATTGTCGCCAATGCTGGCTGCGAAATTGAAATCAAAACTCAAAACTCAAAAAGCTCAACGAAACAAAATCATCGCCAACGCCAGCGCGCCTGTCAATTAACACATGAAACGCGCTGCAAAAAAAAAAAAACAAAAATACGCAGAAAAACAGCTCAAAACAAACAAGGCCAACAACATCAAAATCAACATCAACAACAACAACATCAGCAGTGGGCCGCGATTAGAAGCATAGAATTTCGTAATAGAGCACTTAGCGCCTCAACCTCAACCAAATACCAAACAGACCAAATAAACCTAGACGAGACGAGAGCCGTCCGTGCTGGCCTGGAGCTGGTACTCGTACTGGAACGGAGCTTGGGAGCGCACTCTGTGAGCGGGCTGCTGTTTGATAGAGGGGGGAAGTTGGTTGAGGGAGGCAGTGGAGTCAACGACGCGGCTGCATCAAAGTGCTAATGTTTGACCCAGTTTAAAGCACTGCAGGAAAGGAACTGCGCATAACTATTTGGCTTTTTGATCATTAAAAACTGGTTAGCCTGGCCAAAAAATATTCAAAAAATAAAGCATGTGAAATGCTCGAGTAGCGATTGGTCGACTAGGAAATATTCTTTATAAAGGTTTTGTAGCGTAAGCAGTTCGCTTTCCACAGTCTAGAAAATATATTTGTAAATCACTTCTCTTAAGAGACAATTAGAAAAATCAAAGCTTTATTTCTAAAATAATGCTTCTTTATACTTTTTATCCAATAATCAAGGATTCTAGAATCAAATCAACTACAAACGAATACAAAGTACGGCCAAGTACACGATATCTTCTTTTAAGTACAAAATTCTTACAATAAGAATTTTTTTTTAAGTTCGAAACTATCTTGTACTTTATCAATTGAACTGAAGACCTGAACTCGATTTAAAAATATATAACGACTTAGAATTTGAAGAATAAAACGATATGAATTCTAGCTTGATAATTTTTGTAAATTTAGGTGCGTCCAAATAGCTTAAAAATAGTACAGAATCTATTAAAAATAATTTAAAATGAAAGTCAGCTGTTTTTAAATATTAATTAATTTACTTTTCAACTCACCTTAAAACATAAATAATTTTTAATTGTGTTTACAAAGCCGTTGTCAAACTGTTAAATACCTCGTGACAAAATCATAATACCCTCAGCAAGTGTAAGCCGAAAACAAACCAACAAAGCTACATTGAGCCGCCCATGCCGATGCTGGGAGCTTTTTTGGACGCCATATGCCACGCGAGGCTTTAAAAGCGCCGATGCCGCCGGCCACCGCAAGAGTTTTAACATTTGATTAACGAAGAACGCGCGCGGCTGCTAACGGTTAACGGCAAACGGTCAAAAAGCAAAACGGCTAAAAGCAAAACGTCTAACGAATAGTCATGGCAAATGGATATTGGAATTGCAATCTATGGTTGGTTCAGTCACCATGTGCACTAATCCTGCTGCAGCTGCTGCTGCTGCTGCTGAGCGACGTTGTATTGGCCTTTCCGGATGGAGCGCCAGCGGATACGTGTGTTAAGCAGCGTGCCAATCAGCCAAATCATGGCAAAGCACGCACCCAGCCGCCACAATCGAATCCATTTGAGGTGGTTGCCAGCGCACAAAGCTATCATCCTGGCCAGCAAATCTCTGTGGTCATCTATGCGCAGCAGCCACACGAATCGACAACATTTCGTGGCTTCTTTTTGCAGGCGCGTGATGCCAATTCGAATGAATGGATTGGCGAATGGGAGCAGAGTGATAATACCAAGACCATACCAGAGTGTTCGGCCATAACGCACTCGGATAATCGTGATAAGTTGGGGGCCAAGCTCATATGGAAGGCACCACAAAATAAGCGTGGAAATGTCTACTTTACGTAAGTAACGATTGCACTTGGAAAAATTTGTGACTTAGAACTTAGAAAATCAAAAAATTTTATTCCAAATTTCGAGCGATTGCAGAAAGTTGGAGTCCGATTGTGATAAGTTTTTTTTATTTTTTTGAGTGTATGAACTGTAGTGTTTCAGAGTAGTGCATAAATTGCTACTTTTATATTTATAAGGTAGTATGTTGAATTTGGAACTTAAAACATTATTGAAGAATTCTTAATTTTCAAAGAAATTTTCGAAAAATATATAATTTTTCTAAGAGTTGATGCAATTCTTTATCTAAACCTTAACTTCAAGTATTTTTTTCGCTAAGTGCAAGCTTGAAGTTTAGATAATATAGCTATGCTTAAGTGCTTAAGTTTAGTAACAAAAAAAACTTTTGTCCCAATCATTGCCAACATTCATTAATCATACGCCACGTTGGCCCACATACCAAATGCGCCCAAATAATTGTCAGCAAAATGCCGGTTAATAAACACATAAAAGGCCTTATGTAATTGATTTGTTGGGAAAAGAAAAAATAAAAGCAACAAAAAAACAACTAATGAGACAATGTAATCTGCAGAAAAAGAGTTGCACACATTTGACAACAACAACAAAAAGAGACGCTAACAATGACGTCGGCAGAAATAAAAGTTGTTAAACTTTTTTTTTCGTCGCTATGCAGCAACATTAACTTGCGCTTACACTGTGCTACATGGGCACGGCGGAAACTGATGTGAGACATGACAGTGCCATCATTTATCATTCGAAAATCGCATAATGTGCCAAATGATGTATAAATTATGTGTATGTCAGCACTGAAATGAGGCTAAAAAGCTAATGCACTTAAGTTTTTTTTTTTTTGATGAATTATCCTAACAGAACTAAGGGCTTTAATAAACTAGAAAATAATGCACTTTGGTTCTAATTAAGTTTTATAACTAAATAAGCCTGGAGAGCCTAAAAGAGGTTGAAATTCGACTTTTTATTGTTAAATATTTTTGTATTTTATTTTTGCTAAGCAGTGTCAGCAAACTTAATAGTAATCTCCCACAGACAAGGAACAAAAAAACGTACTCATTGAGTAATCTCGAATGAAACTGACAACTAATCAATCAATATATACGGATCGGATTATACTCTTTTAAATATATAGTTGGTTTGATATACTTACTAACACACATTTTTATTATATATATATTGATGGGAGGCAGTTTTCTGCGAACTTTAAGATCTATTTTACTTCCTTTTGAGCCTTAAGCCCCTCATAAAACAAAGGCAAAAGTGTTCAAAGTTTTGTTCTTTATAATTGAAGTTAAGGCTTTATATATTACAAAATTTATTTTGAATCAGTCTAAGGTATCTCATTCGTTATACATTTTATGTTGGATTATTTTTTATTTAATTTTAAAGCCGATTCGAAAGCTGATACGAAATTATTCGATAGGAATAGGAAATGCCACAAGCCATTTAAAGTCGTATTCGAACTATATAATATATACATTATTAATTATTATAAATTTATCTAATATAACACTTACTAATATTTTAAATATTAGCTCATTTCACATCATTTCATTGAAATAATTTGTATTCTTTTGCAGCGGCACTGTGCTCAAAGACTATGGAAACTTCTGGAGCGATATTGTTGGCAAGGTGCAAGCGCCACACCAATGACTTGCACTTTAAACATAGCTTCAGTTCTCAAGTTGAATATAAAATATGGCAATAAATCATAAAACAAATATTTAAGTACAAAATATTGTTGTTGTTTTTTTTTTCGCTTTTTATGTCTCATTACAGAGCGTATTGGACCAAGCACCTAACTTGATTTTAAACTGAGCGCTTATGAATGACCGAATGACCAGTTACGCACTCACACATCGACAACTTCCTACACATACACACACACACGCATCCCAAAAACACACAAATATAACACACCCCCTTGAAAACACACCCACATGCCGCATGAACAGTCGCACGTTTAAATTTCCAGGCACGTTGCTTGCATCCTATTGGAAATTCGTTTTGCCAAGCGGCATAGAAGTAAATTGGAAAATTTAAGCACCTCTCATGCGAACAGAGGCTAAAGCAATAGATGATAAAGTAATTAGACCAGTGCGCCCTGAGTGGCATAAATAATATTTTGACATGTTTCAAAACTGAGAAAGTTCTTACTTCACGTCACGATATCATCTAATCAATAAGATAAGTAATCAATGTACATAATACATATCAGCATATACATATGTATTTACATATATATGTTTGTACACATATTTGTCGATAAGCCGCAGCAATTAGTCTGTCTACTTGTTTTGACAGATAAACTTGGCTAAAGTGAATGATACAATTTTATATATGAATCGATTAATTCTTTTTTATTTAAATAAATAAAACTCATTCAATCAAGAGGTCAAAAAGACAAACCTGGAAGTAAATGTTAAGTTAAGATAACAATGAAATTCAAATACAAAAATTATAAAGTCGATGAATAAACTGAAAATTTTTTTTATGAAATAATCTCTAAGTTAAAGAAACAGCTTTCTTAAAAGTCGAAATATTTGCCCAAAACACTTTTTTTATAGAAATACTTTCTGAAAACTAAAGCACAATGAAGAGTTAAACTCATTTTAAAAATCTACCAAAGTTTAATTTTAAATTAAACTAAATGTTAATAAATTTAAACTTAATTTATAAGTACTTCCCTTTCAAAAATTCTATATGTTAATAACAATTGCTTTTTGAAATTCTTTTTATTTATTTATTTTACTACTGGCATTTTGCGATCTCTGATCTAAAGTTTGCCATGTTAGTCATAGTCAGACTCTACTGTACTATCTCATTTATGCTTTTAACTTGTTTATTGCCCTGCAGTTGCACTTGTTTACGCCTTTCCCGCAAAGTGCATAGCAACAACGTGCCAATGTGTTGGATGGGGGGTGGTAGAAGGGGGTTGCCGGTAAATCGCGTGTTGTTTTTGCGAGACGCAGTCGCAGTCGGCATCGCTGCGGTTTGTCAACTTGTTTTGATCAAATTCGTTTTTCAGTCTGCGCTTCAGTCTCGTTTGCTCTGCTGCTGTGCCAGTGGCGTAGCCGCAGGCAGGCAGCGCTTGAGAGGCTTGACGAGGTGTTTGAGTGGGATCGGCACGCCTTTAAACAAAGTCTCAGAAAAGGGGTAAGGCTTTAAGTCAAAGCATTTTATATAGAAAAGACAGGAACCGAAAATTTTCAAACTTAATCTTAATTAATAAAGTCATGATGAAAAAAATATGATATTTGAATCACACCAATACAAATTTATAATTTATTATATAGGATATTCAAAACCGTAATGAGTTATGAAATATAATATAATTCAAATACAACTGGTACTTTTCTACATTTATTAAAAAAACAATCCAAATTAAATTAATATTTAATACATTTCAAAATATTTATTCAAAGCTTCTTATTATTTTCATTATATTTTACAATAAAACTTTATCTGATACTATTCAAAATACTTTAAATCACGATCGAGGCAAACCCCCTACCTATCCTACTGTAACTACGCCCATGCCTCATATATTGCAAGTTCGTTGTCCAGTTTGTTTTTCCTCACACGCTTTGTTATATTATACGCACATACAAATGTTGTTGCTATTCTCGCTGCGTTCATTTATCAGCAGTGAACGTTAACGTCAACGTCGCCGTCGATGTCGCAGTCGCTGCGGTCGATCGCTTCCATTGCCGCCTGCTGAAACAACACTCAGTTATATTTTTACGATTTGCCAACGAGGTTCTCAGTTCGGAAAGCAGCATCAACAATATGGTTATCAATTTTGCAGCCGGTCCAGCAAAGTTGCCCGAAGAGGTTAGCGCAAATTTGAAGCAACAAATGATTTCAGGTTATAATTTTATGCCTTTCTTTCTGCAATCCCTTATTTTTGCAGGTGCTGAAAGAGGTGCAGAGTAATCTGCTCAATTGCAATGGCAGCGGTATTTCAGTTATGGAAATGTCACATCGTTCCAGCAACTATGAAAAGATACAGAATTTGGCTATAGCCGATCTGCGTGAGCTGCTCAATGTGCCCAAGAACTACAAAGTGCTGCTGATGCAGGGCGGCGGCACAGGACAATTTGCGGCAGTTGCCATGAATCTAATTGGACGCACGGGCACCGCAGATTATGTCATTACCGGCTCCTGGTCTGCCAAGGCAGCCAAGGAAGCTGCCCAATATGGCAAAGTGAACGCAGTGCTGCCCAAGTTCGACAAATATACAGATGTGCCCAGACAAGAGACATGGAAACTGGATCCCAATGCCTCCTATGTCTACTATTGTGACAATGAGACGGTCGAGGGCGTCGAGTTTGACTTTGTGCCCAAGGTGCCGAACAATGTGCCGCTGGCCTGCGACATGTCCTCCAATTTTCTCTCCCGACCCATCGATGTCGGCAAGTTTGGCCTGATCTTTGCTGGCGCACAGAAGAATATTGGACCAGCAGGTGTTACTGTAATAATCGTACGCGATGATTTGATTGGCAAGCATTTGAAGATTACGCCATCCATATTGAACTTTGAGCTGATGGACAAGAACAGCTCGCTGCTCAATACGCCGCCCACTTTTGGGTGAGTTTGTTTTACACTTGCAAAGGGCCGAATCAAACAACTTTAACATATATATGTGCCATATGAAAGATCCGTCCAAAATGTTGTTTTTCAAGATAATTCGAGCTAAGTCAGCACTCCTAAATATTAGCAATGCTTTAACATGTTCATAAAATTTTATTGAAGTCGGACAACTATGTCTTATAGCTGCCATAGGAACAATCGGTTTAAAAACAAGTTTCTGTATGAAAAACTTTTTTGTTCCTCAAGTTACCCTTAATCAAAATTACCTATTCTAAGTTGTAGTATGTTCGTGACTAGCTGACTAAAGTCGATCTAACCGATGTCGATCTAACGATGTTGATAATAATCGGGTGCCTATATCTTATAGCTTCCACACTTTATATAGTTTGGTCTAATACGATCGAAATCCAGCCACTAAATCTTAAAGTGGCCGAATTATCGGTTACAAATTTCCATTTTATATAGAAAACAGTTCTGCAAGAGTATATATCTTCGTGACGACCAAGATAGCCTTTCTTACCTTAATCCTCTCCTGCTTTTCTTATTCATAACCGTTTTTTATTACACAGCATCTATGTAATGGGCGTGGTTTTCCAGTGGATAAAGCGCAATGCTGGCGTTGAAGGCATGTCCAAGCTGGCCCAGACCAAGTCCAAGCTCATCTATGACATTATTGACAAGTCTAATGGTTTCTATCACTGTCCCGTGGCGCAGCAGGTGCGTTCTCACATGAATGTGCCCTTCCGAATTGGCAGCGCAGCGGGCAACGATGCACTAGAAAAGGAATTTCTAAGCAAAGCGGAGGCAAGTGGCATGATACAGCTGAAGGGACATCGTTCTGTGGGCGGCATACGTGCGTCGCTCTACAATGCCATCACGCTGGATGAGACGCAGCAGCTGGCCAAGCTTATGCAGACATTTTATGAGAACAATAAAAATTAAGCAAAGTTTGCTCTAAGTAATCTTATTATTATTTTAAAGCAGATTGCGTTGTTGGAAAATTTCATCTAGCTTCTGCTCCAGAATGTCGTTGGTGCCGCGCATGTTGTCCACCACCTGTTTGGCCCACATAAAGTACACGTCGCGACGTTCCTAGAAGTTGAAACATGTATTTAATTGTATCTAATATTTGGTAAGTTAAATTCTTCACCTCTGTCCAATCACGCGGCAAAATAGTTTGCAAGTCCCGCAGATTGTCCAGTTTATCGGCCAGCTTTATCAGATTGGCTCTGCGGGTCGATTTGGCCGCATTTAAGATTTGCAAACGTTTGCGTTCCGCCTTGTCCAGCGTCTTGTCATCCGTCACCTCGCGCACCAGGCTACACACATCGCCGCCGAATAGTAACTCCACATCAACAAACGTTACGTCCGTGTCCTCGACGACATCGTGCAGCAGGGCTGCCATAAGCACGGCCTCATCATCAATGCCCGCCTCAACGGACAGTATTGTTGCAACATTTATTAAATGGTTTATATATGGCGTGGATTCTGGATCCTTTCTGCGCTGATTGTGATGCTTTTGTGCCACATATTGCAGACATTTTAGAAACTCCCGGGATGCCATCGAATTGTTCCACACATAAAGAAAGGTATAAATGTCTATTTTATGCTGTTTTTTAATTATTAATTTAACAAAAACTGATTTATTGTCCAAAAAAACAAAATTTCTATGAAGTTTGCCGCATTTTTCGCGAAAGCAAACCAAAAATGGCGGTCGGAACAGCTGATTACGATTTTGTTTGTTTTGTTTTGGTTGTTGTAACAGCTGACAGCTCCAGGGCTGACGCAGCTTGCTTGTATTTCCCAACAGCACAGCTTAACATTCGCATAAATGTTATCAACAGCAAACAGACGATTTGGCGTGCGCTTTAACAGAAAATAGCTAGTTTTTTAATCAGCTGATCCCTAGTTAACAGTTTTTGACGATTTGGCCCGTTTTGATTTACTTTGCGGTATTTTATGGTTTTGGGGGTGGATCTTGAAATAAAATGAATAACGTATGAATAGGAAATTTTATGATCTAATTTTGATTTTTGTCCAAAGACTTAAAATCACCCTCTTTTACGCTTTAATTTTGCTGTTTGTGAACGCATGTCATTCGGTAACTTCGGTTTTGGCTTATTTGCCACTAAACTAGCGGCCCTCTAGAACAACGTTTTTTACTCACTCATTTTATGCTATTTCGCATCGAACTGCATCAAAAAGAACAAATGTTCGAAAAAATCGCAAAATTGAAAACGTACAACGGCATTTTTTCCTGGAATTTTCTGCCGCGATTTTGTTGTTGTTTTTAACATTTTTCTAACAGAAAATCTGTTAAAAGCCCGCAATTTTTGAAAAATAATAAACTTTCTGTTAAACTTGCAGATCTGACTTTTTTTTAAATAGCCATAACTAGCTACGAAAATAGCCAAAATACAAACAGCTGTTTTATGGCGTGCGCGGCGCGGCACGCAGCCAAAAACGAAGATTAAACGGTGTTTTTTCCGCAAAAAAGTCAGCCTCCGTTGGTTTTGTTGGTTTTGGCGCCGCTGGTCAAACAAATTCAAAAATTACAAGACTTTTTCCGACTTTCAAAAAATTTTTCTAAACGTGGTTCAGGGATTACAAAATGCGTCTTAAAATTTATCACTAATTTTATTTACAGCTCTAATATGTACTTGTATATAACTTAATCACATTTTCAGTTTTTCAAATTAATTTTAGTATGTTTTTACATGGATTATTTGCTTAGATGCCACCTCCGAATTTTGCAGCATAGAATCGGTGATTTTGGATCTACCTAAGGTCAAATTAATGGGAAGCGAACGCTTTTGTAGACGTAACTCACGAATTAAATGCGATAATAGCTCATTCGTTATCTTCCTACATTTCTCACTTGTAAACGACTGCAGCTTGGGGCAGGCAAGTATCAGTCCAACCAAAGAATCGTTGCTGACACCATCACAATCATAGATGTAAATGTATTCTAGTAGCTTCAACTTGTAAAGCGTCTCTATTTCTGGATTCCCGAATTGTCCGTGGCCTAAAGAAAATAACGTTCGCAATCCGCTCAATTGGCTTATCTCTAACATTCCTGTAGATAAGTCGATAAAAGCGTTAATACATAAATACTCAAGTTGTTTCGACTTGTGCTCCACCAGCATTCTGAGCAACTGTGGATGCAACTGACGCCGACCGTTGTAATCCATCACAGTAAGTTTCTTGAGACTTGGCAGCATTGCAATAGCCGCGTTATTCTGATCCTTAGATAAGACTTCAACGCTTAGATTCTGAAGGGAGTCGCAGCAATTACCGCTGACTAACTGTTGAATCAGAGTGCCTCTTATGGGAGTCCCTCCTATGTCCAACTCCTTCAGCTGTGGCAGAGCCTTGCAGATCGCTGGCAATAATTCCATCCGCAGTGCACAGCAGTTGTTAAGTACCATTGACTCAATTGTGACTGGTAATGAACTCATATGAAAACCAGTCAAAGCACGAGTGTTCGAAAGATTAAGTTTCTTCAGCTGCGACAAATGCTTCAGCTCGAGCAGACAATCATTTTCTTTATTGCACGGCCCAATATTGAGTTCCTTAATATAATTGCCGTAACACTTAAAAAATGACACCCAGTCATGAAAAGGCCGATTTATTAGTTCATATGCATCCACACGTTTGAATACAATTTGTGGATTTTGTTGATAAACGCCAAAGATACGACTGCAAGTGAGCCCAAATGATTTGCAATCTAACATCGACAGTTGGTCCATTATTTGTATCAGACAATCATCGTTTAGCATCAGGATAGATACCGGCAGATCGTCAGAATTGTACTCCGACATATTTAGCTAACAAAAACTCTAATTTCACTTATTTTTAAAATAGCACTCTCAAAAAACGGCGTGTTTTGGTTTTGCTGCAGCCAACTTACCTTTCTTATCAGCGCCAAAAACAACTATTTTGTTAACGTTTACACACTGGTTAAGGGCGTTTTTTATTGTTTTTGACATATATTCCTGCAATAAAAAAATGTCAACCTCCGCCTCCGGAAATCGCATTCTGAATTTTTTCGCATTTTTTGAGACCAAAACAAGAATTTCTGGATCATTTTTGGCGGCAATTTCGAACTTAACACCCAAACTAAACAAACCTCAAGAGACTCATGACGAAATGTTATCGATAATTTTTAAATAACTACCCTGTTCGCCGCACCACAACCGTTGATGCTTTTAACCAACAGCCATGTTGGTTTCACTGCGCCGCAACCTCTTCGCCGTAGTTCCAAGTTTGTCCGCTAGATGCACGAGGGCGCAAAATTTTGAATTTATAAATAAATATATGAACTGCAGTTTTCTGAATACTTTATTTGTTTTTGTATATAAATGTTAAATTGAACATATTTATTTTGAACATTTATCAGCGCTGACATTGCGAACTGCCTGCTTGGCCTTCTCCTCCACCTCGGGTATAAAGACAATCTTGCGCGACTTTAAAACGGACCACTTTAAACGCTTGATATAATAGAAGATGCCGATTAAGAATATCGACATAAGATAAACCTTGATCAACAGCAATTTGCGGAAATCACCCTCTGGCTCCGATGTCCACTTCAAAAATGTTGCAACATCCTTCGCAATTTGACTGGCCGATGGGGCAACATCGGCATCCTCATAGCTGACGACCTCATTGTCCACCAGCTGACCCATTGATATATTACCACCGGGAAAGTATGGATTAAAGTATTGCCCATCGCGCAGAACGAAGCCAGCAGGTGGCTCACAGTATCCAGTCAATAGCGAAAATACATAGTTCTCGCCTCCCTTGCGTGCAGACACAATATAGCTTAGATCGGGCGGATATGCTCCATTATTTGCAGCACGTGCAGCCTCCTCGTTCGGATAGGGTGATGGCAAATAATCCGACAGCTTGCCGGGACGATCATAGTAGTTGCCATCCTCATCGGGTCCATCATGCACCGTTATTGCCTCAGCCTCTGTTTTAGCCTCGGCCTCCGTCATGCATGAATTTGCCAGATTACGATAGGCAATGTACTGCAATGAATGACAGGAGGCGCACACTTCCTTATACACCTTATAGCCACGACGAACGCCTTCCATATCCAATGAAGACAGCAAGCCTTTGTGACCCCATAGCTGATGCGGCGGGTGCACTGCATCGTCAGAAGCCTCCACACTCACATCCAGCGCATACATTAGCAGTCCAGCGCCGCCAGTTAGGACTCCAAACGTCAATAGCTTCGGATGTGCGCCAATCCAATGTTTAGCGCCTGTGGATGAGCTACGTGCGCCATATGTCCAATGTACTAGCTTATTGGACGTTTTTAGCAACTTGGAACCAAAAGTCAGCAATTTGCCAGCCATTTTTGATCGCATAATATGAATTTGTTTTACAGTTTTTGACACTTTTCTTGATGTTAAAAGCAGTGTTGGAAAACGTCGTTTGATAAAGCTGCCAGACTGTTCACTGCTAACAATACAGCAAGTTTTTTATATGCATAAATATAACACTTTTCAGACAATTGTTTAAAGCTTTTCAATCTTCAATGGTATATATATACTTTAAAAATACAACTCTAGTTTTTAAAAGCCTACCATTTATTTTATTTATTTACAACTTTAATATGCCATATGGTTCAAAATGGCGTGAACTGGTTCTTGCGAAGGCAAAAGCTGGAATCTTAAATCACATTTAAGATCATTTTTTAATACTTTTAAATCTGCAATGGTACACCTGTATTACTTTGATAATACAACTAAGTATTAAACCTTCGTCTATCATATGGTTCAATATGGCGTGAACTAGTCCTTACAATCAATGGCGGAGTCAGCTTCTTAAAAGAGGGAAACTAATTGGTTGTGGCCTTTTCAATGCATACGATGTTCAAAATAAAATCGACTCCTAATTGGTGATAGTTTTCAATAATTTCCGCTTTATTAACGCTTTAATTCACTTTCCTTTTAATCAATCCTGATAAGAAAAAACATGAATATTAAATAATTTGTAATTTTCACTAGTCTATAGCTACTTTTAAGGGGGTTCCACTTACTTGTAATACATATATTTTTAAACTTTCGTATACCAGTAATTGTCTTTTAATAGCCAAGCTTACACAAAATTCATATCTATGATCTTTCTTTCTAACGCATCCATTCAAACACACATACATCTGTCAAATCGAGTTGACTTTCTGTAATTCTCTCTTGCAGCAAAAATAAAAGAAATATAAAAGTAAACCTCATTTGTTGTAACCCATCAACTCTGGTTTATTCTGCCTACTTCTCATCCATCTTTGGGGGGGCTGTACAAAAACAAAATGCAGGCACTTTCATTTGTTATCTGGCTGAGTAATCTGTAAATCTGTAACAGGCCACCAAACAAGGCTTGCATACAATATTTCCTAGCCCATTCTTCACACTGTGTGACCACGAAATCGTCAAAAGTCAGACGTAAAAGCCAGCTTTTTACAACAATAACAACTGCGGCCAAGCGACGCAAACGGTTTTTGGTGAAAATTTGTACCTGATTTTATATTTCCCTTTTCTGTTACACTATTTTTTATTACGTATTATCATGTTTACCATATTTTACACGCGCTTACACACAAGCATACACATAGATACACTCTCTGGAAAACTGTTGTAAGTGTATATGTGTGTGTGAGTGAGTGCTGCGTTCTGCTTCTGCGCAACGATGCATAATTCCCACTTCGTTGCTATTGCTTCTGTTGTTTCTGCGGTGGTTGCTTGTTGCTGCTGTTGCTGTTACCTATGTTGTTGTTGCTTTTGCTGCTGCTGCTGCGCAATTAATAATTCTTTCGACTAGCGTGAAATTTTCATAAACAAGAAAGCAGCGACCACAGAAACTTTCCATGAAAATCTTTGGGACACCACTTGCTTTTCACTTCCAACCACGGAAATATGCTTAAATTTAAAACAAATGAGTTCACGATCTAATAAATTTCGACTTGAATTACAAACTCATTATAATTTTTTCTTCATCGTGAAATATATATACTGAAATTAATATAACATGCTGTAATGATTTAAAGATTGTCAAAACTAACCAAATTATTAATTAACATTTAAAAAAATTGTTTGCCCATTGAAGGCTGAATGTTCAAAAATAAGTTCAATTGAGTCATTTTAATGAACGACAAAACGAAACAGTTCATCAGTCGTTTAGTAACAACAATTATGAAAATGATTGTTGTTTTAACTATAATGGCTAAAAAGCAACTTTTTAACCCATTATTAGCATTGCAGTTGGCTGATCAGCAAAACAACAACAAGTTTAAGAACAAAATAAGGAACGTTTGAACTAATTCATCTTATTGAACAATAAATCCCGATTCAAGTGAATGCCAGTGCTGTAAAACGCATTAATTAGCTTTACTGCAAGACAGAAATTACAATTATTTATTACGTTCTTAACATACTAACACACAAGTATACTTTAATGGTAATACATAAAAACGTACATACATATATATTGTATATATATATTTATGTTCATATGCATCTGTGTATGTACCTAGATGATACAAAACAAAGCTCACATTGCGAATAAGAATTGCCTGCATATGTACACTGTACATTGTTTAGTATATTTATACACAAACGGCGCGCATCTATGGCGCATGGTTTTTATAAAAACCAAAAAAAAATATGCATAATTTTGCAATAAATGTAAATATTACTAGTCCGCTTCCTTTGGGAGATGCAGCGCCATGCAGTTTCCTGTTTGGAGATGCTGTGCTGGCGTCGGCATCGTCTTGGTCGTCGCACAGTGGCTCAATCTGACTTGGATTGTTTGTTGTAAAAATCATGATTTCTGAAATTTGAAAATCAACAAATAATTACTTTCCATAGCTTTAAAACGAATTGAAGATTAACAAAATTTGAATCAAGGTGAAATTTTTGTGAATGGTTTAGAAAACTCACATTTGCTTTCAACTAGAAAAAGTACCCTAATTTCATAAGATATATGTATGTATGTACCGGCAAACCGAACAGTCCCAACTCAAAAAATTTACCGTTTTTAGAAACTGGGAAATTTTCACTAACCAATACCAACAGTAGCTTTTGCCCTCCCACTCTAAGGCCAATTGGATTTCTGGCACTGGCAATGTGCTATTAAGCCCACTGTGCGTTGAACGCTTTTGCAGCTTGTGTCCGTCAGCAAAAGACCACGCTGCTCCTGCGCCTTATCTTTTGCAGCACGAAAGCCAGAAACAAGAATTATAGACCAAAAGCCAGTTGCAAGTAAACTTCATGTACATGCATACATACATACATATGTATATATACATAGGTGTCTGCAGGAAACGTCTGTGTGTGACTAGAAGTGAAGGCACAGGCACAAACAACAACAGCGCAGCATCAGCAATTTTTTTTTTCTTTTGAGGCAACAACAATTGTGATTTCAGTTGCTGGCAGCAAACGACAAAGTCGACAACGACGACGATGACGACGATCGACAACAAACAAACAATGAATATCAATAAATTTTGCTTGAAAAACATACACACACACACAATGTGGCTGTGTATTAGTTGCAGCATGCATGCTGCTGTGTCAGCAACTGAATCAAGATGCACAAAATGCATTGCCCTGTTGCAGCAATTTACTTATAATACATACATACACATGTACATCCATACATACTTATGTACATCCATACATACATACAAATGTGTTTCTGTTGCATTTCATTATCATAAAACGAGATTACATTTTATTTTAATGGTTACATCTGTCGCAGTCAGTGTTGCAAAACGCTGCCATGTAATTACAATGCACAATGCGTGCGCTTCACGCGCTACTGTTGACGCGCTGTCAAGCGCACGCCTTTCACAACTCTCTCCCTCTCTCTCTCTATCTCTATCTTTCTTGCATGCGAGAAACGAGAGGTAACAAAAAACAAAACCTCTTCAAATTATAACTCGCTCTTTATTCTCACAAAAATTTCGATCGCAAAAGCTATGCGCGCCTTCATACATACACATACATACAACAACAACATCACGATCTGCTGTTGTTGTAGATGTTTGTATGTATGTATTTGTGTTTGAGAGTTTGTATATCGTGCGGTTTTGCTGTCGATTTTATAAACTTTGCCAGCATAGCCCGTACTCGTTGCTTTTAGCTTCATTATGACATTGTAACTGTCTTTTCAATTTCTCGTTTTGCCCGATTCGCTTTGCCAATGATGATGATCATGCCTGTGTCTGTGTCTGTGTCTGAGCCTCTGAGCCTGGGCCTGACTAACAGATACACAGCTTACAGCTTACAGTGCAGTGAGTGCATCGGGCTGAGAGCTGTTAACTGAAAATTGCTTTGATGCTTTGATGAAGCTGAAGATGCGATCTACCGTCCGTTTTGTCCGCTGTTCTTTTACTCTACACACACACAAACACACATACACTTTAAGCGCAATTGAGTCATGTCATGTGTGTATGAGTTTCTACTAGAGCTGAAAAAAATCGTTCCAAATAAGCTCAATAAAACTAATAACTAAACTTAACGAATGAACTATGTTCTTATATGTCGTTCAAAATAAGTTCAATTGAGAAACGCTTTAAGCTTAACGAAAGAAATAAGTTCTTATCGTCGCTCGTGAACAAAGAACTGAACGAACAAACTTTATTTGTAATTGTCGTTTATCTCTTTTGAAACTCTTTCTAAGTAGTTCGAAATGAGTATTTAAGCCCAATGATAGCTACCAATTTCGTATAGCTACCCTTATATTTCAGTAAGTAAACAGGTGTTGTTGTCAGCACGGTTGCCCTCTCTTCAAAGGTAATGTCGGAAGGAGCTGACTAAAAAAATTAAAAACGGTCGTCACCTTTGGTTGTAATTTACCCAAACTGGGAAATTATTTATTTGTACATTGGTTAATTTTTCAACAAAATGATTTCTGTTTTCCCTATTCATGATAATTTTAATAGATGTTTTGAAAAGTGAATTAGTTTCGGATATTTCTACATCGCAATAAATTAAACAATTGAATTTTTTTCTCTCTCTCTCTCTATAACGAATTATTAATTATTGCCATTCGATTTTGTAATAGGAATATTTATATTTTGTTACTTTTTTTTATCGAATGCTACATCTTTTGGTTAATATTTTATTTTTTGAGTGATTGATTTTTCCGACATAGCTAATCAAATAATTAATATTGTATAATTAATTTTGTATTAGTTAAACATCTATCGAAAGCGTTTTGAATTAACCAAAAAAAACGAGAAAGACAGTCAAACAAACAAACAAACAAGAACTGAACAGAATCGTTCAATTGAACTACATTATATGTACAGCTCTAGTATCTAATAGATGCATACATATATATGTGAATGTATCTAAGATATATACACATCCATACATACATATATTTGTCTGTATCGTTGACGTCGTTGATGAGTTTTGTTTTAATTCTGCTTCTTGACTTCAATTTCTTATAAAAATTGTATATGCACGTAATAGCTGATTTATCTGAATCAGTATCAGTATCAGTATCTGTATCTGTATCTGAATGCTGAACTGAACTGAACACTGCACAGTGAAACAACAGCAACAACATTGTTGTTGTTCTTGTGATTTGGGTGAATCGCGCGTAGCTGATTGTAATTATTGTAATCGAGTCTCGAACCGATCCAATCCGATACGATACGATCGCCAGCAGATCTGTACAGCATTTAGGTACATATACTCTCGCATATACTTATGTATACATATACAACCAGGTTCAGGTCCAGTTCGCACACTGATTTGATTTCGTTTTAGTTGTTTTGATCATTTTGTAATAGTTTTCCTCCTTAAATCATCTACATCTCATGATCGTGAATCTAAAGCTGAAGCAAAAGCTGAGCGATCAGCGTGCGCATTTCTCTTTGATGCTGTTGTTGTTGTTGTCGCTGCTGATGTTGTTGATGTTGTTGTTGTTGTTGCTGTTGTTGCTGTTGCTGCCGCAGCTGACGTTGTCGTTGTGCTTTTTGCTTAAAGTTGATTGACTGTCTGTTCATTTAGCCGCCTGTCCGTGGCTCGCTCCGTTTGTTGGCTTTAACTTCAGATCTGGCCTGACGCAGACTCTGACTCTGACTGCGGCTTGTTGATTTGTCTTGCTGTTGTTGTTGTTGTTGTTGTGGCCGTTTCTTGTACATTTCGTTTAAGGCCATTATAGTTTTGAACATGTTCAAGTGCCATTCTCACGATTGTTTATAGTCTTTTAATTTCAAGCTCGAGTACAACGAAATAAACAGTGAAATTTAGCAGCAGTCGATTTGTTGTTCTTTAACTTAATGCTACTCACTTCAGTCGAAAAGCTTCAAGTTTGAAGTTGAAGTTGCCGCTATGCCAAAATGCTACCTAAATATCTATGACCATGGTGAAAGGCTGTTGCGGTCAAAGTGTGCTGGAAACCGTACGCATCAGTGCAGTCTACGGCAGTCTTCTATGCCAGTCTACAGTCAACACACAATCTTTACAGTCTTCACACTCTGAAGCATCCCAAAATGTTTGCTCTTTTAACAGCCATACAAATTTGTTACATTCTACAAATACAAATACTTGTATATAAAGGTCTAAGGATTAGAAAAATATTTTATAATAGTTAACAGGTGTAATCCAAAAGTTTGGTCCATTTGCTATGTAATATTGGATTATTTTCTATGTAATGTTGGATTACTAAATTAAAGCACAAGTGAGTTTTTTAAATTTAAGTAGATTGAATTTGAGTTATGTTGGAAAACTTTTGGAACTTATTTTTTGAGAACATGTACAGATATTTTTCCCCGTCAACATGAATTTCAACTTTAGAAATATTAGAAAATTTCATGCCATGATCTTAGCAAGTGTTTTTATATTTTAAATTTCTGAACTTACTACCGATATGGTTTATATAAATATACAGACCTATACCTGTACTATCTCCACTTTCGGTTATATGTTTATGGTGGAAATGATTTTCCCTTAAATGTACCCATTTTCACCATTGCTAGGACTTTGCGTATTGAACTAACTTTTATGTAATCAAGAATTGATTAAACTTTCTATTGAGATATGACATAATTCATTTTATTTTTTTAATACTTTTTGAAATGTACGCAAACTGTCCTTGGCAACAAGGATATAGCGATTTGTCAATTTTTTATAATTTTCTCCTAACTGGACATAACAGTAAAAGATGTAGGAGTTTAATATACAGCATTTAAAGAAATTTCCGTTAACATTCCATTTGGATTTCTAAAATTATAATTAGTAAAGTTTATATATTCAATTTTATTATTGTTATACTAAATTCACAGAAAGTAATAAATAAAATTTATAAAAAGAAATGTTATTAAATATGATTAAATTTGCTTATCCGATACACAACTTATTTCGTAGTTAAACGATTATGTCAAAAGCCACTTCCCATATCAAAGTAAACAAATGTCTGCCCCACATTAACCTTTCATCTCATTGAACTTTGACTGTCCGCCATTTGAGGAAACTGTCAGCTGACATTGCTCTATCAATTGTCAGATCGTTAATTAGCTAGACTCTTCCTAACTTTAGCCAATTGACATGCTCGAAGACGCTGGCCAAGAATAAATTTGCCAGTTTAGGGGCACAACTATTGCCATTTTCTTACATGGTGCAGGAAATTTGCGCGCAAACTCCAAAAAAAAGAGAAAAAATAAAAAATAAAATAAAATAAAGACTGACAATTGATTTGTGCCAGCGAATGACAACAACGACAAAGACGACGACAGCTACAAAAACAACAACAACAACAACAACAACAACAAAAAGAGCAAAGCCAGGTTTGTTGCAATTTAAATTAAAAGCGCAATTGAACTGGAAAATTCGTCTAAATTGTTTTTACAATTACACGAGAGAGCAGGAAGACTAAAGCTACAATCTAGAGCCACGACCACAATCAAATCCTGAACAATCGCTGCAACAACAACAGCAACAACAACAACACTAACAACAATGCAATATACGAGAGCATACAATACATAAAAATTTCAAAACTAATGATGCTGCTTTCGTTCACAATTTATGCATGTGAATAGAAAAGATCTTCACTCAAAGCTCTAGCTAGGCCAAAGAAATGGTTCGCTCACTTTTTGTGGGAGTTTAGTTTTTTTTTTCTTCTATATATATGTATTTTTTTATATCTTTTTTTTTGCTGCTGCTGCGATAAGCATCGGAAAAGCCAGAAGTTTAGAAAGGCAAAAGCAGCATCCGCGGCAGAGCAAGTAAAACGCGTAGCTAGCTGCGCTGCCTAGTACTTGTATCTATGTATCTGCAATACATAAATTGTATGTATCTATAGCTCTAACCACATAGATACATTGTACAAGCTCTACTCTGTATTTATGTGTGTGTGTGTGTGTGTCTATGTAATGAGCATGTAACTAAACTTCTGTGTAGCCAAAACTCCTACAACGTTGCCGACGCCGCTGCAGAGACAAACAAGTAAGAACATTGCAGTCGCAAGCTAACCGACTGCGGTATACTCTGTTCCTAGTCTAATTACACTTGCCTGTTTGCGGGGGTGGCAAATGTCGTTTTTCAATATTTAAAGAAGGTCAGTAGTCAGCTAAAAGATAATATTGCCTAACATGTACAAAACCGCCCTTAAATAAAGAACGACCTTTTAATATTATAAATCTCAGAAATATGGTTCTTAAAAGGAGATGCTTAAAAATCCCACGAAATTTTAATTTCATTTACACCTTTGAAATATATTTCCAATTTGTGAGATATTTATATATATTTCTAAAAGCTAGGAGCAAAAATTAATTTTACATTTTTAGGCAATTTTGTACCTAAATTCCGCAAAGTATACCGACCTGTTCTGGTTTTCACTTTCGGCAAGATTCTGCGGAATTCCGATTTTCAATATTTCCAATAAACTAGAAAACAAAATACTATCTACATGGCAAGCAAATTCAATCCAGAATCTGTTCAAAGTAAAAGATAAAAAGACCTCCAATGTCTCTGAAAAATTAGGCAAACTGACATTGGAACATTTAGAATGGATCTCTTGATAATAAAACTCAATTTTTTGGTTTATTTCGAAACAAGGAAAATACTTTACTTTTGTAAAGACATATAATGATACATAGAAATTGATACCGTTTGAAAAAATTTTCATTTTTTTCCATTGATAATTTTTCATTGATAAATGAAAAACTTTTTGTTTTAGTGTAGATTTTAGTTGAATTGTTGGGACCGGGATGCACGTGGGAGAAAAAACACAGCCTGCCTATGGTATACATATGCCTATGGTATGTACATTCATTTCAAATTCCACAAACCCATTAGACTCGTTTAAACAATTTTGGGAACAAAGTATAAAAAGACCAAAAGCAAGACCAACACCAACACTAACGCTAGCAACAAGCCAAAGCCATAGCCAAGTCAAGACCTACTGCCAACTCCCTCAATACCCGTTTGCCACAACTTCAATTCAACTGTACTGGCTGTTTGGCTCTTTGAATCTTGCCTGGTTGCCAGGTTGCCTGCTCTATCTGATGATGGCCGTTAAAGTTAAAGCTGTTGCTTGCTGCAGAGGCTGAAGAGCGCCCCCGAACCCTCCACACATTTCTCATCCCCCCTTGTAGCACATGGCTCCCCCTTTTGGATCGTACGCTGTTGTTGCTTGCTGCTTTTTGGCCTGAAGTTTTTGGTGTGCTTCTTACTCGTAAACATGAGGTACGTTCTTTTTTACTTCGGCTTGACTTCATTTGTTTGGCTTTTTTGGGAGACAAAAAACTGGTTATTACCTCTTTTCTTTATATATTTTCCCCCGTTCGTCTGAACTTCGTTTTTTTTTTTGTTTTTATTTTTTTTATATATAAATTTTTTTTTGTATTTTTCGGTCGTGGTCTGTCCATGTTGGCTCAGTGGCGTATGCAAAGGGGCAAATGGCCAGCACATTATGGCCAACTCGGCCAGCTGCTATCCTCCAACTACGGCTGTGCTGCACCACAAAATCAAAATCTTAGTTTGGCTCGATGCAGCCAGGTTTGTGAGTTTTTATGTGTGTGTATTAGAGTTGTATCAAATCGTTTAGGTTTATGTTAGATCGTACTACTTACTAAACTTAACGAATGAACTACTAACTATATTGCCACAATTGGTACCAATATATGTTTATTTATATTTATTATTGTTGTAATAATAATTTATTATAATTTTAATCATCCTTAATAACACTGAAGGTTGTTTCTAATTGACTTTGGGCATTTTCGAAACTAAAACACTTTTTTATATAAATTTTTCTGCCGATAAAACAAATTTTGTCTACTGTTACATAGTTCGTTTAAGTATTGGATTCAGCACATTTTTTTTGATATACATTTATATTTTCAAAATAAAAAAATAAACAAATAAAATATAACTAAGATACAACGAAAGCAAATGTGAGTTGATTGAACATAACCGAATAAAAAGAGATTCAAATAAATGTATTAAACATATAGAACGAATTTAGAAAAGAAAATTTATTTAAACAGACGAACACACAAAACTAACTAATGAAAATAAACGAGCCGAACGATCGAACTGAACGAACTTATGTCTTAAAATGAACTCGGCTGAATGAACGACAGAACGAATAAACAAACTCAACGCACAATTAGTTCGTGCGACAAAAATTGAACCAGCGCTGAACTTATGTATGTTTTCAAGTGAACTCTGCTGAACGAACGAACTGAACGAAACAGAAGACCAAACGAACTCATCGAACAATTAGTTCATTTGCCAAAAGGTGAACCAGTGTTGAACTGATAGGCTCAAGTGAACTTCTCTCTACAACACTAAAGTGTATGGCTTCTAAGTTTGTGGGCAGCAGCAGCCTGCAGCGGTAGGCAGCATCAGCAGCAGCCGTAGCAGCAGCAGAAGGAGCAGCAGCAGCAACGGGGAGCAACAAGTAGGAAGTGGGCGCTTGGCCTAGGCTTGGCCCAGGCTGCTGCTGCTGCTGCTGCTAGCCCGCATCTACTAGCCAGGCCAGGCCAGATCAGGCCGGGACAGAGCCAAGCCAAGCAAAGCCAGGCCAGGCAAGTTTTAGACCGAGCGACTCCTTTGTTACATTTTGCGAAAGGTAAACGATCGTTAGAAAGGTTTTTATATGTGCCTCGACTTCGGCAGACGTCCACAGATTTGTGCGCATGTCTTTTTATTGAAGCTGGAACTGAAGCTGTTGCTGTAGCTGTAGCTGATGTTGTAGCTGTATCTGAAGCTGGAGCTGTAACTATCTTACTATGGTCATGTTACCTCCTCTGCCTGTCGTTTAAGATGCTTTTGGGCTTTTTTGTTCGTTTGGCTGGTTGGTTCATTGGTTCGTCGTTTGGCCGTTTGTTCATTTGTTTGTTCATTTGTTTGTTTGTTGCTTTGTTTGCTTTAGCCTGCACTTCAACAAAAAAAATGCATTCAAACTGATAGAAAATCGAACTAAGAACAAACAGAAAAAATTTCAAAATTTCCTCGTTGTTTTAGAACTGTTGAATTGAATCCTAACTCAATGGCAAGTTCATTTATTGATGAAATGAATATGAATTCAATCCGTAAAATCTTAACATAAGTGAAAATTAAAAACATTTAAGCAAAAATCAATCGCCGAAAGTGGAAGCGGGAATCCGCCTGTATATTTAATTTATTAATTAATTTAATTAAAAAGTCACAAAGATATTTTCTGGATTCCTAATTTTAAAAAAATTTTTAACGGGAAACACATTTCCGCATATTACAACGGAAATTGAAACTTTTTTAAAATTTCGTCCTGAAACTTAAAACAAAAAAACCTTTATTTATCTTAGAAGTAAGTTAGGTTGACCTTAAGAAAATCACAAAGCGTACTTTTATTCCCATTTTAAAGAATTAATTTATATTTATGAGAAACGTATTTCCGAAAAGTACAAAATTTAACTTTATTAAAATTTCGTCCCAAAACTTAAGTATAAGAAAAACAAATATTAAAAAAAACGTTAAAAAATAAATACTTTTGGCTCTGTTTTTAAAAATATGACATCTTATGCCAATTTATAACTTAGTTTTAGACACATAGCATATTTTTTTTGAAGTGTAGCTGCAGTTTTCATCCATTTTGGTGGACCCGGAGTTGGCCAGGAGCGCTCCTTTCAGCCAGCTTGAAATGCTGTTAACCTCGTATGAACTTTGCCATTTATTTGAGCCATTAGATGGCTCGCATCTTTTCTTTTTTAGGCTGTGCAATTTAAATATATATATGTATATATAACCATACATATATTGTATGGCAAATAAAAGGAGTGTATGTTATTTAATGTGAGTGAACGCGGACAGTTGGGCAATGGCCATTGCCGTTGCCGTTGCCGTTGCCAGCGCAATGACATTTAAAAGATACAAAAAAAAAATATACAATAAATAAAAAGAGAAAAAAAATGGCAATTGCAACTGCACCAGCTGAGATTGCAATTGGCATGGGTCAGGCGACGATTTTGGGTTACCAACACAGCCCACTCTCTGATCTGCTCCACACCTCGAAATTTTCGCAATGACAAGTAGCCAGCGTATGTGATTTTTAATCTGAACTGTGCTTGGGTTGGGCTCTCAAGTATTAGGTTAACTGATGGGGCCAAACTGTGGGAAGAAGTGAACGTTTGTGTTTTGACAGCCAACATCGTTTAGAAGCCTATCTGAAGTGCAAAGAAAAGAAGGTAAAGGATTTAAGCTTTTTTTTTTCGTTCAATTCAAGACAGGTTGAAGTTTTATTATTATAGTTGTATTGCTTGTAATCAAACTATTTGAAAGTATTCGCTTTTAATATCCTTTGTATTTGCAAGCTTTTAAACACCGATCACTTTTAATAAGACTGCAAGCCGGTTTCGATCCGAACCAGTTTGAAGCCAATTTGAAGTCTTCTTCTGCTCTGACCCAAAGCTTGAACCAAAAAATAGCCGAATCTAAATCTGTACCTGAAACTGGTCTTTGAATAGTTTTATCCTTTTTACAAACTATCATTATTTACCAATTTTAAATAATAAGAAGAAAACGGACCACGTTTTGCAACATTTAAGTATCTCGAAAACGAGGTTTGAAGTTAAGAAAGCTATTGATAAGTTAAGCTGATAAATTAAATGGATTGCGACGAAACTTCCGTGGGATCCAGTGAGTCTCAAACATACTTGAAGACGGGGCAAATTTAAAAATCCTATACGGACGCGGCATTAGATTGCTTTCTGAAGATCCCCGCTCAAATCTTAACAGATCTTAATGCCCTAGATTCATGACTGCAAAAAAACTTGCGTTCATACGGACAGACAAGGAGACATTTTACAAATACAATGTAATCTCTTTTAAATAAATTTCAGAATATAGTTCTGATTCAGGAATTGATCAAATTTCCTTTCCCATTTCACTGTCTAATTGGCAAAGCGTTTAAAATTTTTCAAATTTAAAAGAATATTGGCAAAATGTTTACAGGAACCCATTGAACTGCCTACGACGCCCACGCACGTAGGGAATGCACACATATCAGTGAATAATAACAACAGGAAGCGGAAAATGAATTAAATATTTAAATAGGAATTTCTGCACAATTTCTGCACAATTTAATTGAGTAAGCAGAGTACGAAACCGTTACGAACTGTGTCACCTTGACGAAAATGGATGGACGCGCCCGCTGGCATTTTGTATAATGGCATGCAGATCTGGAGAAGACGCAAAAAAAAAAAACAGCAAAAAAGAAGAAGAAACAAAACTCGACTACTGACTGAGTGTCGAGCAGCAGCTGTTGCTAGTGCGTTGACGTTGACGTCACGAACCCTTTGCGCGTCTCAACTTACCTTTTGGCAAAGAATTGACAAAAAACCAAAATGAAATAAAACAAAATCGCGTAAAGATAAAGGTACATGCATATGTACATACATATTTGTGTGTACAGCATGTACACCATTAAATACATATAAACCTTTCCCAAGCATTTCACTACAGTTCTTTAAGAAACCCACCCCGCTAACGATAGTTAGAAAGAAACAACAATTACAACAACAAGAGCAGCAAGCAAGCAGCAGTTAAAAGGTGCGCGCGTCGACATACAAACGGCAGCGACGCTTTGTTGTCGAAGTCGAAGTCGACGTCAACGTCAACGTCTCTTTACCAAGTCCAAGTTGAACGCGCTGTTGTAATTATTTTAATATAATTTTTTCACTGCGTCATCATTATTTTCCTTCGCTTTTGATATAATTCTTCTTTGTATCATTTGCACACGATTGCGCACACACACAAACGCAAACGCGCGAGCGCAACTCTCACAAATTCAATGCTTGCATTTGTATTTGTGCGCATGTGTGTGGGCTGCTGCTCATTGGCTGTATGTGTGTGTGTGTGTACACTGTACACTAAGAGTTCAATTACCACCACGTTGGTGCTGCCAACTTGGTGTTATTTAATTTTTAAAATACTCGAAAAGTTGTTGAAAGTGTATTTGCTTGCACTTTAATTAATTTTCGCTGCTTTTATATATTGTTGCCTGGCATTTGCAGCATTTGAAATACAATATATTTATTACAGACAATCTTTCGTTTTTAAACGTGCACGTTGGCAGCACCCAGATCGTGTCTGTCAATGTGTTGGTGAGCGTGTGTTTTAATCGTCCATTTGGAAAAACGTCGCTCTCGCTCTGCCCGCGCTCTTTATACGCTCAGCGCTCTGGCTACACGTATATGATTTTTCCTCTGCCGCTGCGCGGCAACAGAATGCCAACTGTAGAGTGCTTCTATGGCTTAACTTTGAGTTAGTCTTATAAGAGCAACGTTTGCGAGTGGTTGTTGATTCTGCCTCAGTCTCTGCGCAGTCGCCGAACGTTTTGCAATTTGTACCCAAATAAAATAACTTAACTTACAAAAGCTAGTCAAAACAAATTATAAACAAAAAAAAAAAAAAACAACTATGAAAATAAACGAACGGAATTCTAATGCGTGTTTATATATTTGTCGGCTGTTGCGCGTGTGTGAGTGTTTGTGTGTGATAAATGTGTGATCATATGAAAGAGCACTAAATAAATAACTGTACACTGCCGAAATTTCAAACTAACCGCAAAAAAAAAACAGAACTGACGCAAATGCATTAATTACGTTTCCCGCCTGGCCGCCATCTTTCGTCTGTCGATTCAATTTAACAAATAAAAAAATAAAAAATAAAGATTTCATGTACGATATTAAATTAAACTGAATATAATATATGTAAAATACAACAAAAATGCAAAAGTCGTGCTTGAGCTTATATACATATACATATTGTATGTTTGTATGTTTCTGCACTCTTTTTTGTTGTACAAATTGCTGTTGATTACACGAGTGACACGCACACAGACAAAACAAAAAAACATACACACATAGACAAGATTTTTACCGAAATAATGAGCGTACCGGGAGCGCAGCGCAACGGATGTGCACGAAGCGTTTTACAGTTGGATCAGCGTCGACTGGCCGTCTAATTAGAAATGATTTAATTTCAATAACAATTTAATAAAACTGAATTTGCGAAAATGAAATTGACAATAAGGGAGCAGAGGCAAAAGCAAAGCAAAAGCAACAACGATGGCAACTTGTGCTGCTGGCAAATATCATGCCTGAATAGTCAGTTGAGTTTTTGCCCTCGTGCGTGCTTGTGTATATGTGTGTGTGCGTGTATGTAATTCGCCATACTTCTTCAATTCGAAGAGGCAACCCAGAAGAGACCGACCACAAAAAAAAAAAAAACAACAAGAACACAACGTTCGACGAAGACAAGGCATACTTGAGAAATAAAAGCAGCGACGCAGCCGCCACCAAGCAACAACAACAACTATTGCTATCAACTTGAGCCATCAGCGCAGCCATCGTTACTCACCAATACATGCATGCAAAGCAAGTCATATACAGATATATATATGTATACATACATACATACAAACGTTTGCTGTTGCTGTGCGCGTGTGTAAGCTTTGCTTTTTGCATATGTGTGCGTTTTTCTGTGTGCATCGGTATGTACATACAACCCCACGGTTGTCACTTGGATAAATGGAATTGTACAACATTTTTGAAATGAAAAATGTAAAAATATACATTTATATATGTCGAGAATTTGAATTTTTGTATCCAAATTGACAATAATAAACAATTTTGAACACGAAAGATACAAATGTGCCAAACGAATAAATAATGTACCAGCTTGTATTTTGGTACATTTGTACCCACACCGTATATAATATCCCTATATTTTTTGCGCTTGCAAATAAGCGGTTCTTTCTTGGCGTTGCCACACTGCACAAAAGTAGTTTAGTTTGTACATTTTCAAAAGCCAACGACTTTTTGGGCGCGAAAAGAATACATATTTTTTCACACGTATGCGTTTGCTTACGTGTTTGTGTGTGTGTGTGTGTGTCTGTTTGTGTATGTGTAGTTTACTTGTTGCTGATAAGCTGCGCTGCTCGTCCGCTTATCAACACAGCAACAATTTTTTGTGGCGGCATGATTTTGTTTTTGTTGTGCCAGTTTTTTGCACTATCGCTTAATAATTGAAATTAAAAAAAAAAAAAAACTGACATGCGACTAAACAACAAACACAAATACCAGAGCTCCAAGTAAGTGGACGCCCCAAAAAAAAAACACAAAATCAAAAAAATAAAAATGGTAAGAAATTAGGGAAATAAGTGCTACTGTTTTTAGTGAGTGAGGGTCCAGTGTTTCACATTGTTTGCTTTAAGTATTTGTGACTAGATCCACACTCATTAAAAACGGTAGTTCAATCAACGATTAATGCTGTCACGTGTGAGTGTGTATGTATGTGTTATCAACAAATACTGGGAATTGCTCAACGACATATAATACTAGGACAAAAGGAGCACACTAAATGAAAATATCTTAAAGCGGCGGAAGTTCATTGTTAATGTGTGCTGTCAGAAGTTTAGTTTCCAAATTGCTCCAAATATAATTTACAAAAATCCTTAACGGAAACGTGTTGTTCTTTCTCTTTAAACTAACCACCTGTTTCGTTTTAAATATGTATGTATATACTTTTGGGCTCTTGAACAAGGTAATTAGTCAATTCTCCGCACACAGAAAGTCCAACCACACGAAACGAACGGAAATGTTCCCTTGCCTAAGCAGCTGTCAAAGTATGTGTGTGCGAAAGAGAGGGATAGTGTAAACGATCTTGATCAGTGTTGTCAGAAAAAAAGAAGCTATATTTTGGTTGTTTACAAACAGAAAATACAAAAATTATAACTTTAAAAACTACACTTAAATTAAAGAATGCTTAATAGATTAATTAAGAGGAAGAGAGACAGAGAGAGTGAAAATGGTTGAATAGTTTAAACGTTAACTTGTGCGCATTTTAATAAATTTTATTGTTCTTTTGGCAAAAGAAAAGTTTTGCCATTTTTAATGTCAACTTGAAATATACAAAAGAAAGACAAAAAAATATGTAACACATTAAATACAACACAAATTTCGCTGCAATTAAAAAACGATTAAAAAAATGCTAGATTTTTTGATGAAAAAAAGCGTAATTGACAACACTATTCTCAGACTTTGGGCTGGCTTAATTACACGCACTAAATTTAACGCTAATGTGTAGAACTTGGTAAAGAATCAGCTTGAAACAAGAACTTAATTCTCCAAAAGTCAACGACAAATGTTTATAAATTAATTGTCGGTCGACGAACTTGTTGGAAATAAGTGGAACATTTTATACCAAGTAGGGTGAAACAATTTCAAGTGCTCGTCTCGTATTTTGTCAATATAAACTGAGAAGGGCTAAGAGAGTTCAACAACACTTTTGTGGAGAGGATAGGCTCTCAGATTACCGTCTTATGGTTTTTGGTTTTCCCTCCAATTACAATTTATGCTACCGGAACAAATTGTTCAAAATTCTTGGAATATATGCACAGTACACTTAATGTGTCGCATAGTTTTTCTGTCTTTCTCTTTATATACATACTTGTATATTATATACATGTATTAACTTGACCAATAAATAACTAGACACTGAGTAAACAGTTCAATTTTCTGTTGAATTGTATTATGGCCTGAAAACTTTTGTGCAAATCGAGCAGAAATTCAAACTGCAACGACGCCACGATTCTTAAACAATCAGACGACGGGCATTTTCAAAAGAGACGCTGTTTGTGGGGGGGAGGGTGCAAAAATTATTGTATAAATCAGCAGAAAAATACAAAAAAAAAAAAGAAAAGCAACGAGCCAAACAAAAAATAATAAACCTTAATTCGAAGCTTCGAGCTTGATTCATTCATACGTATCACAAGTACAAATACAAAATGTGAATGTGAATAAAATGTATATACATACGCGCAAGAGATCAAAAAGCGAGAGAGAGAGAGAGTGGAAGGGAATGGAGAATTGAGGGGTCGAGCCAATTGAGCTATGAAAACCGATCAAAACGGCCCCAATTGAGAATTGTTGCCAGGCAGGCGGCAGGCAACCGAGCAATGACATGAAATAATATCCAAAAAGTGACCAAAAAAAAAAAACAAAAAAAATAAGCAAACCAAGCCCACAACAATCACTGGGAGCAGCATAAAGGAGAGGGAGCAGAAGGAGGAAGGAGAAGGAGTATACTCCAGCTTCAAATGCCACAGAAAGTCGTGCACTAGCAATAATCATTGCTTGGAGGATGGAGTTGTATGGTTTTGGTATGGCATGGAATGGTTAGATGGATGCTTAAAGAGAGAGGACCAACAACAACAACAACAAGGGGCTCTGCTCTTCTCTGACTCTATTTTGTCGGCGAACATGGATCTAGTGCACGGTTGTTCATGATTAAGTTCGTGACTAGATTTCATGCTCGTCTATTAAGTTGGGTCAACACACACACACACAAACTCACATTTATTACCAAAAGGGGAGAGCAGCACCCAAAGCAGTCGTATAGCATTCAACCATCACTCCATTCTCGGTACTCGTCAATTAGCCAAAAACGCATTTAGTTTTAATGTGCATAGACATTTAATGCATGATTTGATTATAAAACAATTTGTGGCAATTATCAACAAATGGACTCGTTTAACAAATGTTAAAGCCCTTTTGCACTCCAACTCAAAAAACAAACAATTCAGAGTGTGCTCGACTGGAAGGATACTTTGTATGCAGTTCTGAAGAAGCCTTGGACTGGAATTTAAAATAAATAAAAAGACAATTAAGAAAATATGCACAGTGTTTTGAAAAACTGTTTTTTTTTTCGTTAGATTTTGTTTTTATAAGCGGATCATTTTGAGATTTTCAGCTAAGAAATAAATTATTGTTTTTTTTTTTCATTTTATGTTATAAGTTTTGAATATACCGAGACTCTTTGATGTCGTTTATATATTAGAAATTTTAAGAAGTGAATGAATTCGATTATTTATGGAGATTTTAGTTTTAGTTTTTAAAAAGAAATTTAAGATAAGACTACAATATAAGGAATTGATATTATTTGTATAGTCACACAACACGAGTTTGTTTGATTTTTTCATTTATTTCACGTAACATATAAAATTTGGATTAAAGTACATAATTGGAAGTGGAACTGCATGCTTCATAAGGTCAAAGTTGCTTTCCAGTTACAAACATTTCCATAATTTTAAATATGAATGCTTCACATTGTTATTAATTTTTGGTACTAGTTTTCAAAAAATTCCCATTTCGAGTAAATATTTCATTAAGTTTTTCAATTTTGTGTTCCTATTTTCATTGCAGAAGCAAATCTTTTTAATCCGAACTTTCCGATAACTTTTAAAATCCGAATCTTTTTGAGTTTTGTGTTCCTGTTTTTGCATAAAATAGCAATCCTTCTATCTTAAAGAAAATTTCGGAAACTTCTCATTCCACAGTTTCATTTTTATTTGAAATTCAGAACAGCTTATAACAACAATTCCGAATGTTTTGACCGGAATCGGAAATGGGAACAGAGCTGATGAATTCCAATTCCGAATGTTTTGATCGGAGTCTTCTTCAGGTTGAGCTTGACAATATTTTATTCAACAGACAAAACTTTTTATCGTTTATCGTCTTTCAGCGCAGCGGAATTGAGAGCAGCTAAAAAGTTCGATTTGAAATGAATGTGGCTGGAACCAAAAACGGGAACATGCTGCATACACATTAAAGAGCGAAAGCTGTCAACTTCATTTGCACTTTTGATTGGTTTTATGGGAACCAAAGTATAAATACCTATTGTATGTTTGATTATATTACATGATTGACCCGTGACCCACATAATGAGACACCCGCAGCAATCATTGCAAATCAACAACAAAAAAAGGGGAAGTCATTGACCCTTTGCACTGTCAGTTGCAGCTTGCCGCTTGCAACAGCAGTTGACCGCTAAGGCGAAGCCAACTGCGACGGCGCATGCTGGGTCGACTTGGACGGGGTTGCCCAACGCCCGCATCCCGCTACTGCTGCTGCTGCAGTAGCCAGTAGCCTTTTTTGTCTGATTTGTGCGCATTTATTTGCTTTATGGCCAAGCGACACGCGATTCAAAATCGAATTGGAAACGTTGCTGCAGACGGCGCCCGTTGACAAACGTCTAACACTGCAATAAATTTGTACACAGCACTCAAAGCGGCCCGTTTCCTGGTGACTGTTGTTGTTGTTGCTGTTGCTGCTGCTGTTGTCAGCGTGTGAAATTGTCGCGAGGGGGTTGCTCTCAGCTTGCTGTTTGTTAAGGCGCCTGCGGGCGACTTGTGTGTCGCAATTGCTGCTCCCAATGCATGCTTAACCGCGTTTGCTACATACAAGCTTACAAACTAAAACATTTTTTATAAAAAAGTATTTTACTTTATTTATTTAAATTTAAAGAAAATAGTTAAACACTTATAAGTAAGAACTTAACAAAAAACTTCATGACGTTTAATCATCGTCTAAGTGCGGACTAAGACTGGATTTATACGGTGACGTTTATCTCATGACGTTCCTTCGTTAAGTTGGTGTTTTAGGGGTAGAGGGGTTGCCTGCTCCGCTTCAACTCTTCCCTCCAAACGCAAACTTAACGAAAAACATCATGATATAAACGATATCGTCTAAATGCGGACTAACTTGCATTTAGCATTTGTTATATCTACAAAGATATAACTAAACTCAGGAAATAATATGTTTATAATTGTAGTGCCAGGGAAATAATAGATACACACTACATACAACTTGATGTACCTACCTAATATTTCCTAAAATAATTTTATTGAAAGCAATACAAACTCATTCGGATTAACAAATTAAATTAATTCAAATCTTAAACTAAATTATTTCAACTTTTTTAACGGTTTTGTTCAAATAATTTTGAAACATTACAGAACATAATCTTTTTAATATTATTAAAAATGATGTAAAGTGAAAAACCAGCTGTTTCTCTATTCCAATTTTGATATTAATTTTCAATTTACATTCGAATCATGTGTATTTTGAAATGGAGCTTGCCTGATAAAAACTATTCCCTTTCTCGTAACAAGAACACATTTAAATTGTAAATATTAATATCTACAAATAACGGCAAATATGCTAAAATTGCAAAAATAATTGAAAAATAAAATAAGAACCACTTTGTTTTTAAGGTAGTTCTAATTTTTGAAAATTCAAAAATCTGGACCATTTTTTATTTTAATATAATTAAAAAATGGAGAAAACTTACTTTAAAAAAATACATAAGGTTTATTTTTTTACTATATTGTATTTAATAAAAATAAGTAAACGAAACTCAACAATCCAGTGCAATACATGCAACTTGTATTCTGTAACTATAGATTATTAGAGCGTTTAATATTTTACAAACTTCAATTCTAATTTCTGAAGATTCGAAGTTCAGAGAATTCTAATTTGTGAGCTACTGTTTTATTTTTTCATAAATAAAAGCTTATATATCAACCATCAAACAATGTACCCATTTTTGGTACATTTGTACCAACTGTAGCAAAAAGTAACGGATTTTTATTTGTATTGGTGTTTTTTTGCTTTTTGTTTTTGTATTTTTCAGTCAGTGCTGCCAAGCGACCAAAAACTAACTGCTCGTCTAACTGTAACACCTGTCATTGACGCCACATTTAAATTTCTCTCTGCAAGTATAATTTTAGTTACCGCAGCCCCGGAACACCTTTTCAACCCTATTCGTTCGTACTGCTCTGTACTACCTTCCAGTTAAACACGCTATTGAAATGCCAACGCACTGTGTAGGCCAATAAAAAAAAGCAGCAGCAGCAATGGAAACAAAAACAACACACATTTGTGTTTGTTGGCTTATTTACATATTTTTGAAATGAGTGTGCTGTTATATGTAGGTACAACAACCACTTATACTAACATATTTGAAATTTTCAACCCCAGGTAAGAAGAAGAAGACGAAAGAGCAGTGAATTGCAACGAAGTTCGTAGCTGGCTGCTTTCCCATTTCCATTTTGTCCCATCCGCAATCCAGCAGCAGCAGCAACAACAACAACACGGCTACAATGACTTGTAGCTGGCAGCCG
Source organism: Hirtodrosophila cameraria (assembly GCA_949708635.1). Taxonomy (NCBI): domain Eukaryota; kingdom Metazoa; phylum Arthropoda; class Insecta; order Diptera; family Drosophilidae; genus Hirtodrosophila; species Hirtodrosophila cameraria. The sequence goes on along the minus strand of OX453089.1, from coordinate 71,806,080 downwards.
TCAAACGCTGAAGCTAATTGATATAATAGTTAAAATAACAAACTAACGAGAAAGAAGTTAGCAGCAGCAGCGAAGCCACAAAACAAAGAGCAAAGTGAGATACAGAGACGCGACTGCGTTGGCGAAGTGCAAAACCTTTCCAATTTGAAAATAGCTCTGTGCTCGTTCCCACAAACAACAACAACAACAACAGTGGCAGCAACAGCAATGGCAACATTCAGAATAACAAACAACAACAGCGCTGCAATTGCAACCACAATGGGCGAGGTGAGCGGCGCAGCCCGCAAGCAAGATGACAATGCAGCGATTAAAGCAAAGCAGAACGACGCAACTTGAACTCTGGTCAGCGCCGTCGCGCCATCGTAACGTCGACATCGTCTCTGGATCTCTCTGCAGCCAACAGCAACAACAGCAGCGGCAGCTGGAAAAATGCTTGTTCCAATGCGCGGCATTTCCGTTTGACAGCCGAGGATGCTGCTCTGCCACTGCCATTGCCTCGCCGTAGTACTTGTTTGTAGTTTGCTGCCTGTCTGTCCATATTCTGCCGGACATAGAAGAAATAATCACATTTATTAAATCTAAATAAAATATGTATGCAATTTATTGAAGCATTTTGTCTGTCTTTCTTTGATTTCTTAGTTTTAGTGTTGAGCAAACAGGAAATATGGCCAATATTTACGACTTGGCTGTGCATTTCGCTAGGAGTTATTATTGAAGGTTTAAAATCTATGGGCTTACATTTTTTATAGCTAATAAAATCACTAATAAAACGTTTTAAAGTTAAACGCTGAAGCAAAAGCAACCTATTAACAGCTATCAAATACTTATTCAGTTTGAGATTTACTCGAATTTAGATTCTGTAAATTTTTTAAACAATCACGATTGATTGGGGCTGTCAGGGAGCCAAAATAACAGTTTACCTGAAATAAAGGGTAAATAAAGCTGTTACAGGATGCGGCTCAAAAGCCCTGCTTAACTTTTACAGCTGATTCATAGATTAATAACAGAGACTTTGCAGTAAATCTCAAATACAACCGCACATTACAGTAATTTAATAGACTATAGACAGCTTAATAAAAGTGGCTTATTTTAAAAATGTTTCAAATGTAAGTTATCGATAGCTTAATCGATTACAAGCCAAGTGCTGCAAAGTGTTGGTTAATCAACACTTTTTGGCACTTCTCAACACTTAACTTACGCATAATATCGATAAGTGAGCAATCAAACCGATAGCGACATACTCGATTGCTGTTTCGATAAACTAGTTTGCGCGCTCGAATTACTTAAATTCAAATTATATTTGATTGGAATGCAAATGCAGTAAATATTTAACTAATTAATGATGATTCAATTAAAGTGCGTATAAATAAATTCACGTTAAATATAAATAATGTTATGCAACGCATGTACATTTAACGCTCTTACATTTTCATTCATGCTCACCTTGAGTTGGAGCTGGGTTGTGATTTGTTTAATTAAGTTATTGCTGTTTTCCTCTCACACGTAACATGCAACAAACCAAACGCAACGAAGGCGTTGCAGGCGGCAACAATAAATAACATGTGCAATAAAAAGAGAGAGAGATGTAAACAACAAACATGTGTATAAAAGTGTGCGCACATGACCAGTTTTGTTTCTGTTAATGGGCAGCCAGGCTACCAGACCACACACCCTCTTCAAGCTCACCCACTTAAAGCTCCTTGAGCAATTAAAGCCCTAATTATTGACCATGAACTGCTTATGGCTTAGACTGAAGGCGTCTACGGTTGCCGCTGCTGCTGCTGTCCAGCCTTCGCCTTAACTTGCCGCCCAATTGTTGTAAGTTTGGCGCGTACGAACAATGTGGGTTACGGTTACTGACCCACCAAACAACGTCGTATTTGTGCCACTGTCTTGCTCATGTTTGGCTTTATGCGTTTACTTCTCGTCGTCTCGTCAAAATCTGTCTGCGCCGCTGCCGCTGCTACAGCGCACAGTAGTCGAAGTAGCCGAATTTAATTCAGATTAAGTACACATTGACTTATTATAAGAAGTGAATGTATTTATTTATTTATCTCTATTTAATTTATTTATTTAAAATTATCTTAAAATGAATGCTACTTCATTTGAAATTTTAGTCAACCCAATTTCGAATGCAAGTGAATTCAATCCTGAAAATCTATGAAAAGTGAACATGGAAACTTTTAAGAACAATTTTCTTTCGCAATATTTTATCGAGATTTTGAACAGGAACATGCCTTGTTGTGGGTGTTTAAATTTTTGTAATTAATATTTTATTTATTAATCTATTTTATCCTAACTTTCAGCTTAGATTGTGTATTTGTAATGTGAACAAGCTCTATAGATATTATTTTTAAATGCAATAACCATTCGAATTAAAATGTTTAATTAATTTAATTTTTATTAAGCTTTTGTCATTTAAAATCGGTGTAAATGAAAAAAAAGTTTGATTTTCTTCAAATCTAAAGATTTTACATTAAATATTTTTCAACTTTAAAAAATGTAATAATTTGTATTTATTTTTAGAAATCAAAAATAAAACTTCAACCTTATTTTTCAACGGATATTAAAAATTTTAAGCTGAAAAAAATTGAAAATAAACTTATTTTTATTGACTTACCTTCTATTTATTTATTTTTAACATCAAGGTTTTGCATTTAATACAATTTTTTTATTGCTGGTTTTTTCGGATGTGATAAAAATTCGTTTCGCCCACTGTGCGTAGCGCGCCTTCAGCTTTGGCCATTGTCATTATTGCTATTAACACGATTTTGAACAATTTATGCTTCATTTTATTTTCGTCTTTTTTCTGTGTTTGTTGTGTACTTAGCGGTGACCAGTGGCCAACTATCAAACTACCAACTAACAAACGACCAACTACCAACTTACCAACTAACCAACTACCGCATTTCGCTAGCGCACCAGTTTCAATTTCTGATTGCCACTCGAATCGTGCGGATCGCGTCGAGCGGAGTCAAATTGTGAGAGCTCTCCTTATAGCAAAATATGATGTGGATAATATCATATCATATGTGGATATTGCTGCTACTGCTGCCAGTGCATTGTTTTGGCGGCAAGTTAAATCTCACAATTGTGGACGACATTTGGAACGCCTTCAGGGCGGTCACCAATGACAGTGCTCTCCTAGATCATATAATACCGGAAATGTATGGCCAGACTATGCGAAATGCAAATCCAACCTTTGTATTCAAAATGCCAAGATCTCAACGTAATGGCTTTGAGTTATTAAAAATGCAGCGTTCCGATTTTGCGGAACCCATTTTTCCAAATATCACAAAATTGCCAAAAATAACAATGACCGCATTGCAGACGCCTTTGGATAGTAATAAAGGACATGTCAAATCCACCATAGCAGCAGGCGAATGGGAACAACTTGGTTTAGATGGCTGGTCGGGTGAGCTGACGGATCCAGAGCCCTGGCTGGAGGAGAATCACAAGTGAGTAGAGGTTTGCACATCACTGAAAGAGAGAATATATCTCTTTTATTTTTTAAAACATAGAAAATTGTGATCAACTTTTTTGGAATTTTTTTTTGAAACTTGCAGAGCTCTTTATTAGAAAAGATCTCGCGAAAGCTCACTTTCTCTTTGAGTTTAGATTAAAAGTCTCCTAATTCACAGGGATGCACACCATGAAGTGCTACAGGCGTCTTATCCGCGGGAAGAGATTTTGTTGGATTTGAAGGGGCAAAACGTTGATGGAAAGATTAAGGAAATACGCGTTATAAGCTCCAATCGGCCCAACAATCAGCGCAAGGATCAAATGAGTGCACGACATGTGTATTTGGCACGTGCCAATAATCCCTTTGGTTACTCCATGAAATGGGCCTTGAGCAATGAAACCAGAAGCAATTTGCTGGTAAGAAGAGAGCCCAATGATCGAGGCAAACGTGATGTGGCCAAGCTGTACTCCATGATCAAGTGCTCCACTGGCTGCGATCCTTTGATCTACAAGGGATATGGCTGCTATTGTGGCTTTGGTGGACATGGTGTTGCTGTTGATGGCATCGATCGCTGTTGCCGACTGCATGACAAGTGCTATGAGCAGAGCAACTGCATCTCTTATTTGGAATACTTTGTGCCCTATGTTTGGAAGTGTTATCGCGGTAAGCCACTCTGCGCTGTTGATCATGGCGAGTGGGGTGGTCCCGATTCTTGCGCAGCACGGCTTTGCCAGTGTGATTTGCGTTTATCCCGCTGCCTGCGCAATTTCTATTGCCCCAATCGTCGTTCCGTTTGCCATTCGTCCCGCACACGAAGATTACAAAATTTGTTATTCTTTGATTGATCAATGGAGCAGTTTGATCATCGATAATGCAGCCATATCCTGTAGCCGATGGATGAATAAACTTTGTATGTACAAATATCAACAAGAAAAATCCGGTCAATTTGTTTTCAAATTATTTTCAGGATTAAGTAATATGTGTTCGCAACGCAGGACTACTTTAAAAACTGTTTTCAGGCCTGTTTCGGTTTCCACTTTCGGTAATATATTGCATTAGTGCTTTTTTTTCTCTAAAATGTTTCCATTCGATAAGACTTTGCGTATTGAATTCATTTTCATTTGATCAAGAATTGAATTGGAAATTGGAAGTAGGATTAAATTTCCGGTAAGTGAAATCGAGAAAACTCTCCAAATAAAATGATTTTGGGCTCCAAAAATGCGGAATAATTCTAGAAAGTCAAACTGGAATAATATATGGAATATATATATATAATAAATAAAGGCAATTTAAAGTGTAGATTTTAGAGCCCAAAATTCTTTTATTTGCAGAGTTTATTTTTCTAAATGGTTAATTTTTTTAAAACAAAAAAAGTGTTCTTTTTCGGTCTTTGCTCGTTCAATTCCGCCATTTTGCCCAAAAAAGTTGATTAATTTCGACTGTGCGCGTCGCTAGTTTCGTAGCTAGTAAACGAGCAGATCTGACTTTTTTTTTAAATAGCCATAACTAGCTACGAAAATAGCCAAAATACAAACAGCTGTTTTGTGGCATGCGCGGCGCGCACAGTCGAAATTAATCAACTTTTTTGGGCAAAATGGCGGAATTGAACGTGCGCGGTGCGGCACGCAGCCAAAAACGAAGATTAAATATATTTTTTATGTTTTAATATATATTTCCGCAAAAAAGTCAGCCTCCGATGCCGGTTTTGAAATCCTAGAAATTTTTTGCATTTTTTGAGCCCAAAACCAGATTTTTTGATCGCTGTTTCGCAGGGGTATCGAAACATTAAAATCAAACTTATTTTGAATATGTCAAAATAAGTTGAACGATGTAGTTTTGTTTTTAAACAAAAGGAATTCCAGTGCCTAAAAGAAAACAGCTAACATAAAAGGATGTTTACACGCAAAAGGCCAGAGGCTCCAAAGCGCCGTCAATATGATTTAAGCCAGTTGTGCTTAACGGATATACCAGATGATTTTGATGCTAACGCCGGCTATGGCAATGATGATGATGCAGCTGATAACGATCTGGAGGCTGAACTGGTTGCACTTACCGGCGGAGACAGCAAGCCAAAACTGAAAGCCAAGTCCAAGACACAATTGTTGACCCGCAGCAAGCTGGACAAAATGATTGAGGATAGTCTGCGTGATGTCAGCGATGATGATGACTATGAAGCACTGGAGAACGACACGGATTTGCTGGGTGAACTGCGTGGCATTGCGGGCATAGACGAAGAACTGCGACCAGAGCCAAAGCTGAATGCTGCGCCTGAGCAGCCAATTCAACCCATGTGCGCCGCAACAGCGCCGCCTACGCCAAGTTCACCAGCAGCACTCAGAGAAACACCCAGCACACTTCCGGCGCCTGCTAATCCGTTGGTGTCTGAAATGCGCAGTCGCCAAGCTGAATACAAAGCCGCTGCGGTGCAGGCCAAGCGCAGCGGAGACACAACTGCTGCGTTGCAGTTTCTGCGCGTGGTTAAGCAATTCGATTTGGTGGTCAAGATGTGCGAGGATGGCCAAGCGGTGGATCTGAGCGATATGCCGCCGCCGCCCGGCGAATATCTAGCGTTCATGGCCCAGATGCAGCAGGGCGCAGCTCCAACTCTTACTACAGTCGCAGCGCCAAACTCAATGCTTGAGGCACTGCAGCAGCGGCTGGCGTAAAAATCAAATACTACCCAAGTTTCACTATGAAAAGCGTTCCTTTAACATTGTCCATTGCAACACGGATCTGACGGACACTGAGCTCAAGATTGTTGTTGTGCGTGGCATCAACTATAATGCGGCCAATCCCAAGTATGTGGATACCTATGTGCACGTCGAGCTCCCATTATTGAATGATAAGTCCTACAAAACGAAAACAAATGTGATCAAGGACACGGATACGCCCGACTACAATGAACGCTTCAAAGTGGACATTCAACGCGGCAATCGACGGTTTCAAAGAATTTTCAAGCGCCATAGCGTCAAGTTTGATATATATTTCATGGGAGGATTCTTGAGATCCGATACGCTTATTGGCACCGTCATTGTTAAGCTGCAGCCGCTGGAGACAAAGTGTAATATACACGATACCTATGATCTAATGGATGGACGCAGATCGGTGGGTGGCAAGCTAGAGATCAAGTTGCGTATACGTAATCCTATACTGACCAATCAAATGGAGCACATCAACGAGAAGTGGCTGGTGTTAGAGGCCAAAGGTTAAAAGACATCTAAGCCCTGTGGTACTGAACTATACTTTATTCCAAAAAACACAAAACTATTTTATTTAGTTATTTATGACCAAGGCGTCGCGCTGCTTTGAAGAATTGTGTAATGTAAAAATAATTCCCGAAATACCTAATTCTCAAATAATTAATTCTAATTCAATTTAATTATATATCATAAGCAAAAGAATGGTTCATCCATCTTATTTCTTTGTGAATTACCTATAAGAATGATTCATTGTCTTGTACATAATATGAGTTCTACTGCTCTGGATTTCGAAAATCTAGTTTTTAGTTTATGATATTTTTATTTATTTAGTATTTTAGTTATATAAGTATAAAACTGAGTTATATAAAGTTAGTAAGATAAGATAATCAAATATCTTTCGGAAGAATCGCTTAACAATTTGGTAAACTTGTGTGCAGAACAAATTTTGAAATTGTATAACGCTGCCATAGGAGCGTTAGAGGTCTTTTCTTTTGAATTCTCCTTGTAAATTTCTATTGGCATTCGAGTTTCTAAACGTTAAATTTTTACAAAATTATGTGTCGGAACTATGATTGTAATTGTTTTAAGTCTTGTAAGTTATTTTTTATTAAGATTTGTGCATAAGTCTAATGAAGCCTTTGGCTCTTCCTCGAGCCACTGCGCGCCTTGTTGCCCGCAGGCGTACGCTCCTTTTCCTTCTCCTTCTCCACTTTGCCGTTGCTGGCATTGCTGCTGTTATCGGTTTGTGTGTTTGTGGCATTGCCATTGCTAAACTCCTTGAGAGCCTGGCATTCCTGCATGAAGAGACGTGCTGTCTTGTGCTGATTGGTGGCTGGCTTGTAGAGCAGCAAAAGATTCTGGCACATTAGCAATATATCCCTTTGCAGCTCATGAATGCTGCGTATTTGTCCCGAATCAATGTTACGCTTGATGGTGGGCAAATCCATGGGACGCAAACACAATTCCGCCTGGCGATTGGGATGCTCATCGGTAAAGGCACGCTTAAAGCAAGCAGCATATTTGCTCTCCAGCAGCTGGCTGTAAATGCCCAGGAAGAGCTTCTTGGAAGCGGCACGTGTCTCGCGCCGATCATCGGTATGCTCACTGGACGCCGGTGAATTGGGTATGCTGTCTATGACGGGCGTAGAAGAGCAGCGTCGTCGCGTGCTGGATCTAGCTGTTGAATGATCACTGGCCGTTGTCGCCGTATCATCATCCACCATGGGACTCTCGCTACGATCGCGATGTGGCAATTTACGCAGCAGCGGCGCACGTGCCGGCAAAGGTGTTGGTGTTGGTGCCGGCGCCGGAGTTGTTATGCTGGGCGGCGTTTGACGCGTTACAGTTGTGCTGGGTTCAGTTTCCGGCTTGTGCTCGGAGTGCTGTCGTGTCCTCACACCGCGCACTGGCTCCTCCGGTTTGCTGCTGTCTGTCAGCGAGCACGTTTCCTCATCCGTATCCTGCACTGTGCTGACGACGGCAACGGCGGGAGCTGGCGTTTTAGGCTCGACAATTGCATCATCTGTCGCTTTGTCTGCTTCGTTGATAATTTCATCCTTGGGCGCTGCAATTAAAAGCAATTTAGTTTAGCTTACACTTAACCCTAGGGTTTAGAAAATTTATCTTTAAAACTCTAACTAATTTCAAATTATCAAAAAGTAATTTTAGTTATACAATTTATTTTTAAATTTTAAAAATAATTGGAAAATCAGAAAAGAAGGACTACCTGTTTTTTTTGTAACAAATACTTTCTGCAACATAGAGCTAGTTTTTCTAATTTTTAAGGCATATTTTTTTCTAGACTCACCTTCATCGACGACGACAGGCTCTGTTTGCGTGTCTGTTTCCTGGATGGGCGCACTTTCCTGCGGCTGATTAGGTGCCTTCGGGGTAGCTGTTTCGCTTACAACAGCCACAGATTCAACTGATTCCAACTCAACTACAACCGTTTCCTGTGCATTCTCCTCGCTGGAACTGCTGGCAATGGTAATCGTTTCGGTAAAATCTTCCACAATCACATCGCTGGCAATGGAGGCAGTTGATGCCTCTTCGCCGAGTTGTATTATGCGCTCCTTGCTGCTCTCCTGCGAGGCAACGGCAGCCAATGGTATATTATCATTGGAGTCATCACTGGAACCGATAACAACTTCAACCGACTTGGTTAATGCTGGTGATCTGCCTGCATTCTCATTCTCATTCTCATTTCCACTGCCAGTTTCAGTTTCGCTTTGTTCACGCTTCAGTGCATCCAGTTTGTCCTCAAAGTCTTCAACTACCTCGGATTTGGCTGGCTCCGTTGATGGTGATTCAACGCTATCCACTTGCTTTAAAATGTCCTCATCTAGAAATGCGTCTATATCATCCATAATTTCATCCATATTTTGAAAAACTTCCAGCAGCTGCTGCGTCTCCGCATCCGATTCATCAACAGCATCTTCAGCTGGCGTCGATGCTGTCAATTCGACAGTTTGATTCGGTTCTGCATCTGCGCACTTTGGCTGCGTTTCATTGGGATTGGTATTGGTAATAAGCGCATTGGTTGCTGCTGCCAGTTTGTTTTTTTCCAGCAGCATGGACAACGTGGGCGCTGCCTGTGACGGACTGCGTCCAGTTGTGGCTACTTCGGGCAAAGGTGGTCCGCTGATGGGTCGCGTCATAAATGCCGCATCATTCGGACTTTTCATTACAATCGCCGGCTGATTGGGCATACCGCTGGCGCCGCTTGTCAACAGTGATGTTATTGTGGGCGCCGTGGCACGTGCCACGCTCCCTGCACCCGTTGTTGTTGTTGTTGATGCAGTTGCTGTGCCTGTTCCTGCTCCTGTTCCCGGCGTGGTTGCTGTCGGCGAGGTGGCAGCATTGCCATTGTTGCTGCCACCTGGCGATTTGAGCAGCGATGTTAGCAAAGGTGCGGGAGCTGCAGGCTGTTTGTTATTGTTATTGCCAGCAGCCGCGGGTGAACCTGCAATGGGGATTTAGGTTAATATATAGTGCTGGTAAACTAATCAGATATCATCGGCGAAAAATGATTGTCAAGTTCAAATACTTAGCCGTTTTAGCCATCTTACCCGTAATATCCTCCACATCCATGTCAACGGATGTGGTGTCTGCAGACAGATTGGAACGTCTAGCAGCGCCAGTGTTGCTATTACGCCAGCTGCCCACCAGATCCTTCTTGCGCTGCTCACGCTCACGCATGCGATTCTCTAATTTCATTTCATCAATGCGCTTGGTTTCCTGCTCTTTTTCGATATCCTGCCACATTTGCTGCAGCTGCTGTTCGCTCATCTCATCCGATTGCAATGCCTCAATTTCATGCTGCACCTGGCTATACAGCTCCTGATCCCGGCGCATCTGTGCCTTAATTTCCAGCTGACGTTCATCAGTTAGCCGGCGCAGCAGCAGCTCCGTTGGTGTTTCCACGGTAACCGTAGCGGGCGAGGAGAAGCCGCTGGAGTTGCTCTCGTTGGTGCGTTTCTTGCGCTTGGTCGACTCCACCGTTTCCAACAGATGGCCATACTGCACGGCACAGTTCTTTTGCGAGTACCAATCCGCCGGGCGTGCGGTGTTGTTGCCATTGCCGCAGACAGATTTCAGTGTGCGACTAACTGTTATCCAGTTCTGATCCCCGCTGCAAGAAACTGCCGATGCCAGACAGAGTTGCTCGCGTTTTGACCAATTATCGTGCGGTATGCGGCTCATTTCATAATATATTCTTAATATAATTCTTAAATTGCCGCAAAATTGTATTTTAATTCTAGTTTCACCACCGCTTTTTGCTTTTTCTAGAGATGAGCGGTATTTTTTTCATCACAAGTATTTTGGAGTAACGAATCACTGTCATGACTAAATTTCGATGTTAACTAAAATTAAATTGAACGAATGGAAAATAATTGAATAAAATAAATGAAATCACAAATATCAGAGATAAATATACATGTAACCAAAATTAAGACCATTTTTACTTATATTTCAAATCAATTTTCAATTAGTTTCGTTGTAATTTTTAAATTAAAAATGTTTCGAAGCAGTAACTTATGCGTGGTGAGCTTGACTGCTCTTGTCAAAAACGGTAACACTCAAAATTTTTAAATTAAAGTAATGACATGTGACAAAATAAAGACTCGGTATTATATATTTATTAATTAATTTGTTCCGTGTTAATTTTTTTAATTTTTTACTATCGCGTTACTATTATTATACAGCAGTCACAGTCATGAATAAGTCGCAGCTATCGCACCATCCCTCATCTCTAGTTCGCGATGATAAGCAATATTGAATCGCAGTTACAAAGCATCTGTAATATAATTAGAATTGATTTGGAAGTTAAGCAAAAGAAAGTAAATCAAAGCAGGCAGATATATTTTAAAGCCCAATAGAACAGAAGAAGCTGATTAAGTATTTAATAAATCAAAAACACCAAAAAATCAACAAATATAGGGTCGATAGCTTATCGACAAGAATAATCGATTTACCAGTCACGGTATTTTAACCATCACATCATATGGTTCTGTTAGCTATGCCTATGTTAACAAACATTTAGTTAACAGCTGTTTAATTTAAATTCAACCTTTTTCGCCGGTATTCTTTTAAAGTAGCAGATAGCGACCAAACAAAACCACTTTTTCTTATCAAACCATTATTTTATGCTGTAAAAGCCAAATAAAGCTAAGGAACGACATGATTCGAGCGAACGAGATGAACAATCATTGTGGAATCAGCTCACGCTTTAACTGGAGCTAGCTCGTTCGATCGAACTTATTCCGAACGATTCGATACAGCACTAGTTTGTGTACTGAGTTTGTGTTAAATACGTTTAAATAATAAATATGGAGCCCATATCGCACTTAGTCAAATCAACTTTGCCCAACTATTTAACAAACCTGCCAATTCCCGACACTTTCGGTGGATGGTTTAAGTTATCAAGTGAGTGTTCCACACACGCGTGCTATAAATTTGACCATTGGAATTGGGGTTGAAACTTAATGGGTCGCCCTATATAAATCTTTGTACTATACAATATAGATTTAATGACGTAGCTTCAGTTGCATTATTGATGAGAAAAGTTTATATGTGGCGTGATGTTTCAAACCTGATTTCTACGCATTTCCAGACACACGGGCAACTATGTTCATTTCTGCCAACTTATTATGCAACATTTCTCGCGCCGTTGATATGTGTGCAAAAAAAAACCAAAAGGTTTCATTGAAAAGCTCGCACGATTGTGTTTTATCTGCTGAAACATTTTAGTGCTGAGATAAAACCTAAGGAAATTTGATAAGTGAAAGTTATGTCGCTTCATTGACCACAGTTCTATGTGTGTTTCTTTAAATGTATATGTATCCATGCGTTTATACTGTGTAAATCATGATATTACATTCATGCATCATGTACAAACGTATAGAGAGAGATGTCAAGTATTTGAGAAGTCTCTAAACATTTCACTTTATTAATCAAGGATTGGATTCGAAAATTGAATTAATATCATTCAACTTTCAAGTCGAGTTCATAATCGCAATTTGTATTGCATTTCATTAAACATTACTTTGAGCACGGCGTAAACAGTATTTCTTGTTATACTTCAATCGTAAGAGTGATGGGGGGAATGGGGGACAAGTGGCTGCAAGATCATTTTTGCCTCCCCCGAAAATTCCGCTGGTTCCGAAACTTATGAGTAATCCCTAAATTCCAGAATAATTCCGGGTCTCCATAATTATTTTTAGACAAACATGTTTTTATTCGGGACTGGCGGGACAGGCCAAACAACTTTTGATTTAGGACAAGCAGAACGGGATGGATCGAATTTCCTTCCCTGTTCCCATTTCTAATATTATTCTTTTCGAATAAAATATGAATACTTTTTCTTTTATAAAGATAAGATAGATAAGAAGATAAGAATACTTCTCAAAAGCAAAATCTTTCAAACTGAGCTAACCGAGCTAGTTGGGATAGAGTATATCAAAGTCGGTAGCTTACTAGTGTACAGTTTGACCTTGTGCTGGTTTAAGTTCATTTCAAATCTCAGTCGATCTTAAAATATACTTTAGCAAACTGCTGATCGATCTCTTTTATAAATCGTTACAGTTAAGGATTGGCTTGCGCTTATTCCACCCACCGCCCTTGTGGCCGGGATTGGCTATGCCAGCTATCTAGCCTTCTGTCCGGCTGCGCAGCGCGGATGCAGCACCAAGAGTGGTCGCTGCAACGATCATGTGCGCAAGCATGAGCCTAAAGTCGTGGACATGATCGATGTGGAGGACATTGCAGAGAAGGCGGCCTTCTGTCGCTGCTGGAAAACTAAGAATGTAAGTTTTTTAAGGCTTAAACTAAGCTCAAAAGTTACATTTTTGATAATAATCTTTATAGTGGCCCTATTGCGATGGCAGCCATGCTGAGCACAATAAGCAAACGGGTGACAATGTTGGACCCGTTGTGATCAAGAAGAATTAAGTTTGTCGTTGGAATCTTTCGCATCGATAGTAACTTTCACTGGGCGATGTCCTTTTTTAGCATTTTCTTGTTGAAATTGTCGTAGAATTTCAACAAATTTGCCACTCCAATAAGTCGAAATATTGCAAAATTGTTTAAATTCTTCAGATTAGTCAACCTATTCGTAATATAAGCAAAATAAATATTGTACGGAATTTGAGTCCACATATGGAGCCAATAATAAATAGCCTGAATGAATGAAATTCATGAAACTCGCAAGAAATAAATATGAAGCTAAAACTTGGTTGAAATTGTAATTATTTGCTGTTCTGGAAACCGATAAATTTAATCTTAATTTTACAAATAATTACAATCAGGCCGGTTCGGACTTCCACTTTCGGGAGCAAAGTATTTTCAAGTTTTAAGCAAAATACGTCAATCATTTTTAAGCATCTTTTATTTTATTCTTGAACAAAACAGCTATAGAAGAACACAATATGCTTGACGAAGCTTATTATGAGCATGCTATTAGAAAAGAACAGTGTTTTCGGTTGTACCGTATGAAAGAAACCAAATCTTTACAAACGAGCAGTTATAAGCTTTTTGGATATAAAAATAAAGAAAAAATAAGATGAACTTAAAAATATGATTGCAGCCATTTCTGGTTTTTGGATGCAGATAGCTCGCAGTCTCAAAAGCTGCTCGCGAGATAATTAAATGTTTCCCAGGCAGCCATTTGCATACGCCTGCAGGACATGGGTATGATCCAGGACATGGGTATAATCCAAGACATGGATAATAACAATAGTGCCTCTTTTTAAAAATCCAGCTAAAAAATCTGTTGCAGAAATTTAAATTAATCTTGTCGACAAACTTAATCCTGTTTAAGTCAAATAAATAAATGAATAAATCTACCTTGATAAACATAAAAAGAATTTTTTTAAATAAATAAAAATTTGAAAAGCTGTTGAAAACCCAAAATGATATGTTTACGATTGTATAGTTAAATACAGACTGACTATATTTACGAACGGTTGCTCCTAAAATAGAAAAATTCAGGAAAGTCAAAGCTTACTAGGTTTTCGAATAATATTTAGAGACACAATCAAGCTCCTCTAAGTTGAATTTTCTTTAGTTTGAACTAAATTGAGTAAAAATCCTTTTGAACCCGTTTCTGTACCCTTTCACTTTCAACAAAGTTTTGCGGAATTGAATGCTATCTGAATGAAAAATTTATTTAATCCTAAATCAAATTTTATTCTTTAAAAACAGAGCTCTTTCTATTCTAATGATAGAAGACATTTGGACATTGTCTTGTAATTTAAAAAATGTACATTGAGACCAGTTCCCATTTCCGAACAAACATTCGGTATCGAAATTATAAGCTGGTCTGAATTTCGAATACTGATAGAAAATTGAAATGAAAAGAATTCGAACTTATCTTTAAAAAGAATGTTCGCAAACGGGAGCACAAAGTTAAAAACAATTCGAAATGAAAAGTTATCGGAAATCGGAACAGGTCTAATTGAATAAACTTTAAAAGTTTTAATAAAATCACCAAAACAAAAACGTTTTTCAATTAATAAAGCTGTAAGAAAAAGGCATTTAAATAACTTTAGTAGAAAACGCATATTTATTTTTAATTCACGTATAAATTATTTACCTGGCTGTTCTGTTGACAATTATATAATATGTATTGTGTTAAACGCAATTTTACAAAACAAATCTTCAGTTACAAATGCAGAAGACAGAAACAAAAACAACAACAATATGTGCTGACCAATTTTTGGTTGGTGTGCCGAGCAATCCGCAGGACATATTATATGCATGTATATATAGATGGTTCACAGCACGACATCTGCGTCTCGCCGTCTCTCTCATATAATATAATTACTAATCAGTTGGAACTTAGAAAATAGGCATCGTGCTTGCTGCATTTTGTAAATCTCAGAAATTTATTGTTGCTGTTTGTTGGTTTGCATATATTTATTTATTTGAAAATCTTGCCCTGGTTGAATTTGCGGCCATCCTTATCGGTGCCGGCCCATGAGAAATATTGGGTGACAAGTTTCTTGGTTTCCTCGCTCTTGGCATCCAATTTCTTCCAGTCGTAGACCTCGTAATCGATCTGCCAGTCGGGTGAGAGAGTAAAGGCCAGATCCTGTCCACGCCACACCCAAATACCAGAGATGGTGCTATTGTTGTCCTCACCGAATAAGCACACCGAAGCGAATGCCTGTTTGCGCATCTTATCCAGACGCTGGAACATGCCCGTAATCAGATTGCAGGACATGAAGACCTTGGCCAACTCCTCGTTGTATTTGTATTCACCCATCCAGATGGAGTAGTTCTCGGCATCGAATTTCTCAAAGAAATAAGGAATGGACTTGGCCTCCTCCTCATTGGAATAGACACGCTTGAAGTCATCAAAATTGAAGGTGCCCTTGGGCATTGTATCGAAGGGATCCTTAGACTTGGGCTCCAAAGCCAATGCCTCATCGGCAGCATCAAGTTCCTCAGGCTCTTCTGCCTTAGGCTTGGCTTCCTTCTTCTCCTTGGGCTTCTTCTCCTCCTTGGGTTTAGGCTGCTGCTGCTGTGTGGTCTTGCCGCTCTTGGCCGAGAATTCGGCATACTTCTTGGGATCAAACACCAGAGCCTTTTCGCACAGCTTGAAATTCTTGACGACAGTCTGCACCTGTTGCTGATTGAGAATGGTGACAAACCAACGGTTCAAATTACCATATGCACTGCGCACACTTGGCTCCAGCACATTCTCATACATATGCAACAAACTACAGAACACAATAATATCAGCCAATGTGATGCGTTCACCGGCAAGGTAAGTGGCATCCAACAGTTGATTGTTCAAATGCTGCAGCACAACATCAGCGTCCTGCTTAGCTGTTGTATTCTTCTGCTGTGGCATTATGCCCAACAGTGGGAACACCCATGCGCACGAGGCAGGCACGATATCGTTGTCAGCATATGAGATCCATTGCTGCACCTTGGCCTGCATATAGGGGCATTTGCCTCCACGCAGCTGCTCATTGGCCAAAAAGAAGGCAATGGCATTCGACTCGCTCAAGGTCTTGCCATTATCGGTCTCAAATGCTGGCACCTGGAATTGGAAACAGAGAAGACAGGTGTTAAAGCAAAAAGCTTAGCAGGATCAAAATATCACTTTTGGCTAGCTTTTTTCCCTAAAATTAAAAGGTAAATTTTCCAAACGTGACCATGATAAAAAGCAGTAAAAAGTATAACAGGCATGTTCCCATTGTCGCTTTCCCTTCAATTTAAACATTTGAAAATAGCCAATTGGAGTGAAATTGGGATATATGAGCCGAAATTGTAAATGGGAACCAGACTTTTAATTGGAAGCAAAAAGTTCAGTAGTTCCGTGTCCTTTTAAACTGTTTGAAAAAACTTTGATATTTGCTATTAAATTTCTCTTTTAAAGATCAAATATGTTAATTCTGCTCATTTACACTTTCTGCTGATTTGGCAGCAAATTTCTCTTAAATCCTTGCGTTGCACCAGCTTAACATTCAAATTAATGGAAATTAGCAACATTTTGCACACCGGCCTGTTAATTAGCAGAGCCGACATTTTGTTGATGACGTTGCCGGCTTTGTTGGCTCTTTCTTTGCTCCCCCCCACACCCAAAAGCTTAAAGCGATAAGCAACTTTTTTATTTAAATATGTATAAATGCGACCAAAAATATGCTTACCTTGCCGCTGGGGAACTTCTTTAGGAATTCCGCCGATTTGTTGGTCTCGCCAAAGACAAAGTTATCGGCCACTTTCACCTTTGCGCCAGAGTACTGGGCCGCAATGAGCGCCTTGTACGCGCGGAAGTTCTCGGGATAAGTGTAAAGTGTCTGCAATAATTATACATAATATTTGCAAAAGATAATTAGTAACGTTTGCTAAAATGTATTGTGCACAACTTGTACAATTAATTGGCAATTATTATGCTAGGATTACACAATAATTTACAAATTAAGGCGACGCTTTTTTAACTTACTCCAGTCGACATCGTGATTTCTGCCGGAGAGAAAGAAGAAGACACAAATAGTGCTGCCAACGCTCGCTATGTGTGAGGAGTAAATTCTGTTAGCGCAGTTGAGCACTTTTAACGCGAGAAGTAAACGCTGGGGACCACCACATTTACTGTTAAGTGTAGCGAATATGAAGTTTTCTAACGAGTACAGACATTTAACTGCAAGCCGAGAGCGGAATTTTCCTGGAGTTTTCTGTCGCGGTTTGTTTGTGTGTTAACCATTTTTCTAATAGAGGCTTAGCACTTCTCTTTCTGAGAAGAAAATAAGTTTCTGTTAAATATAACATTTTCTGTAAAATCAGCTGTTTTCCGGTTTTTGGTCTCAAAACATATCGATTAAAAAAGGTACGATTAAAAGTGATCGGCTTATGCGATTATTACTTCTTTAAACTAGCGAATAGGAAGGTTTCTAACGAATACCGAGAGCGGCCGTATTGCTTACGGCGCATAAATTTACAACATTTCAGTGCTTTAAAAATACACTTTAAACAATATTTAAAAATAAATGCAAATGTGTAAGTGCAGCAATGCAACAATGCCCTAGATCTGCAGCTATGGGATAAATTGTTTAAGCGGCTGCAAAAAGCGTCCGGTTAACAAAAACGAATATACCGCCGCAGTGGAAAAAAAAAGTGAAAATTCGAGTGGTGTGCGAGAGTTCCCAGCGAGTACAGCGAGCGTTTTGCATGTGTGTGCGTGCGTCTTACGTTGCGCTACGTACGTTTTGCAAGTGAAATTTCCTTTAAACAATATTGCAATTGTTTATTTTGTTTGTTAATGAAAGCAGTGCTACACAGAACACAGCAACTGCCCGCAAATGTTGTTCCCAAAATATGTGAGTTGCATTTACACGTACATACGGACAAACCCAAATCAACACGCCAATACACTAACACACTATCAGACACACACACACGCGCAGTTGTAAAAACGAATATCACAGCATCCAGCAAATTTGCACTGTATAAAAAAGATATATATATGTATTATAACTGTTTACTTTGCTGTTGTTGTTATTTGATTTCCGTCTTCCCACTATTAAGCGTAACCTTAACATTATCATGCGCTCTTTTTTTTTTCCTGTTGTTGCTTCTGCTTGTGCGACATGTGACCTTCATTCCAGCAACAAAATCAATAGCAATAGCAATATACATAGTTAACATGCACTATCATGTTCACCGCATGCTCTTTCTACTCTTCAATCGCATTTACATTTACATTTGTTTGTTCCCCTTTAAGAGAAGACTAGCCCTGGCCTACCACACAAAAGCCACCCTTCACCCTGCAACCGCTGTCCACCTATCGTCGTCATCATCACCTTCACCAACATCATCATAATCATCATCATATTCACTAGCCGGCCATGATTTTGGTTTTTACATAATTAGCCGTGTGCAATTGTTTTGCTGCGACTTTGAATAAATACTGGGATCATGGCAGTTCACTGAACAATGTTCATGACTTAGTGAACTAATAATAACATTTGAGCGACTTCAAGGAGTTGACAAGTTCCTGTTTTGTGTTCCGGTTCTTTTTTAACTGCATGAGAACTTAAAAAACATTTCATTTTTATGTTCTTAATTATATATTTGTAATAGAATAAGCTATTAATATAATAATAATCAATGTTCATCCAAGCAAATATTATTTCTAAGTTGGCTTATTCGTAATTGACCCGCTCAGCTGACCAAAAAAAACGTGACCCAAGGTTATAACAAACAACAAGCAATCAAAATTTGTTGTTGCTCAGATTTCAATCTCTGCCAAATTTATGTAACTCCCCCCTCGTCAGTAGCAATGGGCAATCATAGTTTTGCGCAATGAATCATAGCAACTAGCCCAAAGAGATTAATGCTCGATTATTATACAATTCCTTATCACCTTATCAGGCAATTGTTTTTGTTTTTTATTTTCTTTTTTCAAGAACTCTTCGTGACGAACCTGCCAACCACAAAAACATGCTTTAAATAATCGCATGTTTTTCTATTATGTGCCAATGGCATTGTCTGAAAGTCATGCTTAAGGCTCAAAAACAGTTTAACTATGTTATCTGTATGAGAAATTATATTTGTCAGAACGTAAGCGACATAGTGTCAGCTTTAATATGTGCCTTTAATAGTGTGATTGGTGTTTTACACCATTTTTTTTATATATGGTTACACTTCAAGCAATGCATACAATAGCATTTATAGCTCGTTAAGGACTAGAATTGTTATTTCTATTTCAATTTGATGAATAAATTTGAACGTAATCAGCCATTTAGCTCGGTAGTTATTTTCTTTAGTCGTTCATGAATGATACCGATCATTTTATTCTGAAGTTCATCATTTATAAACAATATTGTAAAGCTTTTCATGAACGATATTTCTTTTATATTGTATTATTTGTGAACGAAATGACACTAGTCTCACTTTATAGTTCGTTTGTGATCAGAGCTCGTAATAATTAGTCTCACTCGTGTTTGTTGTCAGAAAAAAGCCACTCGCCAACTGACAGATTCGAAACAGTCTCGAAAAAACACTCAGTTTTCGATATTTTTGGGCTTGCTCTTTGCTCAACCGACGAACGTTTTTGTTTGCTCGCTCGGCTCCTGTGTGATAGAGAAACTTACTTTTAAAAAAACAATACTCGTAAGTATTTTTTAATTTTCACTTTTGACAAGATTTTGTGGATTGAAATCGAACATTGCATTTAATTGTCATTTAGATAGACTTTGATTCAACAGAAAATACAAAAAAATTTAAGAACAATGCAACTTCTACAAACTTTTCTCCGAAGTAGAAACCGGAACAGACCTGATAAAAGTCCAAAGTTAGGTTATAATAAGAAATTATGCTGTTATAATAAGAAATTATGCTGAACTTTCTTTTGTTTACAAAATTGTTTATTTAAAGCTTACAAATATGCTATTACAATTTATAAGTCGCTTTCAACTGCTAGGGTAACAATTGCGCAATATGATCTAATAAATGCTTTTGACTAATGTGTTTAATTTCGATTCGTTGCAGGATAATGAAAGATGCACGAACATGACAAATGTGTGCTGAAAGAGGATCAAGCCCGTCTTCCGCTAAATAGAAACAGCCGTGGAAACAATAATCAAATTCAACAAAAACCAACAAATTCAACGGAAAAAAGTGAACCAATTGTAGAGGAAACTGCAAAAACTGTTGAGAAAACTGTAACAGATGCTTCCATAAGCTCAACGGCAACCAGCAACGAAGAACTGTCCACATCCGAATCATCTTATACGGTCATATATCCATTGGTGCAGCAGGTTATCGATCAAGTTGTTGTTCAAGCCAAGCCTGTTGCCGCTAAAGCCAAGCCACGTCGCGTTTATGTGGCTAATTTTGCACGCTGTGCCAGTCTAAGATCATGTCAGCCGCCAATTGATGTGTCTGTTGTTGCAGAAGAGCTAGAGTTAGCACTGACGGCAGGTAACACTGTACAGGTATCACCCACGCCCACAGAGGCAGCGGAGGAGCATAAGCATATAAGACCAGGTATAAGATCTAAGTATTGTAAACCCTTGCAGAGGACAGTTATGATCTTTTGAAATATCTGAACCGAACTCAGAAACTTTCATTTTTAATAATACTTTTATGAAAAACTTGTCTGCAAGGCTACAACATTTTTTTTCTGCTTAAAGTTTACATTTATTATAGTTGATGTTTTATATTGCAGAGCATTTTAAGCCCGAGTTTTGGAATCGAATTGAAGAGGCGCCGGAGTTAAAGCCAGCGGGTGGAAAAAAACGACGCGGCGTCGTCGTCGGTGGCAGAAGTCGCAAGCGTCGCGATAAGCTTGAGCTCGAGAACTTGAAAAATTTTACTCCGGAGACAGCGGCAGCGATTGCAGCAGCACAACTCGAGTTAGATAGCGCTCCTAGTGGCAGCAGACGTAAGCGTCGCGGCAAGCTTGAGCTCGAGACGAACGTGACGCCAACGGCAGCGTCATCTCCATTAGAATTAGATACTGTACGCAAACGCAAACGCGGCTGCAACAATATGTCCTTATACGATCGACGGTATCAAACATCCAATGATGAGCAGCGCCGCGGCGTAGCAAATGGTTATACTACTGCTGCTGCTGCGGCCGGCAGCAATGGTTTGCGTGCCTGCAATGTGGCAAGCGTTGCAACCAGCAGCGATCTTGATGCCAGCGAGCTGCAGAGTCATCAGTATTATGGTGTGCCCGGTGGCAGCAACTCAAGCGGCTCAGGCACTGCGCCTGGCACAGGACTCAATGGCAATGTAACAGCATTGAATCATGTGCCTGCCATGGGCACACTGTGCAACATTGGCAACACATGCTACTTAAATTCGGTGGTGTATACGCTACGCTTTGCGCCACATTTCTTGCATAATCTGCATCATTTAATACACGATTTGAATGTGGTGCAGCAGACAATATTGCGACAGCAAAGTGCCAAGTCTGCGTCCTTGGGTCGCAATATGAGCGGTGGAGGCATCATTGCGCACTTGGAGCATGCGCGTAGCTGGAGTAGCAAGGATTTGGCCACAACGGAGCCATATAACAACAGCAGCAGCCACAACACCAACAACACCATCACCAATGGCAGCGGCAGCAGCAGTTCCCATAGCTCTGGCAACCACAACAACATCAGCAGCAAATCAAGTCATCAATCGGCTAGCGAGAAACTCCATGAACTTTATCATAGCCTGCATGGCAATGAGATGGCTGATTTGAGTGAACCTTATCATGCGGATACTTTGCTGCATGCCATACAGGATGTGAATGCCACATTCGAGGGCAATCAGCAGCAGGATGCCCACGAGTTTCTCATGTGTGTACTCAATTGCATACGCGAAACGAATCAGTCTCTCATCAAGGCCATTGGCGAGTGTCCTGAAGTCATTGCGAATGGGTGAGTTGAAAAGTGAATCGAACTAAAACTAAATAAAGACTTTCCAATCAACACTAATTGATTGTCATTAGAGTTGTATTAATATTCAGAATATGTTCAATCGAACGATTCAAAACAATGCGCCTGATTGTTGTTAATAGGAATCAATTTTACAAACTTAGAAATGGTGATGTTACGATTAATCGTGTAGTTTATATCAATTAATCTGAAATCTGTAAATCGTGCAGAATTATTCGATTAATCAGAACTTGTAGTTTTTTTTTTTTTAATTAATTTAAACATGTTAAATTGCGATTTATTTAAATTTTAAAGAAAAAAACAACATTAATTTTATTAAAAACAAATAGAAATTTCTTTCGATTTATTGTTCAACTATTTTACAAATTTTTCTTAATTTATTTCTCTTATTTGTAACGCGCAAGCTTTGTGCAAAATGTCGATAATCGTAACAACTCAAAAAGCATCGAAGCATCTGTTTTTGATTATAATCAATATTAATAGATAATTATCGATTATTCACCTTAAAATATGCTAAAGAAACGATTTATATTCGCAGCTACATTGCCAACCCCGACGACACAGACACCGTTGATGCTCTGGAGCGCTCGGATGCGGGCAACCATGCGCTGTCTGGCGTATCCGGCAATGGATCGATAGCAACTAGTCAAACTCAAAGTACCACGATAACAACAACAAAAACATCATTTTTCTCACGCAAATCAAAGAGAAAAGACGAAGGGAAATCTTCAAAGGCGACACGCATACAATCGCCGCTTAAGGACAATAGTCCAACCATAGCAGGTGCTGGCCAATTGGCCACAACACATGCCGCCTCCAATAGTCTTTTCTATTTGAATACCGTCGATCTCAGTGGTGCAAGTGGTGCAGTGGCTGCCACCTCAGCTGCCAGCACAGCAGCTCCAGTGTCATCGTCATCGAACGCACCTGCGCCACCATCAAAATATACCAGTGATGATGATATGAACACAGCTAGTCTGCTGAAGGATAAAATGCGTTTGGAGGAGCGCATACGTGAGCTAAATTTAAACTTTTTCAATACTGACTTTGAGGGGATTGTGGTGCTGACCACTAAATGTCTGAGCTGTGAAACGGTTACGCGACAGAAACAGGGCATGCTCGATCTGTCAGTACCTGTGCCGATATCTGGTTACGATACTGCCGAGATGCAGGAAAAACCTAGCGCTTATATACAAGTAAGTTTTGGGAACATTAAACTATTGATTTGAGTCTTTTATAACCAATGTCATCCAAATGAAAAGCAATAGTATCAAAATATATATAATATATATAATAATATATATATAATATATATAATAATATATATATAATATAAATAATAATATATATATAATATATATAATAATATATATATAATATATTATATTAGATATTTTTTAAAATTTAAAAACTTCGAAATTTTAGTTATATCAGATGAAAGAAGCAATCATATCCTAAATTGCAATTAAGTGAGGGAATAGAATGCATTTAAATACATTTGTCCAGGTGTTCTCTACAAATATTGCTTTGAATTAATTTATATTTATTAATAAATTGATATTAATAATAAGTTTCCAAAGTTCTTATCCCACTGACCAATTTTTCCATAAAAATTAAGAATGTTTTGATCGAAAATGGAAATGAGAACATTTGTTTTAGTATTAAAAAGATTTAAATTGATATACTTTTGTTTATACATCAAACATCATGTTCATCTTGGAAAATTTTTAAATTCTTGACTGTTTCAAATAATTGTTTATCATCTGTAAAGTCATAAAAACCAACTAATCGTTATTTTGAAACCACAACTGACCTTATAAACTCTTTTTTTTTTTGCAGAATTCTTGCATAACCCGTGAATACTTTCGTGGCGACAACAAATACAGTTGCAATCAGTGTACCGGCTACACTGAGGCCATACGCTCCGTATCGTATGAGGTGCTGCCACGACTGCTGGTCATACAGCTAAATCGTTTCTCGGGCGGCATGGAGAAGGTAAGCACCTATGTGCCGACAACATTTACGTTGCCGTGTTTCTGTGTCAAGTGCTGTGAGCTAAGTGATGCCAATAAGTTGCATGTGTATAAGCTATATAGCGTTATAACGCATGTGGGCGCCACTTTAACTGTGGGCCACTATATAGCCTATACCTGCTTTCTGGATTTGGCCAGCGATTATGTCAACTGTCCCAAGGATCGTCGCAATGCGTCAGCGTCCAGCGCCCAGTCACAACAATCGTCGTCGTCGATAACATTAGGAGGTGGCAGCAATGAGAATGCAGCGCCAAGCAACAACGGCAGCACCAGCATCATCTCATCCAGCAGCACGCCAGTATCGGCAGCTGCCTCAGCGTTGGCCTCCTCCGGCACAAGTCTAATTAAGAAGATGAAATTTGGACGCAGTAAAGCGTCCAGCAGCGGTGATATGAGCAAAAATGTCAAACAACTAAATGGTTTTACCAGCAAGACCATCACCAATGGCATTGGCAAATTGAGCATGAACACAACCTGCCACGGTGTCAATTGTTGTGCCATGCGACTGTGTTGCAGCAGCAGCAGCAACCAACAACAGCAGCAGCATGCCGGCAGCAACGCTGTTGCCGGCAACAGCAACAGTGCCAGCAGCAGTGATTTTAGCGAGGAATCCTTGCAGAATGGCAGCAATAGTAATCTGAGCTATAATAATGCTATAAATAACTGTGCCACATATCCCACAGGCTATGGCAGCACGGGGCGTGGCGGCGTCAAAGCCAACTATACGCAGGGCAGTACGGAGCCCATTTGGTATATGTGCGATGATGATAAGATCAAGGCCATGACACAGCGTGAATTTGAGGAGCTGTTATCACCCACGCGCAAGATAACAATAACGCCCTATTTGCTATTTTATGCACGTTTTGACCTGCAGCCAGCGCAGCAGGGCACGTCGGGTGTCAAGCCCAGTGCTGCCTCGTCATCAACGCCGCCACCACCGGTGGCGCCACAAAGCTCCTGGTCACAGGATAATCTTCAAAGTGGCTTGCATAAAATTTGAAAAGTTTTCTTTTCAAGTCTAAAACAATAAAACGCAGGCCCAAATGCATAAACAGTATCTAAGTATAAAGCATCTCTAGAGAATGTTGATACTTAGATACTAGATATATATATACATCTATATATATATACGTCTCTAGTTTAGGTCAGAAGCAGAAGTCTGTTTGTTAAACAATT